>CM075484.1:15870000-16337500 GCA_037950665.1 Hypophthalmichthys nobilis | reverse complement strand
ACACTAATGAAACCCATGCAGTATTCACAAACACATATACATCCTAATGCATTATTCTGTCTAGCCTCATTTTGATGATGCTGGCCTGTAATTGAACAATTAAACAGCATATTACTGTTATATAGTGCTGGTTCCAACTAGTAACATAATGTTCTGACTCAGTATATACAATAAATCTTCATAACGATTAAAAAATTGGCTTGATTTGTATTGATATAACTGTGCTACTCGAAAGTGACTGATGTATGAGGCAACTAACTGTGTTTTGTTCAGTAATGAGCAGTTCCCTGAAATGATTTTGGTCAATAAATCTGTTTGCGCATCGATCTGGCAAGTTATATGGGAATTCGAATGCGATATTTTAGTAGCTGTTTTCAGTTGTGCATCTTCATAATTTGAGTGTGAAATTCAGTCTCGAGAGAAACCAGATGCAGTGAGGATGAGTCATGTGAAGAAGGTTGACTTTAAGTGCAGATAATTTCCCACTAGTCTTGTGTTAACAGGCTTGTTTGAGTCAGCTATGTGTGACTCAACTTGTAGCATGGTGTTTAACACTGTTTTGTTAAAAAAAAAAAAAAAAAAACTGGATTTGTGTTGTAAGCAGACATTTTTGGATCTCATTTTGGATCAGGATGTAAATGGTGCACTAGTGGAGTTGGTTTGTGAGGTCTGTGATATGATCAATATGATCAGTGCCGCCCTGAACAGATATGATTTTTCTGTATAATTTCCTCTGTAATGTTTGGATATGACATTCCATTTGCCACTCTTATACATGCTTATACATTCTTACATGCTTATACAGGCTTCAGACATCAAGTTGACATTTTGCTGTTATATATTCATATTTTTTATGTTTGATCTAGTAACTGGCTTGCTTGGATAGTATCTTAGATACCAGTAAATGGTAGTTTTGGTTGACCAGCACTATTTTCACACAATGTTATACTTACTCCACAAGTTCCTGTGGTTTTCACCCGATATCTTCATGAAAAGCATGTTGACCTCAAAGATTTCTGCAAGATCCTTTTTCTTTTCGTTAAAAATACTATTATAAATACATGCTACAAAAATAGTCTGTGTGGTAAGACGTGCATTTAGACCAGTGGTTATCAAATGTTAAACACAAAGAATAAAAACATAACTAAATGGTAACTGAGCATAGTTGAGATAGTAAATTATCTGCTTTTAAAAGGGAATTCCTGTAAATTTTGTTATCATCAAAGACTAAAATATCCAGTAAAATACTATAATGTCTTGGTGCAAATTCATCATTTGGTAAAAGGTAGTCAAATTAGGCAGATCAAAAATGAGGACATGGTTTATGCAGACTACAGTGTGTTTTATGCAATGAATAACTGGCTACCATCAAACTTTGTGTTTGATAACAGTTTTGGCCCGGTGTTTGGTCGGCACTTGATATCCAATCTAAAATCTGGGTCCTGAAGCAAAACCAGTTGAGAACCACTGATTTAAACAACTACAGCTGATGTCTTTCAGTTTAAAATGTACCAAACAGTGAAAAAATATCTCTTGATTAAAAAAATGTTGGCTGTAGTACTTTGTTTGTAGTTCATACCTTATTCTTTACATACTATGCCATTTGAAAAATACATTTAAAAAGACATTGATTTTATTTCTGATCCTTTTTTCTCTCTCCATTTTTTTTAAACTTTGTTTTTTATATATTCCATATGACATTAAGGTAAAAATGTCAGTGTGTCAGTAGTCATGAGTAGCTTAGCAATATTTTAATTTATTTTAATAATTACAAAATATTCTCATAGCCAAGCCGTTAAATTTCTAATAAAGGTAAGCACTATTTTACATTAATTGGAAAGTTTTCATTTATATTATTGATTTTAGCTATCAGCGATCTGTTACCAGCCATATTTTCCAATTTTATTTAACAGTATCGACAAAATTGGTCGACTTATAAACAATGGCATTTGAAATTGCATTTAAAAAAACATTGATTTGATTTCTCTCCCTTTTTTCTTTCTCAGTTTCCTGTACATGATCTATATATTTGATATGACAAAATTAAAAAAATAATAAAAGTCTTAGTAGTGATAAAGCTTGGCTATATATCTATTTTAATAGTTATAAGTTTCAAGTCGTTGTTAATTTTCTAGTGGAACGTTTTCATTCATATTATTGATTTTAAACTATTTACTATCTTATTATTTTAAATGATACACCATCTGCGATTAATAGGTTTTCAGCCATATTTTCCGATTTTAGTTATCAATATCACCTTATTCCATTATCTTTAAACCTCTACATATAAGCTATATTCCATATATGGATATTTTAGACTACTGTATCATAATTTCATCATTATAAGTATTATAGTTATCATAATAATTAACTGAATCACATAAAGCCCTCGAGCATGCATGCATAAACCGCAGCACCGAACCGCTGCAGTGATGTCATGTGTGAGGTGTCTATGCGGCACTGATGCCATTGTGTGATTCCAGCAGTCTCTCTTTCTCTTTGTCCCTCTGTGCTCTCTTGTGATTGGTAACATCTCATGAGTTTGCACCATCGCCCCCTTGTGGCTGTGAAAGGATTGCTTCATTAGGAAGACTTGCAATTAAATACTACTTAATCATTTCACTGATATGTTTATCTGACGTAATTTACGTCTTATTACAGGGACAGTCCTCCTGGAAAAATCCTGGGTTACGTGGCTTTCTTAAGGGCAGTAGTTTACGTTTAGATATTTAACCTCTATGCCAACACATACAGTCATAATGGATTAGCATCTTGCTATATTACTAATGATATATTTTTTTTTTTTTTTTTTGCATTATATATAGCGTGAACAGTATGCAGTTTTTGTATGCATTGAATCCACACATGACCTACTACATTCACCAAAATGTGCAGCATACAGTACGTTTGTAGCACACTGCAATGAATAGCTGACAATGCACATCTTCCATTTCCAGTGTAATGAATGAAAAGTTACCAACCATGATTTTGTTGTTTTAACATGTAATTCATTCATTTTTACCTGCCAAAATTTAGACTTTTTACACAAAACTGGATGAAGTGCAAAATAACTGTTCTGACATAACTGCAATATATGAGAGTTTTCCAGTCTCTTCTATTGTTATCCATAATTCCGATTGCGATTTGTCACTTAAAGGGATAGTTCACCCAAAAATGAAAATTCTGTCATCATTTACTCCCCCTCAAGTTGTTCCAAACCTGTATGAATTTCTTTGTTCTGCTGTACACAAAGGAAGATATTTGGAAGTGTGTTTGTAACCAAGCAGATCTTGCCCGCCATTGACTACCATTGTAGGGGAAAAAATACTATGGTAGTCAATGGGGGGTGAGATCTGCTTGATTACAATCATTCTTTCAAATATCTTTCTTTGTGTACAGCAAAATAGTGAAATTCATACAGGTTTGGAACAATTTGAGAGGGAGTAAATGATGACAGAATTTTCATTTTTTAGGTGAACTATGCCTTTAAGATTTTACTGCCAAATACACAAAATGGAGGTAATAATCAAATGGAAAATAATCATTTTAATATCCAAGATGAAAATATGACACCACTCATATGTCATGTAACAACACGTTTATCATTTAATAATGCCTATTGTTTTATGTACTATTTTCATCAAATATGAGGTAGTATACAGTGCATACTCCGTAGTGTTCAGTATGCAGTAACCTAGTATTTTAATTTTGAACATAGCCATTGAGTGGGATGTATCGATATTCACCTTTGTTCTGTTTAATGGGAACTGAACCATCCAATTGCAAGCCCAGAGTTTTTGTTTACAATACATTTACATTTTACATTTATTTTAGGAAACGCTTTTATCCAAAATGACTTACAAATGAGGAACTGTGCAAGCAGTTTCACAGCCAACTTTCTCCATAAAGACATTTTAGTAGCTAATAGTTTTCTAGTTTAATTTTGTAGATTTATAGTTGAATAGAAAAATCTTTTTACATTTTTTTTGTAGTTTCTGTTTTGATTTTTTCCCCACTTAGAGGTGTATGTGTTACTGCTTGAACTGTCTTTATTGCTGTTAGAGAAGCATTTCAATGCCAAATAGAGCACATTTAGTGTCTTTTATACAATGCCACATCCCATATTAGGTAACTAGATACCTAGGTTGGTAATGTTAGCTTCTTTAACCTGAAAAACTGACCACTGTGAAGATTTCCATGATAAATTCAGCAACTTCTTGCTTCAGAATTTTGGGAAGTGTAGGCAATTAAAGGGTTAGTTCACCCAAAAATGAAAATGTCATTTATTACTCACCCTCATGCCGTTCCACACCTGTAAGACCTTCGTTAATCTTCGGAACACAAATTAAGATATTTTTGTTAAAATCCGATGGCTCAGTGAGGCCTGCATAGCCAGCAATGACATTTCCTCTCTCAAGAACCATTAATGTACTAAAAACATATTTAAATCAGTTCATGTGAGTACAGTGGTTCAATATTAATATTATAAAGCGACGAGAATATTTTTGGTGCGCCAAAAAAACAAAATAATGACTTGCATAGTGATGGCCGATTTCAAAACACTGCTTCATTAAGCTTCGGAGAGTTATGAATCTTTTGTGTCGAATCATGATTCGGATCGCATGTCAAACCGCAAAACTGCTGAAATCACGTGACTGGTGCTCTGAACCGCTGATTCGACACAAAAAAAACATTCTTAACGCTCCAAAGCTTCCTAAAGCAGTGTTTTGAAATCGGCCATCACTATATAAGTCATTATTTTGTTTCTTTTTTTGGTGCACAAATTAAATATTCTTGTCGCTTTATAATATTAATATTGAACCACTGTACTCACATGAACTGATTTAAATATGTTTTTAGTACCTTTATGGATCTTGAGAAAGGAAATGTCATTGCTCCCTATGCAGGCCTCACTAAGCCATCGGATTTCAACAAAAATATCTTAATTTGCGTTCCGAAGATTAACTAATGTCTTACAGGTGTGGAACGGCATGAGCGTGAGTAATTAATGACATTATTTTCATTTTTGGGTGAACTAACCCTTTAAATAATTTTGAAATCAGTGGTTTCTATGTTAGATCTTTTTTTTTTTTTTTTTTCTTTTGAGTAGTATTTTTACTTCTTGGAAGCCCACTTTTGCGGTCTGTTAATACAAGGATCCAGAGGGACAGCGAGAGGAGGAGAGGATAGTCAGGGCACCGTTTTGGAGATTAAGATGTGGCGACAGTCGTGACGCATATGTAACCCTTCTTGTGTTGTGTTTGTTTGGGACAGTGCTGCTGGTGAAGCAGGCCTGGCCCCAGACGGCATCTGCTCCGGGGCCCGGAGAAGGCTCCTATGACCTGGCCGTGGACGCTGGCTCAGAGAGCAGGCAGTACCAGGCCTCATCTACAGCATTCAGTAAATATGATTACTATACTCTACTGTAACTGCTGTGTGTTCCCCTGTTACTCTATAACACACAAACACACACCCTTTTACCTCGTTCAGACAGTCAGTCCAAATCTGAATTCTGTGTATATCCAATTGGAATCTGATTATATTTAGCAAGTGTGAAACAGCAAAAAATCACATGAAATGTTATTTTTACAAATCCGTTTTCAGCTACAGTCATATGTGGTTTGAAATCCTGTTCAAATCGCATTTCTGGAAAACCGTTTCAGTCTGAACGCTCAAATCGGATTTCGTGTGGTTTATGTCACTTTATCACGCCAGGAAAAATGTAAACGTGTTGGACGTTGTTATATCAAACATGCTGAAAGTCACTGCTGAAACAAGGTTGTGTTGTTGCAAAGTGCCGGTCGAGCGGAAAATTACAATACAGTGGTGACATGTTGAAGACTGGTGGAGACGACAGCACGGAATAAGGCCACGCATGCCATGTTTCTGCACAACTACTCCACATTGTCAGTTTCATATAAATAAGACAACATCTGTATTGCAAACCCCTCCACATTGCTGTTCTTGGCGTATGTCAACCAACGTAACACCATAAAATTAATGCAGATATTCTGGAAAACATAAGAGCACCACGTGACAGGCAAATCAGATATGAATAGTTGAGATACACAGTGTGGACAGTCAATAATTTAGATCACATTTCAGTTTGATACACAAATAATCGGATTTGGACTGACAGTGTGAACATAGCTATAGAGTCCCGTACTTATTCTCATTGTTCTGTTTCCCCAGAGCGCGTATACACACACACACTTTTGGCCCGGCAGGATTCGATCGCATAATGACTTACACTCATGCTGTGTAAACAAACCTTACAATAAGCTCTGTTCTAAAACCTAGTGAGCTGCACTTCTGCCTACTGCATACATAGGTAGCTACCTTATAAGGCAGCATCTTAAGTGAAAATGGAACCTTTTTATTTTATTTTTAAATATTTTTATTTGACCAAAGATCTGATTTTTTTCCCATATATATTTTTTTCTGACCTGAAGTAAGATCCATGTGAATTCTGTAATTCCAAGGAAACATTGCTGCATTTATTATTTTGAATTTTGATTATTATAATTAAAAAAAAATTATTTTAATTTTTTACAGTACAATAGTATTATTGCAGTAGTAATATATTTCTGTATTGACTGAATTAATTAATAATGAAACATAAAAAAACTGTTTTTGTCCTTAGTTGATCACATGACAGTTTTATATTTATTTTGATTTAGATTTATAACGCTCTACATGGGCAGCAACTGACATGAAGCGCTCTGGAGACTCGATCCATTACTTTTTCATTTCTGTAAAATTTGACATTAGCACATAAAATTATTTATTAAGATTTATATTATTTTTATATAAATAGATTTATAATTGACATTTCTCTCGCTTTGTACATCTTTATTTTTCACAATGCATTCTGGGATTGTCCTCATTATTATTTTAGTATTGTTGCAATACTATTATAGTTTTTATGAATATTTTAAATTAGTTTTTATTTTAATATTTTTCATAATTTTAATGTTTTGTCATTTGTATTAGTTTTTTGTTTGTTTTTGTGTGTGTGTGTGTGTATATATATATATATATATAATATATATATATATAGTTTATGTCAGTTAACATTTTTAAGTAATGAATGTGTGTTTTTATGGTTTTAGTTAACTATAATAACCCTGAAATGCAACATATTTTCTTTTGTACACCTTTGTGTCAGAATGTGCCTATGATGTGCCTTAAAATGCTGTCTAGGTAAGCAGCTCACTAGAGTTTGTGACAGGTAAAATCTCACATTGCATACTGGAGACACACTGTCTCAGATCTAAGGTTTCATTCTCACCGTAGACAGCAGAGCTTTTGGAATTCAGATTGTGTAAAATTGTGTTGTGGGATTGAATTAGACAGGAGTGGCTAAGCTAGACTAAAGACAGTTGAATCTGGTTTGTTGCATCAGTGGTTTGTCAAATGTGAAGTAATGACTGAAAGCATGTCTTTGGTATGTAGGTAATCTATTGGTGTGTTGTGTAACTAATAACGCCTCAAGCAATGTATTCTTGACTTCCGTTTGCGCAGCTGAATTTACATTCTTGTGCTTTTTGTTACTACTTTGTTGTCAACAATCCTCCAATAAATTGCTGGCAAATAAAAAGCCTAACAGATGGTGTGTGTGGAAAAAGAGAAGGTGTCGGTGTGTGTGCTTGGCTGTTTAATGTGTAATATCTCTGCCTTGAAAGGGTGTGTGAGTGTTTGCACTTCATGTGTGCTTTAGTTTAGTTTGGCGCACTCCCTCCTTACACTTCTTGTGTGCTTTATTGTTGCTCACCAGAAGGTGGCAACATGGGGGTTTTGGAAATCCAACCAGAGCACATGGACGTGTGTGAAGGAATATTTTATAGACTTAATATGTATTATATTCGATTATTGTGTGCCAAAAGCCTATCGGACCTAACAATCTCTTTCCGTCTCTGTTTCAGGATACACTGCAGGAACGCCTTATAAAGTCCCTCCTACTCAGACCAATGGAGCCCCTCCTCCCTATTCCCCGTCCCCTAACCCCTACCAGACGGCCATGTACCCTATTAGAAGTGCCTATCCCCAGCAGAACCTCTATGCTCAGGTAAGACCTCGTTCTATACTGTGAATATTGCGAAGTTGCTTTGAAACGATTTCTATTGAGCAAGGCGCTATAAATATAAAAGTGATGACTAACACGCAGCAAGCTGGAATAACACCATCATCCATGATAAGCATAATGTTTTGTGGTGTTTTTAATAATTAGTTGTCAAGAGAAATCAAACTTGACCCATCTTATCTGCAATATTTATCAGAAAAAAAAGGTTTTGTAATCTAATCAACTTGCTTGTCCTGAAATGACTTTTTAGCTGACATCACTTGTCAGCCCATAGCTATTCAAGTATTGTTATAGATTACTTTTGTCAGTAATGCTGCAATTTTAAAGGAACACTCCACTTTTTTTGAAAATAGCCTCATTTTCAAACTCCCCTAGAGTTAAACAGTTGAGTTTTACTGTTTTCGAATCCATTCAGCCGATTTCCGGGTCTGGCGGTACCACTTTTAGCATAGCTTAGCATAATTCATTGAATCTGATTAGACCGTTAGCATCTCGTTTAAAAATGAGCATCTCCTTTAACATCTTTCCAAAAGTTAAAGGATTAGTTCACTTTAAAATGAAAATTACCCCAAGATTTACTCACCCTCAAGCCATCCTAGGTGTATATGACTTCTGATGAACACAATCGGAGTTATATTAATAAATATCCTGACGCATCCAAGCTTTATAATGGCAGTGAACGGGACCAATGAGTATGAAGCTCAAGAAAGTGCATCTATCCATCATAAACGTACTCCACATGGCTCCGGGGGTTTAATAAAGGCCTTCTAAGTGATGCATTTGTGTAAGAAAAATATCCATATTTAACAAGTTATAAAGTAGAATATCTAGCTGACTTGACGTAAAAGTAACTATTCCTTCTGTGTTGTTCAGAGTCTGTAGTGCTTATAAATGTAATGAAAATATTCTTAGACCTTTCAAAAGTTTTTCTGCATTTTTCCCTCGTTTTTGGGAGTTTGTTGTCATATAGGGTTATATTTTCAAAATGCATCAAGGTGCCCTCAACTCTGCTTTTTGTGTTTTTGTTTGTTTTTTCTCCATGGTCATATTTTAATATTCATGTGTCTGTATAATGAGTGTTACAGATCTGTGTTTTATTGGTTGTTTTCTCCTCTTTCCCCTCCTTCTACTCTCCCACTTTTCCACAGCTTTACATGCCCATTTCTAGAGACTTTTTCTACTATGAGGTGTGAACAACCAGGCTAAAACAGGGGGGATTTCATGACACATTAATGTTCATCTAACAACAAAAGACAAAAAGAAAATCACCCACTGCTCTTGACTAAATAACTTTTGTAACTTTAAGGATTAATCTATATTTAATTTATACAGTGAAGACTATGCAGTGTTTTATTTTGATTTCTTTATTTAATTTCTGTACCTGAAAATTGTGATGTTTTACTGTCTGGTATCTAAAAATTTGAATCACTATCACAACCAGGCAAGTAGAAAAAAATCCTTAGCGTTGAGCCCCTGAAAGATAAAATATGATAAAGCAATATGATGAACAGTGAAAGTGACAAAAGCTCCTACAATACATTTAACAGGCAAAATTAGGCATAAAAATAACTGAAGGAACATAACATATCTGTTTGCTAAACAAATTAAGCCAACTAATTTGATTCATATTCTTTTGGTTTTCTACCCAATATTTTTAAAAAATTGCAAATGCAATGAATATACAGGTATCAGTATCGGCAAGTACCAAAAATGAAAGTATCAGTATCGGAAAATGTGGTATTGGTGCATCCCTATGATAAATATTAAAGTAACGTGGTATTAGGATCTGATACATCACTATACCACTGCATCACCACAGTACTTTTTGTTTGTTTGATGTATTTTATCCAGCTTAGAGCCTTTATCTTTTATTTGCAACCAAGACTATTGGGATCCCATAACACCCACTATGCAATACAATGGATCACACCTTACTGGTTTTGAACATACAACCTTTTAGCTACTTGTAACAATTGCATTATAATTTGAGTTTATCTTCTTCTCAGGGTGCTTATTACACACAGCCAGTGTACGCCGCCCAGCCTCATGTAATTCACCACACCACCGTGGTCCAGCCCAACAGCATCCCCTCCGCCATCTACCCCGCTCCTGTACCTGCGCCCCGCTCCAACGGTGTGGCCATGGGCATGGTGGCCGGAACAACGATGGCCATGTCTGCCGGTGAGAAGCTAGGAAATGATATAAACAAAATATTAGTGTGTGTGTGTGTATATGTATATATGTGTGTATATGTGTATATATATATATATAGTAATTTTTTGACAGCCCTAATATATGTGTGTGTGTGTGTGTGTGTATATATATATATATATATATATATAATATAACTATTTATTGAACTGTTGTATATAATCATTTTTCACATTTGCACTTGTGCTGTATCAAACAACACTGATATTGTGGTCATTACTTGTGTGATATTGCATAACTATAGCCTATCATATGATATAAATATGAGACAAAAATCATACAGAAGCATTTTTGCCCTGATATCTTGAATTTTAGGGGCATTCTAACTGATTTCTCTAGGGTACATCAGTCATTGAGTTGTTGCCCTGCTTCATGTTCATCACCAATCAACTGTATGAAATGTAAGATGAACGCATTAAATCGACAGTCCTAAAATATATATAGAGAGAGAGAGAGAGAGAGAGAGTGATAGTGAGAGAGAGAGAGAGAGAGAGAGAGAGAGAGAGAGAGAGTATTAATTATTATAATTTAAATAATTATGTAATTAACGTAATTAATAAATTATTAAAACATTTGTTATATAAATATTTATTTAATATATTGTTATTATACATTTAATTAATTTTATTTTACAAAAAATTTATTAAATGTATAATAAAAATATATTAAATTAATATTTATATAATAAATGTTTTAATAATTTATTAATTACATTAATTATAGATACAATATATGCACACCCTTTTAGTTTATACAATACCAGTCGAAAGTTTGGATTAAGATTTTTAATGTTTTTAATGTTTTCGTCTGCTCACCAAGGCTGCATTTATTTAATTAAAAATACAGTAAAAACAGTAATATTGTGAAATATTATTACAATTTTAAAGAACTGTTTTCTGTTTGAAAATATATTATATAAAGTAATTTATTCCTGTGATCAAAGCTGAATTTTCAGCATCATTACTCCAGTCTTCAGTGTCACATGATCCTTCAGAAATCATTCTAATATGCTGATCTGCTGCTCAAGAAACATTTATTGTGTACAATTGTACAAAATATTTGTGTACAGTATTTTTTTTTCAGGATTCTTTAATGAATAGAAAGTTCAAAAGAACAGCGTTTATTTGAAATATAATCTTTTGTAACATTATAAATGTCTTTACTTTCACTTTTGATCAATTTAATGCATCCTTGCTGAATAAAAGTATTAATTTCTTTAATTTCTTTTCAAAAAAATAAAAATAAAAATTCTTACTTACCCCAAACTTTTGAACGGTAGTGTATAATGTTACAAAAGCTTTGTATTTCAGATAAATGCTGTTCTTTTGAACTTTCTATTCATCAAGGAATCCTGAAAAAAAAAAAAAAAAAAAAGTACACAACTGTTTTCAACATTGATAATAATCATAAATGTTTCTTGAGCAGCAAATCATCATATCAGAATGTTTTCTGAAGGATCATGTGACACTGAAGACTGGAGTAATGATGCTGAAAATTCAGCTTTGATCACAGGAATAAATTACTTTATAAAATATATTCAAACAGAAAACAGTTATTTTAAATTGTAATAATATTTCACAATATTACTGTTTTTACTGTATTTTTATTTAAATAAATGCAGCCTTGGTGAGCAGATGAAACTTCTTTTAAAAACATTAAAAATCTTACTGATTCCAAACTTTTGACCGGTAGTGTGTGTGTGTATAATATACGTTTTAAGCAGTGTTAAGCGAATTCTGACTAGCACCTCTGATAGGCCATTGCATTCACATGCTCAACAGATATTGTGTGTGTGATTTTGTGTGCTCAAACAAACATGTACAAGAGCGTTTAAAAAGCAGTGTCTATATATATATATATATATATATATATATATATATATATATTAATTAATTTAATATAATAAATGTTATATTACAGGAACCTTGCTGACCACCCCTCAGCACACTCCGATCGGAGCACACCCCGTCACCGTGCCAACGTACCGACCCCAAGGAACACCTGGGTACAGCTACGTGCCACCTCACTGGTAGAGCCCACCTGCCAATCATGTGAGTTCCTGCCCACACGACACATTCATCCTGGCTCCACCCAGCCAGTGAAGAGCAGTCGCTGACTTCTTCTCATTTTCTCTCCCTCCACTGCAGATCTGGAGTCAAACATTGTATGCAACTACTCAAGTCTTACATCGGCGCTCTGTGCTCAACAAGGAGGTGCCACGTCTGTTTGCAAGAACAAAAGAGAAAAAAGTGCAAGGGTCACTTTATGCATTCTTACGTGTTTTTGTAAAAGCTGCTTTTTTATCTTTTTTATTTAATTTGAATTTTTTTTCTTCTCATTTTTTTTGGGATGATGTTCTTGCATTAGGTTATTTTAATTCTTCATTGTTCCATAGTTAATTCTGTAAGAACTCCAGAATGATTTCGACCAATCACGCCTCTTCAAACGATTTGTCTTTGTGTTCAGTATAAACGCTGGTGTGTAGGAATGTACCGACGCAATATCAGCACCTCTTCGGATCATAATCATCCAATTATGCTGCCAAATTTTATAACCTTTAGATATTAGCACAGGGTTCATGTTTTTTTTTTTTTTTTTTTTTTTTTACTATTATTATTTATTTACAGCGGCGTTTCATTTCAGCTTTCCCCATTCTCCCACAGAACTCTCTGGAATCGTTAATTTTTTTTTAAGGAAATTTGATTTCATCTGATTCAATTCTCCCTCATTTCATTCTATCATCGATAACAAGGGTGTCTTCCAGCTTGTAGCTGTTCATGTAGATTTGTAAGGAATATATCATTAGTAGGGCAGTGCAAACGTGGTTTAACCTTCATTAGGATAAAGAGTACATACAGTAATCTTAGTTATTCACTAAATAGAGAACGTTTGAGTGAGCTGGTTACTTTATTAGCTTATGTGTCAGGATAGCGTAAGCTTCTAAACTATAACGTGTATATTCGATTTATATAAATGTGCGCGCATGGGTGCTCTCGCTAGGAACATGGCGGCACGCGAGCATGTGTTCACGGCAGAACATGCGAACCCACGCGCGGAGAATATTGAGGGGGAAAAAAACTATCAGTGGCACTTAGCTGGAGCCTCTGGCTGTGATGTCATCCCGGTGGCATTGAACCTGATCAAAACGTGCCAACTTTGAGGCCAGACAGGACGGACGCTACTCTGACGGAACGATTAGGATCGCATCCAGAATTCAAAGGGACTTTATCGCATCGAAAATAGCACTGAAAGCAAAAAAATAAAAATAAATTTAAAAAAAAGGAAGGGAAGGCGTTCCAGCATTAATTTCCAATCAGCTCCGGGTTTAGAGTGGGTCTAACCCCTGGTCCTCTGTGAATTCTTGGGCCTTTAGGCCTGTAGTTGCACAGATTTTAGGCGTAGGAACGGAGTTGTTCAATGCAATAATAAGAACGGCCTGCTTGAATGGCTTTTAATTGTAATTTACAGCATTTTTAGAGAGAGATGAGAGAATTTTGATTTCCTATCCCAAGGCCTCGCCTGTATCCATGAATAGTGTACTCAGAAGTGACATATCAAGTATTCTATGAAATGTTATCATACTGAAGCATTGCACATTGACAAATAGACATAACTTAATAACCAATTATACGGTACACTCTCATATTTAATGATGTAATTAAGAAAATCAAGCATTTACTCTGCAAACCATTAGTCTTGGTAATGTCTCTGGAAGTAATATTATTGTCAGTACAGAACAGTATCACTCTTTTTGTTATTTGTTTGGCTGATCAACCACTATTTCGATATATAGTACACTCAAAGTGGGAAGAACTGATTCTCTGATCTTATGTGAAAGTAATAACGTCTAGTAATGCATGTGTCATGCGGGTGAATGCAGTATAGTGTAATCAGATGGAAACTATGCCTTTGCAAAGCATGGTTGCATCATGTTGAATCACAGCTTATGGATTGCTTTGAATAATACATTTACTTTACAGCACATTCCCTTCGACGTTTTAAGTAAAGGGAGAGAGAGTGAGGGCGCAGAGTGTTTGAATCCCACAAAAAAGCATAGGAAAAAAAATAAATGTTTCACACAAGTAAAGTGAAGCATTTTTTTTTTTTTTGCTTTATTTTCAGAACAATTATCCTGTAGTTTTTATTATTATTATTGTTTAATTCACATTATTCTCAATAGTGATTCTTATTAGAATCTCTGCAATATTGTAATTTTTACTTTTTAAAGATATTTTTCATTTAAAATCAACAAAGACAGCAAAATAAATATCATGATTCATAAATAATATAAAGGAAATTGTAATGAAAATAATAATAAAAATTGTAAAAATAGGCTTCATTTTCTTTACGCAAAATACCTAGACATGTACTTGATGGATTACGTGAGAATCATCTGAAAATTACTGTAACTTCATTGCATTATATACTACAGTATAATAATTTGCCTTTAGTCAGAGCGAATCTCTTGACAAAAGCAAGTAAAGTGAGTCAAGAGGCCTTTGGTATATGTAATATTTGTGTAATGATGCATTTTTTTATCGGCATGATCAGTAAGTAATGCAAATTAGTCAAACCAGGCTCATTGGTTGATTATTGGATGAATTCACAGCACATTTACATACTCTGTTTCTCTGTAGCTGTTTTGATGACATATGATGTCATTTTCATGCCCTCTCTGCCCTACTCTTTCATTTTTCCAGCTGGTCTTATACAGTATTATATCAAGCAGTGAACTATATTTTCTTTGTCTTTTCATAAGTTTGCATCACAAGACTTGATTGATGCAACTAATCGCTGTAGTCGACATATTAAACATTGACTGATCCGTCAGACCTCTGAACTCTAGGACTAGAGTGACCTTTTACACTGCAAACGAATAAAGGGTCGATTCAGAATGAGAGGACGTTACCATCCACTCTGACATGTAATTTAGGCGCTTTTTACGTAAGTGTTATTTAAAGTTTTAATTAATGATTGATGTTCATTTTTCTTAAATAGAAGATCTTTATAGTTGATCTGGAGTGGAGTGATGCAGTCCATGTGGTTGAGAGGCATTTCAGAGCACAAGTCTTCAAAGGGTTTCCTCTTCCTCTACATGCATTTCCCCAGTCTGGCTTTCTCTTCTTCTTTTTTATGTTGCAATGATAGGAGGGACAGAATTCAGCAATCTGTAGCTACACTCTTAAAATAAAGGTTTTTTATTGGGATATAGTTTCATGAAGAACCTTTAACAGCCATGGAATCTTTCCATTGTACAAATAGTTCAGTTAGAATTTGCCACCATAATTTTCACTGTAAAGAACCATTTGTAAAATTGGATAAGAGCAAAGCTGTTGCATTTTCTGGGATGTAAAACATTTTAACACAGGGTCATGGTGTATTTAAAGGGGTAGATCATCCAAAAATGAAAGCAGCGTGAACATTTTGATCTTTTATGTTCCGCTGAAGAAGAAAAAAGGTCAAAAATGATAACAGAACTTTTATTTTTTGGTGAATTATTCCTTTAACCCTGAACAGTTGTATCAGAAATTTTTGTTCAGTACACTGTAAAAACATATTTTCCTGATTTATCAAATTTTTTTCTTTTGTCAAATCAACTTAGATTATTAATGTAGTTCAGATAACATAATATTTTGAGTTTCTGCTGATTAAACAAATCGCCTTCATTGTATTAACTCAAATTTTTAATTTCAATGAACTCAAACTTTTAAGGCAACCAGGTAACTTACTTTTTTAAGTTAAACCAACAATTCTTTTTTTCAGTGTACTCCGATATTTTCCCACTCACCACACATTATACATTTTGATGTATTTCTCTCATTTTAAAATGGATTGATCTGTTTTCTGTGTGAAATCAGGTGGTTTTTTTGGGAATCATTCGTAAACTGAATCATTTTCACTCGGCGTGATGTGGACGAGGCTTCGATTTCCTGTTGTTTTTTTTTCTGTTTCTAACGTATTAAGAACATGTGATGTCGATATTGCAAACCCATGCACTGTTCTGTTCTTTTGTTTCAGGGCATCGATCAAAGGATTGTTTACTAGCGCCCGTGATGCATGCAACGGGTTATTAGCTCTAGTGAAGTCAGTGTCACGTCACCAGTATGTAAAGGTATTTCTAAAGTAATTGTGGCACTGGTTTCACACTCTTGCTGAAAACCTGTGATATGTACCATTGGCTTTGAAGCAAACATACGAGAGGTTGCTATTTCACGCTACTGTTTAGGAAAACGGCTATTTATGTTTGACCCATATGGTGAATAAGACTTTGTTGTTTGCATTCTAAATGTAAAGCAAAAAGGGGAAAGTCTTCCAGAATTGATCTCCCTTCAGTGAGTGTTAAAGAGTCCTTGCCCCATAGTATGCATTACGCACTACAGCACGGTTCTGGCACCATCGAGATCTCATTCCTTTGAGGTTCTGGCAGGTCCGAGCGTGTTTTCGCGAGTGCCGTCCAGACCGTGCTGTACTACCATTTGAGCAAGGAGACCCGCATCAGGCTTGTGAAATGAAGTGTAAAACTGTTTTTATTATTTTGGGTTTTTTTATTGTTTTGTTTTTGTTTTTGAAGATCAGTTAGTGATCTCTGTGACATAATTAAGCCAAGTTTGTAATTGTATAATATTTACTGTAAGATGTAGAACATTCAATAACTATTAAAATCTTTCCAAAAATCTTTCCATATTTTTTTTTCGACACACTCACACATAACATCATGATGATGATTGATAGGTTCTTTTTTGGTTCGGTCAATACATTTAATTAAATTGTCAATTGGTTGAATTATTATTAAAAGATGGTTTACCCCTAAATAAATGTTTAGTAAGAGGAGACCTCAGTTTACTTCAAGGTGAGTAACAAGTTTTGATGTGACTAAAAACTGTATATTTGACATTTAAATATAGCTATTATTATTATTAAATGTATATAGTAGAAAAAAAGATTCAGTGGGGTTCTTTATAGAACCCTATGGTTCTTAAAGTGATAATTCACCCAAAAATAAAAAATCCTGTCATCATTCACTCCCCCTCAAGTTCCAAACCTGTATGAATTTCTTTATTTTGCTGAACACAAAAGAAGATATTTGGAAGAATGTCAGTAACCAAGCAGATCTCGCCCTCCATTGACTACCATAGTAGGAAAAATAAATACTATGGTAGTCAATGGGGGCTGAGATCCGTTTGGTTACTGATACTGACATTCTTCCAAATATCTTCCTTTGTGTTCAACAGAACAAAGAAATTCAGACAGGTTTGGAACTACTTGAAGGTGAGTAAATGATGACAGAATTTTCATTTTTGGGTGAACTATCCCTTTAACTCAATTTTACAAACCATTTACGCCAAAAGGCTTCTATGTAAGGAAAATTTCTTAAATGATTTCACATTAAATAAAGCACATAAACAGTGCCTGATATTATCATTGCCATACTTTGTGTTGTTGTTCCAGCTGCGACGTCGCAGAGAAATACACCATGTCCTAACCAAATGCGACGCTATTTTATAAAAGCTATTTTTTCCATGTTAATCTGAGTTTTTGTCCTAACCAGCCGCGACGGCGACACGCGAATATTCTATTTTAGAAACTGAAAAAATACATATATATATATTTTACAGCGATGTTTGATCATATTTACCAAGGGGGCAAATAATTCTGACCAGCACTGTAGATAGGTCAATTCTTAATAACTTGTACTGAAGATTTTATGTGTCATTAACATTTTATCACTGCATAGACAAAACCAGTCTGATTTGATTTTCTGTAGGCTGGTTTTAGAGGGGTTTTGCTAGCTGGTCAGATGTAGAGATCATCCTAAACCAACTAAGACCACAAAACCTGGTTAGGTGAGTTACTTGATTAGATGGAATTGTTTGTCTAAACAGCTGCTGCTGCCAACCAAAAATTACTTATCTCTCTTAAAATCAACAAATTTTATCTTTTGTAACAAACCCTCTTTAGAAATGTGGATGGTAAGTGTCAGCAGGCTGTTTTTTCTTCTTCTGCATTTGGAGAGAGTGCGCGTTGCAACATGAATGGATCTGTGTTTCCATCCCAAAGACTTTCAGTGGCTGCAGAAAACCGGAGCAGATGTAACATTTTTCATAAGAAGGAAGCATTTATATTGTGCTTTATGTACTGTTGTACACCCAAAGTGCTTTACAGTCATATCGGGTCTCTCCTCACCCACCACCAGTGTGACGCATCCACCTGGATGATGTGACGCAGCCACAGTATAATGGCGCCAGTGCGCTCACCACACACCAGACGACATGAGAGATAGTGATAGAGCTAATTCAATGGAGGGGGATTATTATGAGGCCATGATTGATAAAGGCTAATGGAGGGAAATTGGCTAGGACACCCCTACTCTTTACGAGAAGTGCCATGTGATTTTTAATGACCACAGAGAGTCAGGACCTCGGTTTAACGTCTCATCTGAAGGATGGTGCCAATTTACTGTATAGTGTCCCCATCACTATACTGGGGCACACAGATCATAGCATGAGCACCCCCTGCTGCCCTCACTAAAACCTCTTCTAACAGCAGCCAGTTTTTGCCAGGTCTCCCATCCAGCTATACTGTCATTCATTACTCACCCTCATGTCGTTCCACACCCGTAAGACTTTCGTTCATCTTCACAAACAAATTAAGAGATTTTTGATGAAATCCGAGAGGTATATGACTCATCCATTTAACCAACACTTTCAAGGTCCAGAAAGGTACTAAAGACATTGTTAAAGTGGTTCAGCCTTAATTTTATGACGTGACAAGAATACTTTTTGTGCACAAAAACAAAACAAAAATAACAACTTTATTCAACAATCTCTTCTCTTCCCTGTCATTATCCATATGCCAGTGGCGCAGTAAGCACAGTAAAGGCTTCCGTGTTTACGTCCGAATGTCGGCTCAGTATTGGTCAAAGCTGATCACGTGAGCAGCACGATGTATGCGTGTGATGTTGACGCTGGAGCCAGCCAATAGAGGGTATCATAGGAGGGTATGCACGTGACATCACCGTTGGCAGTTATGATTGCGGTTACACCCACTGAGTGGCAAGAGACTGAGTGGCAGCATTGGTTTTCAGCGTTAATGCCGCGAAAAACACACAAAACACATCCAAAACGAGAAAGAGCTTTGGGATTGACTGTACAAATAGCTTTGACACAAAATCTGAGGTATATTTTTACAGACTGCTGAAAGCTACAGAAAAAAGAAGCAAATGGATCGGTGCAATTCACAGAAACAACTGGACTCCAGGCAGAGAAACATGGATTTGCAGTTATCATTTAGTGTCAAAATGTTGGATTTTGGGGTAAAATCATACCCTTTATATTGTATTGTTATATATTATGTTGACAACTCATCAATTTGCCATCTCATATTCTGCATAATTGGGTGTTAAAAAAAAACACTGACAAAAACTATACAAATTTTAGGGCTGGGCGATATGACGATATATATAACATTGATATAAGTGATCACTCCTATTTAGACCCACCTATATTGTAGTTATATAAAGTGTTCACAGCCAAAATTGCCTTGTGTATTTCCCCAGCATCGAAATCAGGCACATATAAATGTCAGGAAACACGATTCCTGGCTGCATGTCAATATCCATGGATTTGGTTTTTTTGACATGTCATTAGGAACACTTTCGAGCCCAACCTTTAGTGTAATCGTTTGCTTTACTCGCGTTTTTGCAGTTTCCCCTATTAAATCCAGTCATGCAGCAGGTTCTTTTGCCACTCAGTCCAGCTGAGGGAGTGCGTTCTGGCGGGAAAGTGACGTCGATGCATACCCCAATGAGTCGCGTTCTGAAGTAGAATCTGGAAGCACTGGACATTAAAGGGATAGTTCACCCAAAAATGAAAATTTGATGTTTATCTGCTTACCCCCAGGGCATCCAAGATGTAGGTGACTTTGTTTCTTCAGTAGAACACAAATTATGATTTTTAACTCCAAATGTTGCAGTCTGTCAGTCGTATAATGCATGCCAATGGTAACAATATCTATGAGAGTAAAAAAAAACATGCACAGACAAATCCAAATTAAACCCTGCGGCTCGTGACGACACACTGATGTCCTAAGACACGAAACGATCAGTTTGTGCAAGAAACCGAACAGTATTTATTTCATTTTTTCCTCTAATACACCACTATGTCCAACTGCCTTGAGCACACGCACGGCATCCGAAGATATTGTTGAATAAAGTTATTTTTGTTTTGTTTTTGCGCACAAAAAGTATTCTCGTCGCTTCATAAAAATTAAGGTTGAACCACTGCAGTCCCGTCGACTTTTTTTTAACATCGTCTTTAGTACCTTTCTGGACCTTGAAAGTGATTATTATATTGCTGTCTATGGACGAGTCATATACCTCTCGGATTTCATCAAAAATATCCTAATTTGTGTTCTGAAGTTGAATGAAGGTCTTACAGGTGTGGAACGACATGAGGGTGAGTAGGCCTAATTAATGACAGAATATTCATTTTTGGGTTAACTAACCCTTCAAACTATTAAAAATATTTTTTCTCATTGTTCACTGTGTTAAAAGACTTTCCTTCATCTTCGGAACACAAATGAAGATCTAATCCATATGAATTTAACGATTAAGTCTACATTTTCTGAAGAGACACAATCACTTTATAATGAACAGACTTAATTTAGGCTTTTACTCACGTATAAACATTAATCAGCGCACATAAACAAAAGCTCAATCAAACCTGAATGACGCACGAGAACAAACCTCTACAGGAAGCTCAAACATGCTGCATAACACACGAGAATGAACTGGTTATGCAGCACTAGATTGTGCTCGCGCCCGACGCGTCCTTCCGCGCCCACGGCCAAATGAGTATCCTGTGAAAGGCTCGCACTCTGTGCGCGAGACAGAGCGGAACGCAGAAAACCACACTGGTGTCTCAGTTGATCTCAACTTTACAGCCATGATGAAATAATATAGTATATTTGTTTAATAGATACCAGAGATAGGTGTAACATCTGTCATTCTTGTTAACTTTTAACAAGCAGTTTAAAGACAAGTTTGAAGACATTTAGAGACAAGTTTAAAACATTGATATGTGGGCCCCATGTGGGTTATATCCAGGCAGCATGGGTTCCATGTGGGCATGGGTTGAACATGGGCAATTTATGTGGGTCCCATGTGGGTTTCCTACCGTCATAGGACCTATGTGGCAAAATAATTTCATGCTTAATACATCTTTATACATTTAAACTTTTGAAATTATTAGATTTGGTTGATAGTCACTTTTACACAAAGAACAAATAATATCACAGATATAGGATCTGATCAATATAACAACTTTTTAAACTTTTTAAAGGCATTATTTTCTATTGTGACATTTAATTTTGTTGAATGATCAATATTACAATGTTCACCTGCCTATGAACTTATCAAAAATATATTTTATTCCCAATTTGCATAGTTGGGAATGAGGGAAAATAACAAATGTCAGAAAATAAGTGTGTCTCATATGGGACCTACAAGTTCAATATGACCTAGTCACCACCTGACGACACATTACGCTTGACAAAGTAGTCCTGCTTCGAATGTTTTTAATTGCGATTTTTTTTTTCACATAATATTATATCATATGTCATATAATCTTTGCCCAAAATAAGCGGAAAAACATTACAACTATAAATACTTTTAATAATTCAAACTGAATTCCCGCCCAGGCGCAAGGATACATTTTCTTTGAAAAGCAGAGCAGAGGCGCCGGCGCAGCAGAATCCCCTCAGAGTCGTTGCTGGAAATTTCGAGGTCGTGGAGGCAGGAAATAAGCAGGTAAAATTAATGTTTTCCAAACTTGTCTGTATTTTCTGTGTTTTTAAGCATAGGGAACTTTGTTATGGCAACTAAAATGACCTAATGTAGCCGTTAAAGTAATTTCGTCTTTTTTTGGCGCATAACTCTAATACCTAACGTAACTAGGCCTATTATGTTGGTGAGGCTTAAAATTGAGGTAATTTTTGTTAACAGTAAGGTGTAATTTTGTTTTGCACGTCATTAATCAAGTCACATTCGCGTTTTTATAGATTTTATGCTTTACTGATGTTTTTGTGGCTATATTTCCACAGCAACCGATGATGAGTAACAGATTTATAGTAACCACTTTTTAATGGCATAATTCTGAATTATTAAGGTATCCGACATAAGATGCGTCTCTAAAAGCTGAAAAATGCTGCTTTTGAAGGCAAGGGCTAACGTTACATAAAAAAAGGCCTTTAATTTGCCTTTAATTATTCATTATTGCCTTTATTATATGCTAGGCAAAAGTCCCGCTGGGCATTACCAAATGTATTTAAAGTCTGCAATGAGAATGTCCTGACTTCAAGGCCGTTAAAAAGTTCATTTGGACCTGTTCACGTTGCAGTAGATGCATTTTATGCGTTTTTGTTGCCTTTAGTTTTATAACCAATCACACAACTTTATGAATGCAATGGCCAATCAGAGATGTTTTTGATTACTCACCGCTGACTTTACGTTACGCACGTTCTGCTCTCTTGTAAACGATGCAAGTCCTTTCAGTTATCAGAGATTCAGAGGTTTAATTCAATGAATTTGAAAGTTTTTAATGCTCACCAAGTCTGCATTTATTTGATCATATTTAAAAAAAAGAGTAAATGTCGTAAGATATTTTTATACTTTAACTGTTTTCTGTTTGAATAAGTTTTAAAATGTAATCAATTCCTGTGATGCAAAGCGGCTTTTTCAGCAGCCACAACAATATGAAGCAGCAGAACTGTTTTCATCATTGATAATAATCAGAATTACTGAGCAGCAAATCAGCATATTAGAATGATTTCTATAGTATTATGTGACACTGAAGACTGGAGTAAGGATATTTTACAACATATTTAAGTATATAACATTTTAAATTGTAAAAATATTCACAAACACAATATTGCAATCATTGCTATTATATTAATTTGATTTTTTTGCTGATTTTTTTGCTGTATTGATCAAATAAATGCACCCTTAGTGACCATACCAGACTTGTGTGTGCGAGTCTGTGTGTGCGTATAAAGTGCAACATTGCCTGCCCACTTTGGTGTTGGTTCCAGAGATATTTTTCTATTCTTATTCCCCATAGGGAAGAAAAAGGAGAGGAAGTAAAATCTTTGCATGGCAGGGGGAGCTGCCGCTCGATCTGCTACTCGACCCGTCACCGCTAGGGACAGCTGCCACTCAACCTGTCACCGCTAGGGACAGCTGCCACTCAACCTGTCACCGTTATATGCACCTGCCACGGGACCCGTCACGGGTATATGCACCTGCCCCATGATCTTACACAATATGTAAGGTGTTTTTAAACAAAATGCAGTGCGTATTCTCTGTATCCAGCGGGAGTCAGAACGGTAAGCACAATAGGTCAATATTCATCATTAACCAAACGCTTTTCACATGCCTTACAGCTACCAGACACTGCGATTGATCCACGTGAGCAAACAGATGGATAAATAAGAGCAGGATTGCACTATTTGTCATCTTAACTTATATTTTATTCGCTCTTTTTGGCCATGGCGGCGCGCGTCTCATGGCTTTTACTAAGCGTTGCACCTGCCTCAAGATCTGTTTTACAGCTGCCTAGGGATGTGACGGTGAGAATTTTCCCACCGGTTAATCAACATGTGACAACACCGGTAATACCGGTGCCTCTACCTCTTTTTTTTTTTTAAACCGCTTATGGGGCCGTTCACATATCGCGTCTAAACGCGTAGAAAACGCAGCCACGTCACTTTCTCCTTGTTTCCAAAGCGCTTGCACTCCCGTGGCGTCTGTCATTGCTATGCAACCATGAACTGCGCTCTCCGCGACGAGGAATGATTTTGACATGAAAAATAAAAACCTGCCCTGTACAACTATGATCAGCTGTTTCGGCTCAGCTTTCGATACTAAAATATTTACTTAACTGTCAAATCATATGAAAATATTGCTATGTATTGCATACTGTATATGGGCTCATACACAAAATAGCCTGTCATAATTTAAAGCTCAACAGCATTTGAAATGAATGACTTAGTCATAAAACCAAAAGTGTTCACCAAGGTGTCAGCTATAATATACACATTTTTATTAAAATAAACTATAAAATCATATGTAAAAGTGTTGAAAAGTGTTTGGTTAATGATGAATATTGACCTATTGTGCTTACCATTAGGGATGCACCAATCCGCCTTTTTCACTTCCGATTCCGATACCTAGGATTCAGTATATTTAATATATTTAATCTAAGGTCGCATTAACCGAAAATTTTCCATCACTGATGGAATTTTTTTTAGCAGTGACGGAAAAAATCTGCAGCCTGTCCGTCATTTTGACAGATTACTGAGGCTGATGTTGCTTGTAACTGTAATTCCCACCCTTGTCCAGTTGGTGGTGAGTGCGCTCCAGTGTGGCAGCAGAGCGCGAGTTCAGTCTCCAGAACAAAATGAAAACGATTTGATTACGTTTGATTACACGCACCCAGTTTGTCCATTTTATTATATATTATAATACTTTTACTTACATAATTAAGTTTCTAATCCATTTCGTTTTGTTTTAAATAGTTTGTTTTATTTTTCTTGCTGCTGACTATAAGTTTATGGTCAACGAATGGCTTTTCTGAGGTATAGCATTGTGAACTGATACAGATCTCGGTAAGCTACTGCAACTTTCAACATATTTTTTTGATTTTCATTCATGTTTATTTCCTTCTGTAAAGTAGTAAAGAGGAAGAGATGATCGCGTTCACTCACGATCCTCAAAAAGTGGATATTATTAGATATATTGATATACCGGTATCGTTATCTACAGATGAAGTATAATAATAGAAACATTGATTCATCTTGGAGAGAGTTTCATTGTGTTGACTGTTGTAACCGAACGCGACACGCAGTTTGAATGCTGAATGGAGAATGACTGACAGCCACAGCGGAGGGAGGCATTTACGTGAACTTTAATTTAACGACTTAAATATTTATCTGTACCTCAAATTAAACCATGGAATGGCTTCAGAACACTTGGAATATAGTGCACAGAAACTTTATGGTGCTTTTTAATGTTTTCGTGCCTTAGTGGAGCTTAACAATAACACAGAATAGTACACACACAGTATCGGATTTGGATCGGTCCCATCTGGCCGATACCCGATCTGGCAAAAATGGCAGTATCGGAGCCGACACCCGATCTGAATATCGAATCGGTGCATCCCTACTTACCATTCTGACTACTGCAGCATACAGGGGATACGCACTGCATTTTGTTTAAAAGCACCTTACATATTGTGTAAGATCGCGAGGCAGGCGCAATAACTCGTGATGGGTCCCGTGGCAGGCGCATATATATGTAACAGGTTCCGTGGCAGGCGCGTATATCCACGATGGGTCTCGTGGCAGGTGCATATATCCGTGACGGGTCCCATGGCAGGCGCATATAACGTTGGCGGGTGACGCAGCTGCCCCTAGCTGTGACAGGATGAGTGGCAGGTCGAGCAGCAGCTCCCCCTGCCATGCAAAGATTTTACTCCTACTGAGAAAAATTCTTCAGTAACTGTAGCCAAGAAGCAAATCTTCCAGCTACAAGGTGAATCCTATTACACACTAATGTACACACTTTTATTTAACGCTTTAATATATCTGTTTTATCAGCCAGACAAGCAACTGTTTTAATACCTTAATGTCTTTGTACATTTTAAAATATCTCTGGATATTTTCAATCTTACACATGAAATAGCATTAGACTCCCCTTTAAGGTTTAAGTGCTGGCAAATGACCATGGTATAAGTGTGATAATCCACTGCTAGCTGTACAGTAAATGATTTTAATGCACTCCGCTTCATGTCGAGTGGTTCTTTGCCTCCACGTTGTGCATTAAAATCATTTAATGCACAGCTAGCTATGGATTATCCCTTATGTAGTAAATTGTAAGTAATGTATTAAGATAGGATTTATAATTATGAATCTGATGATTATTAACAAGTAGTGGAGAAGGGGTAGGATTAAATAAGCTTATGCTTCTTCCTACTTCTTTTCGGACATGGATAAGTTAATTTTGTCTTGGTTTTTGTCTGTTAGCTTTTATTGTATTATTTTTACATGTTCGAAATATTCATTCATTCATTCACACCCAAACTGGACATTTCATATGATTGTGTGTGTAAAGTTTTTACTTTTTATGCAGGTGGACTGAAGAAGAGTTCTTTGACCAAAGAGGTCAACCAAAAAGGAGCAGAAAAGGCTCTAACAAAATGGTTTACTGGTGCCAGGGATGGACAAGGGTGGAAACAGCCATGAGAGGACAGCAGGAGACAAGACCATCTCCAGGACATTGAGCAATTTTCTGCCCAAGTATTTTTAAAGGGTTAGTTCACCTACAAATAAATTGTCATTAATTGCTCTCTCATGTCATTCCACACACATAAGACCTTTGTTCATCTTCAGAACACAAATTCTTTCTGTCCCTAGATGGATCCAACACAACTTACACATTCAAGCCCCAGAAAGGTAGGAAAGACGTCATTGAAGTAATCCATGTGACTTCAGTGGTTTAACCTCAATTTTTTGAAGTGCACTGTTTGTGCAAAAAAACAAAACAAAAAAACAATTTACCTTATTTACAAATATTATCCAAAGTGTGTTCTTGCAACAATGCCAGCTTTTTCACGAACACAACATGCATGCATTGTGATGCTCTCGTGAATGTGCATTGCAAAATTTTTATTTTTCAGAAAGCGGTATTTTAATTTTTGTGCAAACAAAGCACTTGCGTCACTTTATAAAACTGAGGTTAAACCACTGGGATCACATGGATTACTTTAAAGATGTCTTTGCTACTGCTCTGGGCCTTGAATGTGTAAGTTGCATTGGATCTTTTTGGCCGCATTTACACTTAATGCACAGATCCGATCTTTTGACCATATCCGATTTTTTTTTTTTTTTTTTTGAACAATGTGCTTGCATTTCTTTTAAAAGAAATATCTGATATCTATCACTTTTTTTATTTTGTGGTTTCAATGGAATGAATAGGTAGAGTCTCCACAACAGGGCTGAAGCATGCATCTGTGCAGAAGCCGTCATCAATGACAACAGCGGCAACGAGCATTCAGTGTGATTTCAAGAGCAACACATTTCAACGTCAGATCGCCTTTTATTTAACACAAACAAGTGAAATTAATACTCTGCCAGTCAACTAGAGATGTGCCGTTTGTTATAGGTATGTGTGTACTGTGAAATGTTAAAAAAAACCCTCACTTTTCAGTGACGCAGGAGTCGCATTTACAGGGCAATATCTGATCTGTCTGCTGACACGGCAGGCACAAACGCACGTATCCGATTAATATCAGATTTATTTCCACATATGAATGAGGCCTGAAACCGATCTGTGAATATCAGAATCCATGTGCTTTTTTCCTGCTTAAACGGTCATAGCTCATATCCAATCTGTGCCACATGGGAGGAAAAAATTGGAATTGGGTCACTTGAACCATGCAGTGTAAATGGGGCCTTTGAAAGGACAGAAGGCTCTTAGTTTGCATTAAAATATCTTCATTTGTGTTGCTAAGATGAACAAAGGTTTTACAGGTGTTGTTTTTACGGGTGTGTTTTAAGGTTGTACTGAGTACCTCTATTACAATTGTTGTTTTTTTTGCGTTTCTAAATTGTGTCAGGGTGCCAACGAATAAACTTTTGATTACTGTTGTTTTGTTTTTTTTACTACTACTTTCATTATTTGTTTTACATGTTGTTAATTTGTTAGTCACCTGCATTACCATATTAGAATGTTATTAGCCTGTTGTTAAAATGTTAATGTTGATGATTTTATTAATAGAAAAGTTTTTCATGAAATTGTTAGAAAATGAAAGTATCAATGTAATAATAAAGTATTTTGACATACTGAACCTCTGCAGTTTTTATACTTTCATGTATTGTGATGTTCTAGATGAATGGACAGAGGAATATAAACATATACATTATGAGGGGCCAGTCTAGTACACAATGGAAAACCCATACCGGGCCCTGGTAGATCACATGTGGGCTTCATAAAGTGGGGGCAGTATGGGTCTTATTTGTTGCCAAGGTGGGCCCCGATAGATCACATGTGGGCTTCATAATGTGGGGGCAGTATGGGTCTTATGTTACCCAGCTGGGTGCCACATTCAAATTCTATATGAAACTCATATGGGCTAATCATAGTGGGGCCATTATGGAGCCCGTGGACAAACCTATCTAGGGCCCATATTTGAAGCCCACATTGGCCCTACCCTGCAATGTTGGCTATGGGAAATATAAAAACATTTCCCTGGAAATTTCTAGTAAAGATGTTTTGCTCAGGCAGAAAGATAATTTTATTAAGAATACTAAATCGTCACTATAACTTGTTTGTGTTTCCAAAATAATTGCTTTGTTACAGTTGACCCCATTCATCTCTCCAAGCCATGATTCTAGAGAAGAGTAATTCCTTAAAAATTTTTTCTTTTCCAGTTAA
Organism: Hypophthalmichthys nobilis; assembly: GCA_037950665.1. NCBI lineage: Eukaryota > Metazoa > Chordata > Actinopteri > Cypriniformes > Xenocyprididae > Hypophthalmichthys > Hypophthalmichthys nobilis. Next base: position 16,308,719 of record CM075484.1, on the reverse strand, counting down.
GTTTTTTTTTTGGATACTATTAAATCTGTCCCAAAAGAGGTCATTTCTGGGTAAATTTAGAAAGGACGTAATGTTTGTATGTGTTGTGTGTGTCCATTTCCTGCCCTAATCTCCCCAGTGCTGCCAGCTGCATGTTCCCCACAATCCAATTTACTACATTAATTAGTATTAGTACATGTGTGCAGAATCGAACAGGCGTTCTGCTGGGGTCTCTGTCATTGGCAGTCTCGGGCCATACAGCTTGAGGTTTCAGAGGCTCCTGGCAGTTCAAGACCCCTTGGCACTGGTCCGGTCAGTAGTCCAACCCTGCTGTGGATGGAAATGTCTGTTAGATTTTATCTGGCACTTTACTGGTCTGATGCCATGAAGAACCTGAACTTCTGCATCCCACTCAACATGAGCCGTTAATGTACATGCTCCAACAAGTTCCATAGTGAGCATGTAGGCGATGTGATACATTTCCCAGCTCCCATTCACATTCATTTCTTGTCCTTTCTCACTTCTAAGACAAAAGTGGAGAAAAAAAGAAAAGAAAATGAGCCCAGATGTGGATTCAGCTACACAAAATCAAGGAAATTAATGTCTACTCACCAATAAGTGTGGGCATTTTTGACCTAGAGCTTTCAAATTTCACCATACACTAGAACACAAAGTTTCAATGGGGTTCTATATAGAACCCTAGGGTTCTTTACTGTTTTAAAGAACCCTTTATGCCAGAAAGATTCTATATCTTTACTTTAAAGACAGTTTTTTCACCATAAAGTTTTGTCAAAACTATATATACAGGTGCATCTCAATAAATTAGAATGTTGTGGAAAAGTTCATTTATTTCAGTAATTCAACTCAAATTGTGGAACTTGTGTATTAAATAAATGCAATGCACACAGACTGAAGTACTTTAAGTCTTTGGTTCTTTTAATTGTGATGATTTTGGCTCACATTTAACAAAAACCCACCAATTCACTATCTCAATAAATTAGAATACTTCATGAGATCAATAAAAAAAAAGGATATTTTAAACAGAAATGTCAGGCTTCTGAAAAGTATGTTCATTTCTATGCACTCAATACTTGGTTGGGCCTCCTTTTGCATGAATTACTGCATCAATGCGGCGTGGCATGGAGGCAATCAGCTTGTGGCACTGCTCAGGTGTAATGGAAGCCCAGGTTGCTTTGACAGTGGCCTTCCGCTCATCTGCATTGTTGGGTCTGGTGTCTCTCATCTTCCTCTTGACAATACCCCATAGATTCTCTATGGGGTTCAGGTCAGGAAAGTTTGCTGGCCAATCAAGCACAGTAACACCATGGTCATTGAACCAGCTTTTGGTACCTTTGGCAGTGTGGGCAGGTGCCAAATCTTTGTAGCCCATTTCCTGAGGACGTCTGTGTGCGGTGGCTCTTGATGCACTGACTCCAGCTTCAGTCCACTCCTTTTGAAGCTCTCCTAAGTTCTTAAATCGGTCATTCCTTTCACTTCTACACCTTTTCCTACCACACTTTTTCCTTCCAGAAACTTTCCATGAATATGCTTTGGCACAGCACTCTGCGAACAGCCAGCTCTTTCAGCAATGACCCTCTGTGGCTTACCCTCATTGTAGAGGGTCTTGATGATCGTCTTCTGGACAACTGTCAAGTCAGCAGACTTCCCCATGACTGCTGTTGGGATTACTGACCTAAACCCAGTATTTATACCCTGAGAATGGTAATTTAATAGAACTTGAAATTAAATATTCTTATAATTTTGAGATACTGATTTTTCTTTTTTTTTCTTTTTTTTTTTTTTTTTGATGAGCAGCAAGCTGTAATCATCAAAATGAAAACAAAAAAGTCTAGAAATATTTTACTTTATGTCTAATAAATGTAGAATATATTTAAGTTTTACTTTTTGAATTAAATTACAGAAAAAAAAAACTTTTTCATGATATTCTAATTATTGAGATGCACCTGTGTGTGTGTGTATGTATATATATATATATATATATATATATATAATTATTAATTAAACATTTTGTTTAATAGGTTTATTTGAATTTTATATGTATCCAAAACATCTTCCAGTTAAACTGAGCATTTGCTTAAAATAAATTTGATACTGTGTGACTCAGCTTCTGTTGAAATATTTGTTTAGCTTTCTGAAAATGAGGAGAATGTTTTCATAAACACTAGAACCTCTTGCAGCCCAACGTTTGCCAAGTTTTGAGAGATTTGTCTACAGTAGCCAAGTTTTTATTTTCATACTTTTGGAGCAACATCATTTGTGTGAAAGGAAATTATCAGTTTGTTATGTTTACATTTAATCATTTAGCAGACGCTATTATACAAAGCGACTTAAAAATGAGAACAATAGAAGGTATGTAAGAGGGCAACAGTATGTAAGTGTTGTTTCAAGTCCCAGTTATTCTAGCACAGTGCAAGTAGCAAGTTATTTCTTTTTAATAAATAAAGAGAAAACAGTATCTAAAAAGAACAAGTAAGTGTTGTTACAGTGTATTTGCTTGCATTTAGTGAATCTAGAGTTGGTTTAACCCTTAGGCCCTGTTCGGGGTCTGTTGACCCCAATGACATTTGCTGAAATAAAAAAAATAAAAATGTTCTCTTCGTACAAATGGCATGAGACTTTATACAGTTGTCAACACTTTCTAGATCTACGAATAAAAAAATAAATTGTAATGATTTCTGTTTTTATGTTAGGTCTCTGGAAATCCCAGTTAGAAAATTGACAAAATTCATCCTCAAAACAACGCAGAACACACATAGACAGAAATGAAGTGGCACCACAATGCAAAATGATAATGCTCACACACACACACACACACAGAGAGAGAGAGAATCCATGTGCTTTATTTGCTCGTTTGTTATTGCTGTTCAGTTCATTGCATTTTGATGTTCATGTCGTGTTTGTACTCAATATGTAATATAACTGTTTATTTCTGTTCTATTTATTTAGTAACTGAACTGTAGATTAAATTTGTAGAATTTACGGTGGCCCAGTAGTGCACAACACAATGAAATTAAAAAAGCAAACATAAGTTCACAACACAACGAAATAAAGCCACAACACAACGGAAATGCTCCCGACCACTAGGGGGCTCTCAGAGCTCGGTAAAGTTAGTTTTCCTTGCCACTATTCTATAGAGTCGACAGTCTTACAAAGATATCAATACCATGATTAGTTTTAAGTATGTAAACATTGTATATCGACATGAAATATTAATTAAAAATCAACTATGTGCACAATAGCTTCATATGTATACCTCTGAATGATTTGACGCGCAACCACGGCGCATGATGAAGGGAACGTCTGCCAATTCCACCAAGTGGTTAAAACGTATAATTTGTATTCATTAAAATTACTTTTAACATTTAAAAACAGACATGTTCAAATTCCAAAGCTTGTTAGTTCCTGTTGGTAAGACTGACACGCTTTGGAATTTGAACATGTCTGTTTTTAAATGTTAAAAGTAATTTTAATGAATACAAATTATACGTTTTAACCACTTGGAGGAATTGGCAGACGTTCCCTTCATCATGCGCCATGGTAGCGCGTCAAATCATTCACATGTATAAATATGAAGCTATCGTGATTTTTAATTAATAGTTCATGTCGATATACAGTGGTTACATACTGTTGAAACCAATCGTGGTATTGATATCACTGAACATTGACAAGGAAAACTAACTTTACCGAGCTCTGAGAGCCCCCTAGTGGTCGGGAGAATTTCCGTTGTGTTGTGCTTCGATTCCGTTGTGTTGTGAAGTTATGTTTGCTTTTTTAATTTCGTTGTGTTGTGCACTACTGGGCCACCGTAAGAATTATATGAAAAACAAATGTTTGAAATAAATGATAAACTCTAAAGACTGCAACTTCTCTTTGTAACATCTTGTTCAGGTTTGATTCTAATCATAATGTAACATTATTGAAAAATGTATTTTTTTTTCAGTACAAAAATGCTAAACTTTGACAAAAAGTAATTTTTTATTGTGATTTCATAATATGTAGATATGAATCCAACTTGAAAAACTTGTGAAAAGATGTCTTTCAGTTAGTCAAATAGTGGAGCTCTGCAGCCATCTACTGGTTAAAATGATAAGTTTTTACTTTTAAAACTGCATTTTCCAAAAGATGGGCAAAAATCGTACACTAAACCATGTCAAATTATCCATGTTATCCCCATGAATGAAAGTTAGAAATGTGGGTCTTTTATAAAGTGAATTTTACATAAAAAGCTGTTTTTGTATAAAAACCTATTTTCCATTCCATTATGGTACAATGTTGCCTTGAGGCAACACACAGTTTTTTGTTATTTTCTCTAAAACATTTGATGATATGTAATATAAAGTTCTTGAAAATACTGGAGCCATGTGACATGTGCACATGTGCTGAAACAGGACACAAAATGGACCCCTATTGGTCATGTTTTGGTCTTTTTTGCACTTTTATTGATTAGTATTTGAGTTATTCTGTCCTGAGATACGTTTGATCAATCAATTGGTGCCTTATTTTATTAAAAACAAACTAAAATAGACCGTGTTGCCTGGAGGCAACACCGTACCATAGAGGGTTGACATCTCTGAGTTTTCATAGTGTTGGTTTAAGGACATCTCTGAGTATTCTAAGTATTACATTTCACTCAAGTATTCACATTGGGTTATGCTTTAACTTGTTCTTCACCTTTACAAATCAGCAAAAACATCAGCTATGTTTGTATGGATCACATAAAACGAGTTACCTGTACTGCTTTTTCAAATTAGTCAGCTGCAGAGCAGCTGTGAAACTTTAGTTAAACTTTTTTTTGTTGTTTTTTTTTGATGTAAACAGAAACCACCTTCCTGCAGGGCACAATCATGTAGGCTAAAAAGACTGAAAGTTTGTTTGTTGATATCAATGGCAGATTATGCTCACCAAACAGTGACAAAGCAGCTGTTTTAACTTTGGGGGCAATTTGAGTTATTATAACATTTCTATGTTTATCCCCAAGCTTTCTGTGAGATAATCAATACCTAAGCATTATGTGCCATAGGCTCTATATAGTAGCCTATACACTACCAGTCAAAAGTTTGGAAACATTACTATTTTTAATGTTTTTGAACGAAGTCTCTTATGCTCATTATGGCTGCATTTATTTCATAATAAATACAGAAAAAACAATAATATTGTGAAATATCATTACAATTTAAAATTATGGTTTTCTATTTTAATATACTTTAAAATATAATTTATTTCTGTGATGCAAAGCTGAATTGTCAGCATCATTACTCCAGAATGAATAAAAGGTTAAAAAAAGAACAGCATTTATTCAAAATATAAATCTTTTCTAACAATATAAATCTTTACTATCACTTTTTATCAATTTAACACATCCGTGCTGAATAAAAGTATTAATTTCTTTCAAAAAAAAGAAAGAAAAAAAATTACTGACCCCAAACTTTTGAACGGTAGTGTATATTGTTACAAAAGATTTCTATTTTAAATAAATGCTGATATTTTTTAACTTTTTATTCATCAAAGAATCCTGAAAAAGTATCACAGGTTATAAAATAATATTAAGCAGCACAACTGTTTCCAACATTGATAATAAATCAGCATATTACAGTGATTTCTGAAGGATCATGTTCAGCTTTGCATCACAGATATAAATTATATTTTAAAGTATATTAAAATAGAAAACCATAATTTTAAATTGTAATAATATTTCACAATATTATTGTTTTTTCTGTATTTATTATGAAATAAATGCAGCCTTAATGAGCATAAGAGACTTCGTTCAAAAACATTAAAAATAATAATGTTTCCAAATTTTTGACTGGTAGTGTACATGCATTTAACAACAAACATTTTCAGATAGGCTATTCTTCCTAATTCCATTTTCGCTTTCCAAAGTATTTTATTGGCTGTTTTAAACACAAAATTACCAAAGTAAAAACAACTACAGAAGAAAAGTTAAGCTCTGCACGTACATTACCAAGAATTATTGAATCAATTCATTCTGTAGAACTTGCCAACGTCTTTCAGCCAATCAGATAAGCCTACTGGGCTGGACGTAACGTCACGTAATTAATATAAATGAGACGGGGGCGTGTTACTGCGAGCATGTTGTCGATGATGCGCACGTCTAAAAAGAAGAAGAGAACAGTGCTGAATTATTCGCTTCTTCTCATTTCTTTATCTGTCTGAAGGAGTTTCACTTTTACTTCGCATACAGAGTTTTTATTTACCAGTGAACAAGAAGGAAATAACTAAAGAGTGGATGCAAAGGTAAGTTTAGGAAGGAATTTAAACACTTTTACACTTTGTTTACGATAATCCTGTGGCAATCAAAAATGAGCATTTTGATTACATGCATCAGCTGCTTATTCTGGGCAATTCATTGTGATGTTTAGCTACTTATGAATGCAGATACTAATGAATGCTAATTTCTAATCCAGGTTTTGTTTTTATAGATATATAATCTTTTTTATAATTTTTATTTTGCCTGTCCTAGTGTTACAAAATAAATATAGAACTGCACTCATGGCCACAAATAAATATAAAACAGTGAAGCATAAAAGAAACCAGTTTTAATTGCAATAACAAATGAATGCAATAGACCTAGGCCCTACCCATAACTAATTATAATGACTAACGTCTGTTGTTATCTATTCAGATTTTAGGATTTTATATAGTGTTAAAACGAAAAACTAATACAATGTAAAAAAAAAATAATAAAAATGTTTGTTTTTTGTCATATATAGGGTGAATTCAGGTTGATTGGGACATTTTTTCCAATTCATCTCAAAGGCAAAAAGTGTCCCAATAGCCCTGAATTCACCCTAGATTTTATAGGTAAAATCTTTTTACATTCAAAATGTAATTATTTGCGGTGAAATCCATTTATTTCTTGATTGATTTAGTATTTTATTTTATTTCGTCCAGTAATGCAGTGATGGAATGCATGTGAAAAGTATCATTCTGACCTGAATGACATTAACATCTGTATAAACAGCTCTTTGGAAGTATGATGCAGGATTCCATTGTTTTCAGTGTGGATTCCAGTGGGTTAGTGATGCTTCAGTAAATGGCTTCTGTGTTTCTTTATGTGCTTGGACAGACACTGATGTCTCATTAGGTTAAATAACATCATGGTGTGTGTAGAAAAGAAAACACTGCAAGAGATTGTAGATCCAGACCATAATCTTCAATAGCTTCCTTTTTTATAAATACTTTGACCTTAAATTCATAACAATGGCAGCCAGTGGTGCCAAGGGCAGTTTGTATCCTCAACAGAGAGAAAACACAAGCCAATCTCTAAGAAAAGATAAAAGAGAACAATGTCCCACTCAGAAACATGACTTTTTATGTTTTTATGTCTTTTTATGACCTTGCTTTAGCATGCTATTTTTGCACCTGACTAAGTATGATAAATGCGTGCAAGGTGAACAACCCTCTTACCACCAGTATCTGCTTTCCATTTTAATGGCCACAAACTGACACTGTCACTTGTTTATGCTGTATAACCAGGGTTCACAGTGTTTGAGATGATTTGTATGACTTGATGACTTGATGTTATTGTCATTGCAAGGATTTGCTAAATTAATGAGTAAAATTTTCAAGACCTGACAGGATATTTTTCCATTTTTCATTTCAACAGTTGTTTTGTTTATATAGCAAGTCTACTTATAAAGAAAGCTTTAAGTTTCAAAGAAAAAAGGTGTGGAAGAGGATGTTTGGGAAATGATACATGCCTTCAACATGAAAATAAAATCATACTGCTCTCTTTATCAATCAGAAATATGTCTGAAATTTGAGCTTGTAATGTGGAGTAACGGCTAAATTAAGACTCTTGCGGTCTCAGGTTGCTGCTCTCTGGTCCTCAAACGTTCTGTTACCGCGCCTGGCGATGTTTGCATAAGTGTCACAAGAATATATGTACTCACAGTTAAACAGAACCTCATATACAGCGTTCTCAGAACATATGAGTCCCGATTGGGCTCTGTCACAGGTGGAAAACATGGATCTAGCCACTAGACAGCTGACAGCTATCTGTTTGCTTAAATCAACAGACTTAACCACCACTCCCTCTCTCCGTTCCGCTCCTTGAAGCTGCATCGTCTCAAGTAAACATTGTTACATTAATGCAGTTAAGATTCATGTCACAATCTACCATAATTATGACAATCTCCAGCTGTATTCTTGGGCTTACTGTCTATTTTTGACCATGACTATGACTTACGCAGGGACTCAAACGACCCTGGGACACAGTAGAAGAATGACACTTTTCACTTTATGTAAACACTTATTTTAATTGGTAATGAAAATGCAACCATCACTGTTATCTTTGGCGTAGATATTTGCTAAACTTTGATCTTTGAATCTACAATATTCAGACTCGGTATAAGTGCTTTTGACTTATGTCCTGTCGTGACTTATCAGTTGTTAAGTGACCCCTTAGACCGCTTTGAATGTTTCATCTTGTTGTTAAGGGTGTCCCCAGCTTTAGCTCAGTAAGAAACAATCTGGCAACACCCTGGGAACCACTAACACTCTGGCAACAGCCTGCAACAACCCACAACACCTCTGGCAATCACATAGCAACACCCTAGCAACCACCTAGAACACTCTTGTAACTGCATAGCAACGCCCTGGCAACTACCCACACCACTTCAGAATCTGCATAGAAACACTCTGGCAACACCTTGGCAACTGCATAAAGACACCTGCAACACAACAAGATACAAAACTTATACAATATTAATATAATATATAACAATTATAATAAATATAATACATAATGTAAAACATAAATATTATAAAACGTAAACTAAAACGTGGCAGAAACCAATGTGATTGTATTTGAAACATTTCTCTTTTCCAGAACTCAGTGTTTTAGTTCAATCCCACCCGAGGCCGGTTTTCTGCATGGTCAGATGTGTGTTCCTAAACCTGTCTAGACAAATCCAGCATGCTGCTTTCATTCCATCTGTCTGAGATAAATGATTAAGACCTGGGGCAGAAAATCTTCACGAAAATCTTCTTAAGAATGAATTTTAGAAAATTCTTAAGATAAATTCTAAGAAGTTCATAAGAATATTTCTAAGCGCAGTTAATTAAAAACTTCTTAAGAAGTTCTCAAATATTTTCTTAAGAACATCTTCATTTTATTTTCTTAAGAAGAAAATAACAGGCTTTTCAACTGGCTTGACGGAGTTAATCACTCATGTCATGCTAATGCATGTTTAAACTAAGCTATCAGGCTAATCGGGTATCTGTAGAATATGCTATGCTAGGACATAAGCTAACTAATAATACAGACATTAATGGTCATTATAACAGTTCAAAAAGCATTTATCATAACATGATTTTGTAGGAATTGTAAGATATCTATTACAGTTTTTTTTTATTTAAGTGCTTTGGTGCAGTTTTCAGAAGCAATTGGTAAATTTTCAAAACTCTTACCCCCGGTTTCACAGACAAGGCTTAAGCTAGTCCTAGACTAAAATGCATGTTTGAGCTGTTTTAACTGAAAGTAACTTGCACTGACATATAAATATGTCACTGCCATTGTTTTGTCTCAAGATCCACACCAGTAATGTTTTTTTCTAGGGTATGTTTATAAAAGTTACTTAATACCCTAATTGAAATAAGGCTTAATTCTGGCTTAGCCTAAGCCCTATCTATGAAACTGGCCCTTAGTACTAATATCACAACAGATCATCAAAAAGTGAACTTTTTTCAAACATTTCATCATATTTTCAATTGTGTTAGTACAATACACAAAATCGCAAAGTATCCTTTTCACTACACAAAATAAGTGTTTCATCTATATAAATGTTTCATTCACAGTAACTGCAGTAATCTCTATTATTTAATCTAACTGATCTTAATGGTTAATCAATGAATCATTTGGTATATATATAGATTTCTATAGATACAGATTCTATACCTTGTTTGCAATTAAGCCAAATGTTCTCATTACATATCACAACGGTCTTGTGTTCTGAAACAATGATTATGTAGAATGAAAATATTTACAACTAGAATGAAAGCATGAGAGCAGGTTTTGAAAGAATGACTAGCTGTGTTACAGTGTGATCAGTTTGGATTTTTGTACTAAGAGTTTTGAAAATGTACACCTTACTTGTGAAAATAGTTCCAAAGCAAATAAAAATAATAAACTGTCAGTGCCTAAAACAGTGCAAATTAACGATATCAGTAATGTTTCGATTAATTAATATTTTTAAGCTTTTTATTTTTATATCACATTAAAACAGCAAAAGAAAAAACTCTTCACACAAGAAGAATTTACACAAAATTGACTATAAACTATAAAAAAATCTAAAAATGTCTAAATGACTGAAAGACAAAACACATTAAACTGGCAAGTAAAATTATATCCAAATAAATGCTTTTTGAAAAGCTAAATCTGTTTATCCCATAAAACAAAAATGTCTCTTCAGAAAATTTTGACTAAACCACTTAATTATGGATTCGTTTTATGATCTCTTTATGAAGTTTTTGAAGCGTCAACGTGGTAGTTGTGTAGCTGTCAATGGAGGGACATAAAGCTCTCAGATTTCATCAAAAATATCTTCATTTGTGTTCCAAAGATGAACAAAAGTCTGACGGGTTTGGAACGACATGAGGGTGAGTAATTAATGACAGAATTTTCATTTTTGGGTGAACTAACCCTTTAAGGAACGTATTTACGATGATTTTTAAGAACATTCTTTTCGGGAATATGCATACTTCTTAAATTTTATCTTAAGAACAATTTTTTAAAAAAAGATACGAACAAGTTTTTTGGGAATACAAAATATTTTTATCTTTTTTCACAACTTGGAAAATACGAAGAAACTGGCAAGAATTTAATACTTAGGAATGTTTTGTGAATCCGGCTCTAGATGTGGATCAGTGAGATGACCTGGGGTGGGCTAGACTAATGATTTAGGAATCAGACGAATCAGGCACTTCAGCAACAGTTACTCAAGACTGTCTATGCAATCACACTATTGCAAAGATCTCTGGATTAAAGGTATCTGCTAAATACCTTGCAGGTATTACTACTGTGCAGACACACACCTACACGGACTTAGACAAAGAGACGCTCTTGTGAAACAGAATGTCTCATGTCTGTTGCACAACACTTCTTCATAATTACGTCAGACTCAGTGATGAAAGACAAGAACTAACAAAGCAGTGAAAGTCTTGTCCACTGCAGCAAAGCTTTCACCAATCATAGTTTTGATTAGCTTGTAAAAACAAGGTATTATGCAATAAAACCACATTTACTGATACCATTTCCTGCAGTAATGTGTATTTTTGGTATAACCGGAAATGAAAGTGTTTACTTGAATGTCAGTAAAGGCAGCAAGATTTTGTGAAAGTTTTCGTTTTGCATGTTTACATAGACCTACTGTTAAAAAATAGTGCAGATGAAATATAAGAACATGTTCTGTGTGAAGGACCCCTAAAACTACATTAGACAGATTGATAAACTCGTGTGTGAATGAAAATATAACTTCTTGGCTTCTAAAGTCACTTCACTTTTCATTGCTTTTATCTGACTTAATTTGGGGACTTTTCTCAGGAAATATTGATAATAATTAATTTAACAATTCATTTAATATTAAATCAACGTAGCATCTAATTCAATTAAAATGTGTAATTGATTGAAGTGTAACATTATGATATTCATAATGAGAGAACTTAGGATCAAATTAAATCAAAGTTTTAAAAATTTGCATCACAGATTTCAGTAGGTTCAGAAGCTTCTGTGAATGGCTTTTCAGCATTTGTTTAATAGACATGGACAAGTTTCTCTTTAAATTAAAAATAAAATTATCATTTGGACATAAAAGCTCACAACACATTGTGAATGGAGACTTTGAGGAGTCTTTGTCGCCACCCTTTATCACCGTTCTCTTAAATTCTTTGCTTGGGCACTTCATTTGAATATGAATCAACTCATTCAAAATGGGAACTGAAAGGAGTAAAAGAGGAATCTAAACTCTTTCTTTTCCTGTGTCTTTAGCAGACACGTCTCACATGATCAGCAGGACTCTACTATCTAATAGTAAAACATAAACTTAAATCATTTTAAGTGTTGTGGAATAATGCTGCGTTCCAGACAGCTCAGAATTTTCCCACCTCAATCTTGGAAATAACGTCTGGAACGTCAAAGTCGGACATTCGACCTGTAAACTCAGGGTATATCGATCAACCCTAACCACAGAAAGACTTCCAAAATGTTGGCAAGTCTTGCTTCCAATAAGCATAAACGTAAAAACAAACTTTAAAATTAGACATTAAGTTTATATAATAATACTTCATTTTTGCGATGTTATGTTTTTATTTTGTTTTTGCCATAATTGACACAAAAATAGAATATGCTCTTGTTGTGTCGTGTCGACATCATGCGGTCAACGTGTGAATGTGACGTCTGATTGCCTGGAACTCACTGAGGTCTGATGTGGGACATTTAATTTAGGATATTCCCCCGTCCAACCTCGTCTGGAACGCAGCATAAGAACTATGTATAGACAAAATGGCTGCCTTCAGCCACTGAATCAACCAATAGTGAGTCTGAAAGGGAATGATGTAATAGCGTCATATGACACCATTCATTTGTTCATGATTTATTACAACACATAAAATGGTATTTTAGTAACAGGTTACTTTAATGTCGAATAATTATTTAATGAATGAAACAAGAAAGGCCAATTTTAATTCCCTGTATTTATTAATATTCTTGCCACAAAGTACTTGGTTAAGCTCTTTGCAGATACTTTTCTATAATATTTAAAATGTCTTTTTCTAAAGACTTTATAAAACGGTTAGTTCCTATCCTTGATTCTGATTGGTCAATAGATGTGTTTTATTCATGATAAAACACGGCTATGACTGCTTCACCCAACGGTTCTGTGTATCACTACACAACACCCTTAGCAACCACTCTTAGCAATGTAAACTGTATGTTCTTAATTGATATTGTTCATTGAAGCTTACTGTATTATGTAGAAGAGTGTTGTGAGAAAAAGATCGAGTGAACGAGTTTATTACCTGCATTCAGATTTAGCATTTTCCTTCAGGTCAGTCATAATAAAAAAATATGTTCATAATAAAAAATATGTTTAAATGTCCGATGTATTATCTTGTCCTTTTAACAGTTAAGGGGTTTTCCCATGACTGACAGCGCTAGTCAAAGCATTTGTCATTTGCGTCTTGTTCCGTGTTCACAACAATTCAGTCTTTTCAATGTTAAGGTAGGAACACAGCAAGCCGACAGTTGGCCATCAGGCACTTTTTGTTCGTCGACCGACTAAGTTTTCTCAGTTTGTTCCGCACCGTCGGCTGAAGTTGGTCCTTGTCGGCTTTTTTTCGGCCGATTTGATCATTCTGATTGGCTGTTCAGCTACTGCTACCTGCTGGTACGGAAAGGTATTTCATCTTACGCAGGCGCAGAACGGACGTGCTACTTGACTGTCGGCTGTCGAGCGTTGGTTTGGTGTGTCAGGCCAACTTTGGACCCAGACGCTGAGACGTGAGCCAACCCCGCAGTCTGCTTTCGTCGCCGCTAGTTCGTCGGCGTCGGTTTGGTGCCTTAAAAGTCTTAACTACTGACTGACACGCTTATAAAGACACGCTTATATCTTTGCCGCCATCTAATGGCATAATAATGTAACTTCTGTTGCTGTTCATGGTCAGGGACTATTTTTTCCGGCGGAAGGAAGGCTTTTAGTAAGAGTTTACTTCATGAAAGTTGCATTGTTACATATTCTTGGCTTTAATACTTGTATTGTGTGGTTACCGTTTCATAAAAGCAATAAGGTACTCAAGGCTAGTGCTGTATCGTGAATAAGTCACGGCTGAAATGCTTGAATCTGATTGGTTAGTAGCAACATTCCAAGGTCTGCTATTGCCTGCTAATTGCCTGACGTGCTATTGACACATATCTAAGTAATGTGAATGAAATTCATTGTTATCTTCATCATTGATTTTTATTAATAAGTTGTTGTCACCCCCGACGGCCAAGTATGTACCATCTGACTTGTGTCATCATGCTATTCCTAACTAGGTTAGCATACCTCTCCAGCACTCTTAAATCATTTAGGAGTTGAGACATAATTCTAACACTTGTGTACTTTTATGAATCACACTTATTCTCAAGTGTAGAAATAAGAGAAAACATCATTCTTAGAATTTTGACACACTTAAGCCAAAAATTTTACTCTGAGCAGTTTTTTGCATACAGCCCCAGAATTTTAAACCCAAACGTTTATACACTCTAAAAAAATGCTGGGTTAAAAACAACTCAAGTTGGGTTAAATATGGACAAATCCAGTGTTTGGGTTGTTTTGAACCAATGGTTGGGATAAATGTTTGGCAGCTTTGTTTAACTCAACTATTGTTTAAAAATTACTATATGGCTGGCTTAAAATGAACCCAAAATAGGTTGGAAATTGAAAATCAGACACATAATTACTACATACAACAGTAATAATCAAAAAGTTTATTATTTAATTATTATGTATTAAACTTATTAATAAATGTTAATTTCCAACATATTTTGGGATCATTTCAAGCGAGCAATACAGTAATTTTTAAACTATAGTTGAGTTGAATAAAACTAGGCAAGTCATATGGTGAAAATGTTGTCTGTAAATCCAGTCATGTTTGTATGTATATACCATCTGACTTGTGTCTTAACATTCAGTGTTATCCAACACCAGAGAATATAGAGTAAAATATAGCAGTGTAGACGGCCTGAGTGCTTTTAGTCGGCAGTATTAATGAACTTGCCCAGTGGCTCCTGAGAGTCTGACAAACACAGTTAGTTCCCTTAGAGCCTGCATGAATCCTGCAACTTTATTGAATGTTTTTACTCTAATTGGGTTTGAACGAGCTATATTTTAACTCTAATTTGGTTTTTACTTACTATATTTGGGCTATATAAATGCGTTTTGTATGCACACACAGAATGGATGTGTGGTTTGCAACTCAAAACTTCCATTGTGCTGTAGGAAAGAAAAATCACAATTGATCATAAGTTGGGTGCACACTGTGCGATTTATAATAGTCCTTTACGATTGTTGCTTGTCAGACTGTACGGACATGATCCTCATGTCACACTGTGGGACCTCAGCTGTTATATATGTCAGACTGTATGAGAGTAAAGATGCGTTAAAAATGGACACGCATGCACATTCGATGACTGTGAGCTGCATTACACGCAGGACTGAAATAGTGGCTAACAAAGAAATCTCTAGTGTTAATTTTGATAATGGCTTGTCTTAGAAAAATAAGTCAATTTGATGGTCGTCGTAGGAGAAGTCGCACTGCAGGACTGTGCGCCAAATCTTCTTACACTGCCAGAATTTTGTCAGAGGTGAAATTTGATCGCAACGTTCATTAATCGGCTGTCAGTGAGCATGTCAAACTAACAACCAAAGACTACAGATTTTAGCCTAGAATCAGAGGAATCTTTTAGGATTTGTCTGAAAATGTTGTCTCAGATGACCAAATTATGGCAGTGTGCACCTGGCTTTATATCAGTGTTTCTCCTACACAGCAATGAGATTAATTTAAGAACTTTGCTTAAGTCATCTGCTTTTCTCCTGAGAAAGACTCCAAAAAGTCTCCTATGAAGAGATCAGTAATACCTCAAACTGTGCCAAAGATTCAAATGTCAGAGATTTTAATATGAACTATGATTTCTACATCAAATGATTGTCTCTTTTGTGTCCATTTTAATTAATCCCAACTGAAATTTTAGGAGAAACATACTGAGACAATTAAAGTTGATTCTAAAGTTGATAACTTTGATGAATACCATACTTAATGAACCATAAAATAAAATGTAATTTATATATAGTATAATTAATATATAATATAATATAATGTAATATAAATGATTTATTTATATTTTGAATTAGGTTTTATTTTTTATAATTTGTTATTTTTATAATTTTAGTAAGTTTTATTTATGTGATTGTCATTTATTATTATTATTTTTTTTAAATATTTACATATAGCTTTAATGTATATTTTCAGTTTCAGTAATTTTAGTACTTCAAATTAAACTTATTTTATTTCAGTTAGGGCAACATTTCTAATTTTGTTTAAGGTTTTGTAGTTTAAGTTTTTAATCTAATATTTCATCCAATATTTATATTAATGAAAATTATACTCCAAAGTATTTTGTTGTCTGAGGTCATATTCACTGAAATTGCTAACTTTTGTTGTGTTTTTGTCTTCTTTTTTTTTCTTTTTTTTTTGTCTATATAGTTGTATTTTTTAGTTTTAGTTATTTTAGTACATCAAGTTAAACCAAATGAAAATGAGAACTATAAAATATAAAATAAGTTTAAGTTTTTTTTAATATTTTAACATTTATTTTTCAGTGACGAAAATGTTTTTTTGTAGTTTTAGTTTCAGTTAACTATACTAACCCTGGCGTACAGTCCAGCACCACTCACATTTTCTTCAGAAAAAGTAAAAAAAAATATTATATTATGAATTATCATCCATGCATCTGTTTATGTACAACTCGACTGATGCGTAAACATTTCTGTTTTTCAGAATTTGAGAATATCCATTAAGATGGCATCTCTTAACCATTCCAGCTCCACTTTGCCTTCCTGCACCTACAAGGAGGACTTCAAGCGCTACCTCCTCCCGTCCGTCTACAGCCTAGTCTTCCTCTTTGGACTGCCGCTCAATTTCATCATCATCCTGCGGATCTGGGGCTCACGGCGCGCACTGACGCGGACTAAGATCTACATGCTGAATCTAGCTGTGGCGGACTTTCTGTACGTCTGTTCCCTTCCGCTTCTCATATACAACTACGCCAGCAAGGACTACTGGCCGTTCGGCGACTTCACCTGCCGTTTGGTTCGCTTTCAGTTCTACAGCAACCTGCACGGAAGCATCTTCTTCCTCACCTGCATCAGCTTTCAGCGTTACATGGGCATCTGCCATCCGCTGACGCTGTGGCCTAAACAGGGCGGACGCAGGCTGTCCTGGTTGGTCTGCGCTGGCATTTGGATGACTGTCGTCCTGCTCTGCGCCCCCACGTTCGAGTTTGCCGCCACTGGCATCCAGCGCAACCGCACGGTGTGCTACGACCTGAGCGCTCCCCCTCGTGCATCAGAATACTTCCCATACGGCATCATCTTGACCTGCCTGGGCTTCATCGTGCCTTTTCTGGTGATCGTGGTGCTGTACTGCAAAATGACACGGGTTCTCTGGCAGGTCGGCGAAGCTCGAGAAGTCTCGGCCGTGGAGAAGAAAAATAAAGCCATCAGGATGATCATCATTATAACGCTGGTGTTCGCCATCAGCTTTTTGCCGTTCCACGTGACAAAAACGCTCTATCTGCTGGTGAGGACCCTTCCTACAGCCCCCTGCGAACTGAGGAACCTGCTGTCTGTGGTGTACAAAAGCACGAGACCCTTCGCCAGCATGAACAGTGTTCTGGACCCCATTCTGTTCTACTTCACCCAGCCGCAGTACAGGCGCAGCACCAGAAGACTGCTGCTCAAAATCACCTCGCTGAAAGACAAGACTGCCAATATCTGACTAGAAAACACCTGGTTTTGTCTAAAATTACTGTATATTAAAAGGTTAGTTCAACCAAAAATGAAAATTCTGTCATTAATTACTCACCCTCATGTCGTTCCAAACCTGTAAGACTTTTGTTCATCTTTGAAACACAAAATTAAGATCTTTTTAGTGAAATCTAAGAGCTTTCTGTCCCTCCATTGACAGCCTACGCAACTACTAATTTCAATTCCCAGAAAGGTATTAAAGTCAAGATAAAAGTAACCCATATGACATCAGTGGTTCAGCTCAATTTTATGAAGTGACACGAGTGCTTTGTTTGTGCAAAAAAACACTTTATTTACAAAATATTAACCTCTACGCATGCATGTTGTGTTGATGCTAGAGCAGACGTTGTTGTGTGAATGTGCATCGGAGATTAATATTTTATAAATGAAGTGGTAATTTTTTTTTTTCGCAAACAAACCACTCACGTTGCTTCATATAATTGAGGTTAAACCCCTGGTGTCACATGGATCACTTTAATGATGTCTTTACTACCTTTCTGGGGCTTGAAAGTGGTACAGTAGTTGTGTAGCTGTCAATGGAGGGACAGAAAGCTCTCAGATTTCATTGAATTCTGAAGATAAACAAATGTCTTACGGGTTTGGAAGGACATGAGGGTGAGTAATGACAGATTTTTCATTTTAAGGTGAACTAACCCTTTAATGCAAGACATTATAGTCAAATACATTGTTTTTTTATACATTGGACCATTTTGAGATTTTAGGCCATTTTGCTTCCATAACTTTTCTTCTTTCAGACTAGTCAAAAGAACATCCAAAATACACATTTAAGTGTTTATTTTAATATACTTTATCTATTTACATTTGTAGATTTACAAATACATATCTTTAAAATATGTATTTACAAAAACATATCTTTTTTGAGTTTTTTTCTCCTGCACTGAATCAGAAATCTCCACTTCAGCAGCTTTACATACACCAAACTTTACAGTTTTGTTCCTGTCTATATTCTATTTTTACAGAGGAGTTTGTTCATATAATTTTCCTGATTTATATAACATTTTATTCTTAAAAACATGATAACATTTTTTTTTTTTTTCTAACTGTTGGCAGTATTTTCTGATTTATGGAGAGGAGACATCCAAAATGTCCTTTGTCAACAAAATGAATCAAGAACTTTAAATCTGGCTTTATCCAATGTTCAGATTTCAGTTCTGGAAATGTATACAAAATAGTGCATTTTTAAAAAGATAAGGCATCATTAGCATATTTACACAACATTTTTATTTTTATTTAACACAATTATTTCCCTGTGGTGTCTTGCATTAAGATAGACTAAGTAGGTTTTGTGGTGTCGAAACAAAAAAAAAAAAATTTCGATATTTATATACAAAATGTACAAAGCATTTAGAACCTCTACTGTGAAAGTGTTGCATGATGGTTGAAGGAAGTAACACTTTTGATTGATTCAGTGTTGCGAAAAATCATTTATGATGATTGGAACATCATACATCACCCAATGGACATTTGCATTTGCTTTGAGTTAGAGAACAACCCACCAAAGCATGTGCCGGCCTTGGCAGATTACTAATGGAGTTGTGAGCTCGTATCTGAGGGGTTTGAACCCTGTGAATGGCAGCTGAATGAGAGGATTAGTTTGACTGATCCAGTCAAGGTCAGCTGATCTCTCCTTACGTGTGAAAAGCTGGTGCATTTTATGAGGGCAATAGGGAATAAGAAAAGATGTAATTGCTGATATAAGAATTATAGAGCTGAGAAATTAGAAATGTTTTTAAGCTAAGAGGATTTTGAGTGCAACTTAAAATAATTGTTAATAATGAAGTTGCATTAGTGGAGAAAGGAAAAAAAGCATTTGTTTAAAATGCAAGGAAAAGAAATCACCCACTCATTATTCTTATTAAGAAGTTGTGATATTTTTTAATATATAATATATGATTCCGTTTTGTGACGTGTGTGTGTGTGTGTTACCGTTTTTAAACAAATTAATACATTAATTCAGCAAGGATGCATCCTGAAAATAATGTATCACTGTTTCCACAAAAATATCAAGAATCACAACTGTTTTCAACAGTGATAATAATAATGTTTCTTGAGCATCAAATCAGCATATTAGAATGATTTCTGAAGGATCATGTGACACTGAAGTCTGGAGTAATGATGATGAAAATTCAGTTTTACCATCACAGGAATAAATTACATTTTAAAATATATTCAAATAGAAAAAAAGTAATTTTAAATTGTAACAGTATTTCGCAATATTACTGTATTTATTACAATATTTACTGTATTTTTGATCAAATAAATGAGCCTTGATGAGTATAACAGACTTCTTTCAAAAATATTTAAACATCTCAGCAACCCCAAACTTCTGAATAGTCCTGTATATGCGTGATATATAGGTGTGTGACACCCCCTTTGAAATAGTGATGTGTAAAATTATAGATGAGAAATAGAGATGAATAGAAGCATTTGGAATGGAAAGAATAACAGCATCTGTTTAACATACTACATCTGCTGCACATTATCTGAAGGACGGTCATTATCAGATGTTTGATGGTTTAATAACATATTGTACACATCAACATCCTTATGAAGTGACGTCTTGTCCGACAAGAGAAGGATCTAGTGTTAACAACAACACATGTACAGTGCTGTGCTACTTTACTGTCATTGTGTGTTGTGTTTTCATGAACAGGGCCGTTTAATCACACCTCAAATGGGTTGTAGTCTTTAAATTGAAGCTTCAATGTGACCAAAATCTACAAAACCTTATCGATACCATCAAGAAAAAAGCTAGAAAGCATCAACACAGTATATTTGAATGTGTTTCAGTCATTTGGCCAGTATTATGTTTGTGAATTTTTTAATTATTGATGAATTTTGTCTTTTGTCTGAAGGGCAAAGAAGAAACTTTTCCTTCAATGTGCATGAACATGAAGCAAAATAAAATAAATTTGTTTCGCTCAATGTTCAAAGTGGAATACTAACATACTTGCATACTACGCTGCAATCACTGTATACTACATCCTGTGTTTTTGTTTAATTTGTTTAGATAGTTCCGGCCCTTGATTCTGATTGGTTGAGCTGCGCTCGAAGCCGTTTTAAAATTCCCGAAAACATACAGCTGACCGCATTACATAAGTATCGCTGTGCCACTGAATGCGTATGTTGCTGCGTCTGTCTTAGCAACCACTCTTAGCAATGTAAACATATGATTGTTCTCTATTAATTTTGTTCAGTGAAGCTTACTGCATTATGTAGAAGAGTATTGTGAGAGAGATACTGAGTGACCGAGTGTACCTGCATTCAAATTTAGCATTTTCCTTCAGGTCAGTCCTATGTTCATAATAAAAAATCCTTTTGAATGTCCGCTGCGATCTTGTCCTTTTAACATTTAATGGGTTTTCCTGTGCCCTGCTGACACTGGCAGTTAATCAAAGCATTTGTCATTTGCGTCTTGTTCCGTGTTCACAACAGTTTTCAATATTAAAGTCTTTGCGACTGAGTGACTCGCTCATAAAGACAATATAATGGCGTAATAAATAAAAATTCTGTTGCCGTTCACGGTCAGGGACTATTTTTTCTAGCAGAAGGAAGCCTTTTAATGATTTTACTTCATTAAAGTAGCATTGATACATTTTTTGGCTTTAATGTTTGTATTGTGTGGTACCGTTTTATAAAAGCAATAAGCCCCGTGAAGCTCCGCGTCGTGCCTAACAACGCCCCTTAGCTGTTGTAAATTCACTGTAAACCACGGCTTCTTGGAGCTTATTGCTTTATTTTACCAAGGATAAATTTTGTTGTTAAAGCAGATGTGATGTTTGCACATTAAACTGGTCCTTTGCTTTCTGCTTATAAAGGGTCAAGCATTATTTGAGCATTTACAGAGAGAAAGAATTTAAAATAATGAAATAATTTATGAACATGCAACTTTGGGGCAAAATTTATCACTTTGCCTATATAATGATGAAAACATGTCACTGTTATTCACTTAAAGTCATTCCATCTGTGTCTATATTGTACATGTATACAAGATATTTTTCAAGTAAGCAGTTATTGAACACTTGTATTGTCAATGTTTTGCAAATATAAAATGACAACTAACATTATCTGACAAATTAATGTTTGCTTTTGATATTGATTTATGCATATCAAACACTTTGTGTAAATAATTTGTAGAATCTCTAGATGTACGAAATAAGCATATTAAATGAAAATATTCAAATGTCTAAATGTAATTTATGATCATTTATGAAGTTTTTATGAATTTTTGTTGTTGTTGTTGTTGTTGTTTAAATGTGTTATGTGTAATTTGGATTTGTCAAATTTAATTAATTGCCCATTGTGTTCTTAACCTGATATGTTGTTTGTCTAGTAAAGACAAATCAATAAACTTCCTGTGTCATATTACTGCAACATTTATATTCAAGAAAGACCTACCAAAAAAGTACTTAAGTTGCACTGTAATATTTGTAAACTGTAACTGTATGTTGCACTGAATTATTATGTATAAATGTGATTGCATTACATAAGAAAAAAACAAACCAGAACTGTGCAGTTCATCTATTCAACAATCTATTGTTGAATCTGTTGTTTTAATTATCATTTTAAAGCTAATAAACATTTATCTGTGAAAATGTGTTTTTCTTAAAAAGTTTGTTTTCTTCAAAATAAAAGACGCTTTGTTTGATATTTTATTCTCTGAAAACTGAGAGTTCACTTAAAAATGAAAATTCTGTCATAATTTACTCACCCTTAGGTTGTTGCAAACCTATATGAATTTATTTCTTCTGCTGAACACAAAAGAAGATATTTTGAAGAATGTCAGTAACCAAACAGTTGATGGACCCTATTGACTTCCATAGTATTTTCCCCCCATACTATGGAAGTCCATTAATTGTTTGGTTACCCATATTCTTCAAAATATCTTCTTTTGTGTTCTGCAGAAGAAAGAAATTCATACAGGTTTGGAACAACTTGAGGGTGAACAAATGATGACAGAATTTTCATTTTTTGGGTGAACTATCCCTTTAAGCAATGACATTTTTACAGGCAATTGTATATGAGTAAACAAGAATATGACCACTAGAGTGCACTCTAGTCGTGCAAATAAAAGGCAAGATAGACGAAAAAGAAAAGAGAGAGAGAGAGAGAAAAAAAGAACCCTTCGAAACAAAGGACTGCAATAGTTTTTACTGTAAAGCTAGTTCATGGACACTCTGCAGACAAACAGAACTTTTGGTTTAAGAGGCAATAATTAGATTTATCTGTCTGAGCCTCCCCAAAGCTCAGCAAAGAAACTGAAGATGATAATTTGTTCAACGGTTTCCCATTGTGCATTTACAGACTGACGCATAATGTCAGCATTATCTTCTTTCTCACATCTGAAAGAGGAAAAGCTGGATCCCCCCTCATATTCCCCAGGGGTCTCTCTCTCTAACCCCGACCCCATGTTTTAGTCCCGCCCTCAATCCAAGGAACTATCTGCATGTAAAAAGCCACAAGTCACGGAAACCCTTAATTGTGCCTAAAAAAAGGCTGAGCGCACTTATTCAAGCTGGAAGTAAAGGATGCGTTTGAAGAAAGACAGTCGGCCAAGGAAATGGGATCTACTTTGGAAAAAGTACATTATTCAAACGTTTCTCTAGTGTTTGTTGGGGTGAAACTCTTGGGAGTTTTTTGCTCAAACTTTGAGTTCTTTATAAATGCATGTATGGACAATAAGGGAGGCAAACATGCGCTAAGGTCTGGGGATATAACTCTGTTTTCGTAAACAATCTCATCTGTTGTTCCTGAAGTTTTTTTGTTCTCCTCTCCGGAAAACACTGCCAAGCAACTTTTGTGGTTAAATGGGGGCATTGTAAGTTGTTTTCAGGGGGGCAAAGGCAACCACGGATAAAGAAGGGAAAGAAAAGTGCGGACTATTTATCAATGAACTGAGAGAAAAGCAAGAAAGACAAGTAGGAGGACAGGCATCGTAATGGCTGAAAAGGAGATTGAGAGAAAAGCGTCTGTATATAGAAGCGTCTCTTTCAAAAAGTTGGAGAGCTGGAGCGCAAAAAAGCGCAGATCATTTGGAGAGGATTTGGATAGGTGCGGTGCCCTTCCCCCAGACGCCGTAGAGCAAAGCGCGCAGCCATCACAAGCGACGCACGCTGTTTCTGTATCCAGAAAAGTTTCCAAAATCTCAGCGGCCAGCCTCTCAACCGCAGACCTCAAGAAAGCGTCTCATGGAATATCGGTTCGTGAGCTCTCTGAGAAGTTCATTTTGAGCACAGCCGGGACACAGAGCTCCTTAGTAAACACTGGAAGCGTTAAAAACACAATAAGTACCGAAGATTCGTCTTTAAACGAGAGTGGCTGCTTATCCAAGGAGTTTTCGGAGTCTGCGAAAGAGAAACTCAGAGACAGTAACAGATATTGCTCGGCTCAAGAGTCTGTGTCAGGATCGGATTCGGACAGAGCAGATAAACATAGGCTCCGGAAGACTTTGGGTGGCACAAATACAGGTAAGATACATTGTTTTGAAACCATTGGTTCTCATTTTGCCTATTAGGGCTTAACTAATCGTCAACTATAAACAAAGACACTTACTATGACACGTCTGTTTATACTTAAGTACTGATCTGGCTTGTACTTTAAAACTTGGCGTTGTGTACTGTATATAGTTGACTGTTATGACAGATTGCTTGTGATGTTATGCATTTGAATGTCGCTTTGCTTAAAAGTGTCTGCTTGATGAATACATTTAAATGTATTTAAACTATCATACTGTGAGTTAAAAATACAATGTTTTTGTCTTAGGGAGCCCAACATGCAAATCTCGTCGTGGCTATCACCCTTCCTATGGAGAGACTATTCATGTTGATGCAAACTGGCCGAGCGTTACTAAGATTAGAGAACTATTTGGGGATGGACGCAGAAAACAACATAGGTCAACTTCAGATGCTGATGACTTGAAATCTGCCTGTCAACACCTCCAACATTTTGATGCTAAAGAGGGCATTTCAACTCCAGACAAAAGTGACAAACAGTTCCCTCACCAGCCAAGGGGAGCCTGGCAAGATACAAACAGCTCTCATCATGACAACAGTGCATTGTATGTGGACTATTCAAACCCAGACTTCCATACTTTAAGTGCTGAAAGCAATTCCTGTGAGTTTTTGAATTGTGATTCTACAACTGCTCCCCCACCACACAGAGGAACGGGTGCTTTGCCCCTCAGGTCTCACCGTTGGCAGCTGCAGGAGCAGAGACAGAGGGCAGAGCAGCCACAGCCACCGGATAGCTCGCATTCCACGCATAACTCCTCCCAACCACAGACAGGGCCCTCCGTAGAACTAGCCGGTACTCAGGGAAGACTGAGCTCTGGAGAAGAGGTTGAGGAGTTGATTGGATGGACAGTCGGTACCTTACCTCAAAACAAGCATGGCACTAGGGCTAAGTTGAGAGGAAGGTCTTCAGGCAGTGAGGAGGACAGCCCTGCAGCGCTAGCTCACCACAACAGAGACGTAAGACGTCGCTCGCTAAGGAAAAAGAAGAAAAACAGTTCCTGCAGGGACAATGAGGAGTCTGATGACAGCGACAACCAGCCTGTAATGATGGAGCCTTGTGATTCTCAGACGGTGGGCCGCAGGACTGAGGGTTTCCGTTCTAGAGGTTGTTATGCGGGCATGTCATGGGCACGAGACAATCCATCTCAACGGTCTCTTATGACTAAGGACAGTTTTAGGCACCTATATAGAAATTTTGAGGGGTCAGTCGGAACTAGCCCTGTTCCTCAGGTGTCACGGGTTTCAAAAGTCACCATACCCTCATTTATATCCAGTCCACTGGGGTCAAGAAATAGTAGCAGGTATTCTAGCACAGAGACATTAAAAGAAGAGGATCAGCCAGCCAACATCCACAGCTTTAGCAGGGCATCATCAGCGGTTCTGAGTAAAACATACCATGGCAATGCCACTATGTACCGCTCGCCTAGTTTTGGACATGGAGATAACTTTTCCCGTGCCCCAGTTCGAGTTCGCCCTAAGCTTATGCCCAGCCTAAGCCCAGCAGACTGTAAAACGGGCAGTTCAGAAAACAGAGTATTCTCCCACTCCTTAAATAACGAAAAAGACAGGAACAGGATCTCTATGTCCAACCCTGACATTGCCTCAGAAACGCTATCGCTTCTTAGCTACCTTAAGACTGATCTGTCAGAGTTAAGAATGAGGAAAAAGGGTCAAGATGATGAGGACAATCTGAATTCTGATCAAGGCACATCTGTGTACAGAATGGGCTCCAGGACAAATCGGCCGCACCCTGGACGCCCTTCTCTGAAGGATCTCACTGCTACTTTGAGGAGGGCAAAGTCTTTCACTTACTCTGAGAAGCCAGTAGGACAGCAATATTATGATAGCGGGCCAGGTTTAAGGAGTTCTTCCGAGCAACGGCTAGACTCTGAAGGCAGTGGCGAGCAGGTGGTGATTGCTGACAGAGAGGTGGAGAGCGATGACTGCAGAAGTACCTATGGTTACGACGAGCCAATGCCGACCCCTCTACAAGACCGCTACGTACAGGAAGCCAGACAGGTAATAAGAGACATTTGTCAAATGGGTGAAAGTAAGGATGATGATTATGAGGAAGACTGTTTCAAGGCAAAAAGCAGTGACACTAAAATAGACACTGTAAAAGAAAATAAGGCAAAGCAGGAGGTGAAGAGACTTGAAAACCCTGTACTTACTGGGAGTAAGGAAGGGGAGGCTGATGGAAAAAGTGAAAAATGTTTACAGAAGAGAAATTCAGAGGAAAACATGTTCTGTGATAAGTCATTGGATGAACTCTCTGGTCATGAATCTAGCCTGACAGACGAAGGAATTGTTACAGAGCCAGAGGTTGGCTCATATGGGGGGCCGTCCTGCAGTAAAGACTTGCTGGGTCAGACTCTCACCGCTTGGAATCAGTCAGGGTTGTACGAAGAGCAGTTGCCTGATACAACACCAGAGGAATCTCTTTCATCTCAGGTTCCATCTGTTAGGACAGAGTATGAGGGAGTAGCCATAGGAGGAGACATTAGCAGCAGTAAAAATGTAAACCAAGGGGCCTTAGAGGCTCCGTCTACTCCTAGTGCTATTCGCAGGCGAAGGAAATTTTCCTCAGCTGGGAACAATGGTTCAGACTCCAGCAATGGCAGTAACGGAGAGTCGAACGGTGAGTCTGCATACCGCTCCTTGAGTGATCCCATGCCTCATAGACGTTGTTCAGCTGCAGAGGATGGTGGAAAGAGCTTCTCCATGGACAGCAACCTGCTCGGTTCTCTCTCTCTAAACTCCAAGGTGGGTGGTGTGGAGTCCTCTGCAGCAGATCTTTCTGAATATACAGGCAGTGCAGCCAGTGACCTTTCCGTGTGTAGCGACAGCCTGAGAGACTACAGTACTGTGATTCAGAGCATTGTTTGTGAACCTGGCGCAATGGATAATCTTATCGATGAGAAAGTAAATGGCAAGGCTGTGAAGAAAAAGAGCTTTAGTGACCCTAGTAGGCGTGGAGAATTGGCAGATACAGTCTTAGAATTTCAAAAGCTTCCCAGCGAGCCAATTAGTGAACTAGAACAATCCATACCACCTTCTAGCAGTGAGCCCATCTTATCTGAGCAAAGAGATGAGCTATGGGCACTGAATAGTGAACAACGACAACTTTATTGTCCAAGTAGAAGGTCTCGTTCTCAGTCTGAGCATGTTTTGCCCTCCCACCTTGGTCATAATGGAGAAACAAAAGCAGCAGGAGAGCCCTCCTTTCCTTTTGACCCTAAGCTAGCTCAGGTTTTGTCTCCTCGCATCACTCGCAGAAGCCCCAAAAAACGCACAAACCGCTTTACCCATCAGGTGTCTTGTGATGACGGAGATCAGTTAGATGAACAAGGCGAAGAGCAGTCCTCTGCATCCATCCTCCCCCAGCTTCCAACCTCAAAGGTCAGACCCAAACATGTGCGTCATGCCAGTGAACCTGCCACATTTGTGCCTATCATTCCTTCACATGCCCACATATCCCAGGATCTCCAGAGGTCTAGCCATGAGTCTTCACTGCCTAACAAAACAGTCCCGGGGGAGGACACTCCATCATTAGAGGACGTCACTGAGCAATACATCTTGGCCATGAACCCTCCAGAGTCCCCTGCGGAAACCCCACCAGCCACTGGTGGGGTTATTCTGGAAGGCACTACTTCCACACCTTCAGTTCCCACCACTGAGCCAAAACTGGAGAGGAAGTCCAGTGAGGAACTTTCCACTGTCCCTCTGAAGGCCAAACCAAGAGTGGTGAGTGATGTGTTCTATTCTCTATTTTGGGTATTTAAATGTCTTTGAATTGTTTGTTTATGGAGAGTTATGATGTATGTACTTGCAAATGTATATAAACACGGCAAAGATTGTTGATTGGAAGTAGTTTTTTTTATTGTTTCTAACTGTTGAAATTTATAACTTGTGAGCTAAGCAAGTCAAGGTGTTTTTTGCATAGTTTTTCATTTTATGAGACCTTCATGCTGGTGTGCTGATATATCACTCTGAATAGAACTTGGATGAGAATTTCAAGGCCTTCAGCTTGAGTGGGCATGTGTGTGCAAAATCATGTATTTATTTGTGTACTGTTTGGCATGTTCTTACCTCAGGTTGTAGTGCAGCTAAATGTATTGCTCCTGACTTTGTTTTTGTCTCTTAAGAAAAAAGCAGAAAGATGTTTCTTAGAAATATGAAGAACATATTTTCCCCCCCAGCAGGTTCTTCTGGAGTCGTGTTGTTCTTCTTTTCCTTAGCCTACCTTTGCTTTGGTCCAGTGCCTGTAGTGTGTTTGTGCACTGTGTGTGCATCTGTTTGTATTTCTCCGCTGCAAATATTCCCTTGTTTACTTGACTCTATGAAAGTCTTAATAATTCTGGCATTCTAATCTTATTTTGAAGGGAATGCTTCATCTCCTTGTGTATTTAAATAATTGTTTATCCATTCTATAGAAGCTTAAAATAACTTAAATTAACTTTCAAAAAAGGCTTGTGTTACCAAACTGACCTTAGGGAGAAAAGTCATTCAAATATATCATATTTAAGAGTGTTGTGCTTGGTAGTGTATGTCCCGGGGATGTGATGTTTTTAGAAGTCTTGCAAACTCTTAGTGATGGATTAGTTCTCTGTATGGCTTGGTAAGCCCTCTGTAGCACGGTTGGTCTGTCTCAGACACAGGGTTTGGTCATAGTTTCCCTTAGTCCACCTTTTATGGTGCTGTATTTTCCTGAGATTTCATCTGTGCCAGCTTGTCCTTTCAGTATTGTGGTCCACTTAGGACTGTGTTTGGAGCCGCCTGAAATTGGCTGATTATATAAAGGGTGCAGATGAGTTTGAGTAACATTCTGTTGGCCTCTATAGCTCCCAAATTCCTTTTTTTTTTTTTTTTTTTTTATTCTTCTTTTTTCTTGCAAGGGTCATTATGAAGTGCACAGTGGGGAAATGTTTGCATGGCCTTTTCATTCAGCCTGGATTATGCAGTCTAATTTGAGTCCATCATTGACAGAGGCTTGGAGACTTGCACACGCTTTTCACTCTTTTCTCAGGCACTCGCACACACACATTCGTATTGTGGCTAATGAAAACACAAAGTGTAAATAGAGCTAAATGTTCCTCCTCTTAAGCTCCAGGCACATTTCCAGATACTAATGCCTGCTTTATGACATGTGTAGGGATGTTTGATGTTTCTTTCATGTTTTTTTCCCCCTCCTTTTCAAACAGCGTCTAAAGATTTTGTCTACAGCACATGCCATTTGTATATGAATATAGTGGCCTCAGAAAGTATTTGTACACTTAAGGCCCCGTTAAATATGGATGAGTGTCATTGCATTAGTGTGCTTGTATTTCCTTTTAAAAAATTTGCCACTAAGTTTGGTATGTAGTTATCTAGAGCAATGATATTCGTTTTTAAGTGTTCAAATACTTTTTGGGGCAAACGGATTGCATTTTCTTTCAGTTTATTTAAAGTAAACCTATGAGTAGTTCTTTCCATGTTTTAAGGTATTTTCTGTGATTTGGGTTATCATGCACTTACTAACCACAGTAATGGCAGTTGTTAGGTAAAAGTTTAGACCGTGGTAATAATCTTGACTGCATCACTGTACTTGTTCTTTAGCGAAAGAGGAGAGTACGGACGTCTGACATTAGTGGGTTAATGAATATTGAAGCTTGGTTTAGACCATAAACACAGGGTGTTTATTACAGGGGCTGCAACTTGTGTGTAGAGAGCTTGTCTGTGTGAGACGGGTTAGCCAAGTATTCCATGAGGTTGTGATGATCAGAAACTGTAAACACATCCCTGAAAAAAGAAGAAAAACACATGTGGACAGTGAAGGGGAAAACGCCCTCAGATTGAGCTCTTTGTGAGTAACCTGTGAAGATGTCTCAGTGCTGCGGTAATGTGAAATGGATAGAGGAGGGTGAACACATTGTTCTCAGCTGTACAAAGACAAGCAAAAGAGCCAAGATAAAAGAATGTAACAAGCACAGCCTGCTAAATAACAAAGACTATAGAATAACACAAGACGCGTCACTCCTATTGTTTTGAATGGGAAAAAGTGCAATGCGCAATATGGCGGAATAAGTCCCGCCTTCTAAATAAGAGCCAATCTCCAATTGGTAAAGTCATCGCGTCACTGCAGCGGCCATTAGAAGCTCCGGTTTCTATAGAAACAGACGCGCGCCTCCCATATAAGGCACAAGAGACGCGCATTTAGGACTGTGCATGCGCATTAGCTTAATCCAGCCTGAAAAATATTGTTTTTTTGTCATGATTCGAGCGTTTAGAAACAAAATTTATGAGTTGTTTTCAGATTTCATTGGTGATTTCAAATATGAAATTTAATCGAAAGCTTGGCAAACAGCTTTGGAGAATTTGATGTTTCCCCATTCAAAGAGATAGGAGCTGCACTTGGATGCCTGAGAGCCGTTTCAAAGATGGCCACCGAGTGAAATTACTTGTCTTAAAGAGACTTTGTAAATTACCCCCATGGATAACACAAATGTATAAGTGTTTGTGTTCATAATCAATATAATGTTGCCACAGTAATGACAGAAAAATCTAAGGGGCTGTTTACACGACACCGTTTTCAACTAAAAAAGAGAGAACTTTTTATGCGTTTTGGCCATTCATTTACACGAGTGCGGCCTGAAAACGCAAACTTTTGAAAACGTGTTTCAAAGTGCAAGTTTTCGAAAACGGTCTCAGTGTAAACAACAAAAACGCGAATCTGTGAAAACTATTACATCATGCACATGTGTATTACATGTTCAGTCTATAGTGTTTCATCGCCATCTGATGGCCTGCCAGCAGAATACAGCGTTTTTAGTCGTTTTCACAGATTCATATGAATGGGGATTGTTTTGACAATGGTGTTGTCTGTATGCTAAAAACTCGAAGGAAAAACTTCTCTGTTTTAAGCACATCATTGTCTTGTAAATGTACCCTAAGTAAGGTTCTGATGCTCTTAAATATACTGAAAAAGAACTTAAAGGAAGCATTTGTGGCATATGGTTGATTATCACAGAAATAATTTTTCCCCTCAGTTAAGTTTTTAAAAACATTACAGTAATGCACCTCTGTTGGGTCTTTTAGACGGTTTACAAGGAGAAATGTGATGCTTGTGTTTTAGTAAAGCACTTGAATTTAAGTATTGAGTTCAAATATACATTATTTGATCTTTAAAGTCATCTAAATTAACTGTTTTGAGGTGAGACTACTTTTCTAGATGGATGAGCATCCGGTTATGCATTACTGATGTAATACCAGTGGCTGGAGTTTGCTCCATGTAAATAGTAATTTTCATGACGTTGAAGTTAAAAGATTGGATATCATATACCATTGCACAAAGTATGCTATTCTATCAAACTAGTTTAATGTTAACATGTATGTTTTTTTTTTGAGGCTATATTTTTAAATCAGTGCATTTATTGTAATGTTGCTTCTGGTGCTGTGCCTGTCTTCCATTGTAAGTACTTTTAGTATTTTATAATTTAAATTCAAAAATATTTTTGTGCTAATCAAATCCCAAAAACCTTTTAATATCCTCCTAGACGGCAATAAGATTAAATAGAGAGTTTCAGAAGAAATCTCAACAAAGTCTCAAACTGTACTCCATTTACCAAGTTATCTGCAGTCAAAAGTCAGTGATCTTAATATGATCTCAAATAATCTGATTGGCTATCAACATTCATTTTATAGCTCTGACTATGAAGCTGGTCTGCAGGTCTGAACTGGTTTAAGATGTGTGTGTGTGTGTGTGTGTGTTTTTGTTTTTGTTTTAGTAGGACTGGTAGGGATACAGTTTGTGTGTGTGTGTTTAAGTGTCTGTTGTGTATGTGTGTGTTATAAGAGTCTCTGCTCCTTTATCAGTGCTTGTGCCGAGTGATCCTGCACAGACAGGAAGCTGGGGAACAGAAACAGGAAGTTGTTGTGGTTACTAATATGTTTGATGAGCTGCAGAGGCTGGAATGTGCCGCTCTGCTCGGGAGACTGTTTGGAAACAAAGTGCCAGGCGTGAGACAGCACACACACACATACATACAGACACTCCAGACGACTGTGTGCTGTGTTTGCATGACTTGTCAGAGCTTTGATGCTGTTCTGGCTGTAACTGCTGCTCAGTGTCTTTAGCGGGATTAAAGGCTCAGTTGGAATGAGTGCATGTGTTTGCTGTCTGCCTTCGATTGGACCGTTGTCTCAGAGGGGACACAGTCATGTCTGTGTCGTTCCTTCTAACTGAGAGTAATTCCCTCTGTGTGTTCACTCAGACACTTGTGAGTCAGTGTGTTTTAATGTAAGGCCTGGATGTCTTGGAGATGTCTGTAGATTTTCTCACCCTTAAGCTTGCTTCCCCCACTGCTATTGCGAATGATTCATCAGTTCATGTTATTCGTCTGCTGAAGAAAAAAAAATGGCTTTACCAGGCTAAGCTGGTTTACTGGTTTAAGACGGGTTGAAAGAACTGTTGACTGATTTTAAAGGGGTTTTTGACACTTTTTTTTTTTAGCAGCTCAAGCTGGAAGATCAGCTTGCTAACCATTTTAAAGGGATAGTTCAACCAAAAATGAAGATTCTGTCATTATTTACTCACCCTCAAGTTGTTCCAGACCTCTATAAATTTCTTTCTTCTGCTGAACACAAAAGATATTTTGAAGAATATGTGTAATCAAACAGTTGATGGGCTCCATTGACTTCCGTAGTATTTTTTTTTTTTTTTTTTTTTAATACTATAGAAGTCAATGGCCCATCAAGAGATAGGGAGATGTATTCGAGAAATGTGTGAAACTGTGATTATTTTTGCAATTTTGTTTGCTGATTCTAGTGGTACAAAAGTAACATGTTGCTAGGGTTGGTTGTTATGTGGATGCTTAGGAGTTGTTCAAATCATTAATCCTAAGTATGAAGGATAAATATTAACTTTAATTAATAAACTTTATATGATGCTGTAAAATCATTGATCTTTATTGTGTTTAGCACATCAGTGTTATTTATATAGTAAGTTTTTTTTGTAGTATTTATTAGTATTTTGAATTAGCTTTTAATTATATACTTTCAGTTAATTTTATTTTTATTTCAGATTTAATTTTAGTATTTCTATTTCATTTAGTTGCCAAAGCAACACATTGAAGTTTTAAAGCTTAAAGGGTTAGTTCACCTAAAACACTGCTTCAAAGCTTACGAAACTTTTGTTTCGAATCAGTTGTTCGGAGAGCACCAAAGTCACGTGACTTCAGCAGTTTGGCAGTTTGATATGCGATCTGAATCACTGATTCCAGACAAAAGATTCGTAAAGCTATGAAGCTTCATGAAGCAGTGTTTTGAAATCGCCCATCACTAGATATTGTGGAATAAAGTCGTTATTTAGTTTTTTTGGCGCACAAAAAGTATTCTCATCGCTTTATAATAAGGTAGAACCACTGTACTCAGATGAACTGTTTCAAATATGTTTGGAGTACCTTTCTGGATCTTGAGAAGTTCGGTGACATTGCTGGCAATAGAGGCCTCACTGAGCCATCAGATTTCATCAAAAATATCTTAATTTGTGTTCTGAAGGTGAATGAAGGTCTTGTGGGTGTAGAACGACATGAGGGTGAGTAATAAATGACATTATTTTAATTTTTGGGTGAACTAACCCTTTAAGTTTTTCTAAATTTTATATGTTTTATATACAGTATATAGTATATGAATGGTTGTAGTAGTAAGAAAGGAGAGTTTTCTTTCACTTCTCTCTCTCTCTCTCTCTCTCTCTCTCTCTCTCTCTTTCTCTTCTCTGTGCCGGCTGTTGTGTTCATGGCCGTTTTGCAGTAGTGAAGGAAAAGAAGGCCACATTCCTGGTGCCTGTGTAAATGAAAACAACAGAAAAACAACTAGACCCCCTTTTCTCTTCTCCTCCATGTTCCTGTGCTCTTTTTCACTCGCTCGCTTCATTTACATTCAATCAGTCCTTTATTTTCTCCCTCTTTTCATTTCCAAGTATCACTTTTCTTTTCTTTTTTACAGCCCTCCCGTCATCCATTACTCCCTCTGTCCCTCCCTGTCAGAGTACCTGATATCAGGGCTGAATCTCATTTCTGGAAGAATGACAAAAATGACTTCATCCCTCCACAATGTTCCTCAGCTCCTGAGCTGTCTGCAAATGGCTTTTAGAGGAGAGTGAGAGAGACATTAACAGGATGAGCTACTTTAATGGACAGATAACATACTTCCCTTTAGAATAGGACAATATATTGCTATTTAAGTATTATAGTTTTAGTTAGTTATTTATTTCCAGTTAATAGTTTTAGTGCTTCAACTTATTTCAGTTTATTGGCAAGGCAACATTTCAAATTTTTGTTTAGTTTAAGTTTTTCAACTAATATTTTTTCAACTTATTTTTTTTAATAGTTTTAGTTAATGATAACTCTGGTTTGTAGTGATGTAGAGTTAATTATATTTTGGACATGGTAAGATTTTTAATGTTTTAAAAGAAGTTTCGTCTATTCACCAAGGCTGCATTTATTTAATTAAAAATACAGTAAAAACAGTAATATTGTGAAATATTATTACAATTTAAAACAACTGTGTTCTATTTGAAAATATTTTAAAATGTAATTTATTCTTGTGTTGGCAAAGCTGAACTTTCAGCATCATTACTCCAGTCTTCAGTGTCACATGATCCTTCAGAAATCATTCTAATATGATGATTTGATGCTCAAGAAACATTTATTGTGTACAATTGTACAAAATATATGTGGACAATATTTCTTTTTCAGGATTCTTTGATGAATAGAAAGTTCAAAAGAACAGCATTTATCTGAAATACAAAGCTTTTGTAACATTATACACTACCGTTCAAAAGTTTGGGGTCAGTAAGAATTTTTATTTTTTTTTAAAAGAAATTAAAGAAATTAATTCTTTTTTTTCAGCAAGGATGCATTAAATCGATCAAAAGTGACAGTAAAGACATTTATAATGTTACAAAAGATTATATTTCAAATAAATGCTGTTCTTTTGAACTTTCTATTCATCAAAGAATCCTAAAAAAGAAATATTGTACACAAATATTTTGTACAATTGTACACAATAAATGTTTCTTGAGCATAAAATCATCATATAAGAATGATTTCTGAAGGATCATGTGACACTGAAGACTGGAGTAATGATGCTGAAAATTCAGCTTTGCCATCACAGGAATAAATTACATTTTAAAATATTTTCAAATAGAACACAGTTATTTTAAATTGTAATAATATTTCACAATATCACTGTTTTTACTGTATTTTTAATTAAATAAATGCAGCCTTGGTCAGCAGACGAAACTTCTTTTTAAAACATTAAAAATCTTACCGTGTCCAAACTTTTGACTGGTAGTGTGTGTGTGTGTGTGTGTGTGTGTGTGTGTGTGTGTGTGTGTGTGTGTGTGTGTGTGTGTGTGTGTGTGTGTGTGTGTAAAATATATATATTATATATAAAAAATATATATATATATACTTTTTTATTCTGACTATTTTTTTTTTATCTGAATGGTTTTTTTTAATTCACTGAAAATTGTGAATTAATCTCCACATGTTCCCCCACCCCACACAAATTTCAATGCACAGTGCATTTTGGACAACTACCCATAATTCCACCAGAGCAGAAGCATTCACACAGGGGTCACGACCCCATGAGACATCAGAGCTGTGCTGTGTCAGTTGATTATTGTGACCTGGACTCAACTTCCTCTGCTATCTGTTATCAGGAATATTGATTCCATTCCCTTTATCTTGGTTTTATTGATTTTGGATTGCACAAGTCCCCATTATGTAATTTTCTTTCCTTAATGCATTAACACATTCATAATCTGATTAATCATGTTCCTAAATGTTTTTTTTTTTTTTTTTTGCTTGTATTTAGATGCAAACCCCTATTCATCATCACATGAGGCTTTTTCTGGTGTTTTCTTCTGTTGGTGGTCTCTGTACGCATGAGGGTGTGTACATTTAGAGTTAAACTCAAGCGTTCTGTCATGCAGATGAGGGTAAAATACTGCCAGGATCGAATCTCACACCAGATTAGTTGAACTTGGGAAACGTCAAAGTGATTGGAGATGTTATGTAGGTGGTTTGTCAGTATTCGTTATAATCCGACCACCCATCTCTCCCTGTCATGCTTCTTTTTTTGTTTTGTTTTCCCCCTCCTGATCAGTTTCATGTTTCATTCCAAACTGAGGTCTGGATCTCAATTCTTCAGCATCAGTGTAATGGATGGACAAGAATGCATGTCATGTTCATTTGCAGTGTTTTTGAGTTCCTCATGTCTCCCCCTCTTGAAATGAAACCGTTTTTAAAGGTCACTTGCCATTAAGTTGACACTTATCCACTCTAACTTCCAGTAAAAGAAATGCAGGAGCTTTCCCTTAGGAGCAAACTGAGCGAAATGATGCTTAAGGCCTCATGATCATCAAACAGGTGGTTTATTTCTGAATCTTGTGTGTGTAACCACAGCCTGAATTCAGACCTGTTATTCGAGAATTAGTGGTTCTCTCTTGTATATTACACATTTTTACGTTTGTTTTTCTTCAGTTTTTTTAAGTATATATTTTATATGGTTTTATTTGAATGGTTTCAGTTTTAGTAAACGATCTGCACAAATAAAGAAGAGTTTTTTTTTTTTTAACCTCTCTCTCTCTGTCTCTCTCACTCGTCTATGCCGGCTGTTGTGTTGTATGTACCCCTCTCCAAACATTCACACAAATATGTTTTCCCATACTATTTATGAAAACAGACATTTTTCTCTCTGTTTAGATATTCCTCTTTTTGCGTGTTCCGCTAAGTGCTCTTGTCTCAAATGAAGTTTTGTAGTTTAATTCTTATGAATAAAAAGACACACAATAATGTGTCTCTTAAACTAATCACTTATTTCTTCAACTTGTTGTTCATTATTATGCAAGAATTTGGCCAACTCCAGCAAACATTTGGTCAGTTTAACTTCAAAGTGCAAGTAGTTGAATTGAGAATTGTGAATTAAAAAGCAGCAAATGGGCTTGTCGTGTGTGCTTGTGTGTTTTGTTATAACTGGTAGGCTGTGTAAGACAGCTCCAGTATGAGAACAGGGTCACAGAATGATGCAGTTCACCCTTTCCCATGGTACATCTGGCATAGCTCCAGTGTTTGTGTGTTGATTTGTTTATCTTCCATGTAAGCCTTCTGCATTGCACTGATTTATTGAGATGAACTCAAGGCATGGAATGGAGGAGAAATGGAGAGAGTTAGAGGAACAAGAAAAGAAAAGGGCAATTGTAACGGCCTTGCTGTTTCTTATCATTAGTGGTGTTTGTTTGCTGAGACAAGCATCACTATTAAAGTGTAGTCACATTTACTGTTGCTGCAAATTTTGTTTTGTTTTTTTATTTTGCAAAAATTGGCTGACCGTTCATTCATTCACTCTCATTAACTCACTCACTCACTCACTCACTCACTTACTCAATCAGTTTATATATATATATATATATATATATATATATATATATATATATACACACTACCAGTCAAAAGTTTGGACACGGTAAGGTTTTTAATGTTTTAAAAGAAGTTTCGTCTGCTCACCAAGGCTGCATTTATTTAATTAAAATACAGTAAAAACAGTAATATTGTGAAATATTATTACAATTTAAAATAACTGTGTTCTATTTCAGGATCATTACTCCAGTCTTCAGTGTCACATGATCCTTCAGAAATCATTCTAATATGATGATTTGGTGCTCAAGAAACATTTATTGTGTACAATTGTACAAAATATTTGTGTACAATATTTCTTTTTTAGGATTCTTTGATGAATAGAAAGTTCAAAAGAACAGCATTTATCTGAAATACAAAGCTTTTGTAACATTATAAATGTCTTTACTGTCACTTTTGATCAATTTAATGCATCCTTGCTGAAAAAAATAATTAATTTCTTTTCAAAAAAATAAAAATAAAAATTCTTACTAACCCCAAACTTTTGAACGGTAGTGTATAATGTTACAGAAGCTTTGTATTTCAGATAAATGCTGTTCTTTTGAACTTTCTATTCATCAAAGAATCCTGAAAAAGAAATATTGTACACAAATATTTTATATATATATATATATATACACACACAAGTGAAAAACATGAATTTTTTAAAATAGTTAAGAGAGAGTTAGTTACTTTGCTTAATTTTTTTTACAAGATGGACAAAATTTGTCACCAAAAAAGTCATTCGGTTTAACCAAAATTTCAGTTTTCCCGAATGACACTTTTGGTTATACCAAATGACGATATTTTCAAACAATGCTAACATGCTGATATCTAGCTAGCTAACTAGTTAGGTTGCTAGCTTGCTAGCAAAAGGACAGTCAAACCTTTTATATTTAGTACAAGTTTTTAAAAACATTTTCAATGTTTTATAGCGGTTGTACCGAATGACCTGATGTTTCGGGACATGCGTATGACAAGTGAAAAACATGAATTTTTCAAATAGTTAAGAGTTAGTTTCTTTGCTTCATGACCATGTGGTCCTTTGCAGGTGTCTGAATTATGTCACATCCTGTCACATGATATTGACTACATGACTACATGATCCAAAATGGTCCCTTTATATTGGTTACTCCGAATGACATCAATGAAATAAATTTTTCCGGACATTCTTTCTCATAACAAAGCAACGACTTCTACACATAAATTTAATACCATTTTGCACTCTGTTGATGTATGATGTTATAAAATCATGCCAGAATAAAAAATTTATACATTTAATACTTTTTAAGATATTTTAATCACAAATGAACTGGCTGTATTGGCCTTTATACAGTTAAACCGAATGACCTTTTGACACTTTAAAATCTTTAAAATACCTTTTATATGTAGCAAAATATAATTAACTTTTTGGATTCAATAAAAGAGATCTAGCTGCACTACCTTACATACTATGGATGTCATATCTTTGTTTTTTTATTATTATTAAGGCCTTTGGACAAAAAAATGACTCATCACATCATTGACCCATATAATATATTAATATAGCTTTCACTTACATTATTACATACATTTCACTTGCATTAAGCATCACTTACATTTACTTCTGAGTAAATGTAATCTACTTGATCAAATTAAAGTATTTTCATTTTTTCACTTTTATTCAGGATTAGGCTTTTCAGATGACCAAATATTCTTTTAAAAGATTGATTTTATGAGTTATTTTTGCCTCTATACATGATGCTAGGGTGTTGGGTATTTGCCAGAGCGTTACTATGTGGTTGCTAGGGTGTTCTCGTTGATTCCTAGGGTGTGATATTTAAAAGAGTCCTGCACCCACAAGTCTCTGTGATATTCTGGTCTCTAAATCTGGCTTGAGCCCTGCTTTCAGTTTAAGTCTGTGGGATTTTTTTTTTTTTTTTTTTTGCCTACGTTTTATTGTCTGGCAGGTGAAAATCATCCAGCAACTAAGTAAAGTAA
The DNA here is from genome assembly GCA_037950665.1 of Hypophthalmichthys nobilis. Lineage (NCBI taxonomy): Eukaryota > Metazoa > Chordata > Actinopteri > Cypriniformes > Xenocyprididae > Hypophthalmichthys > Hypophthalmichthys nobilis. The sequence continues at coordinate 16,269,188 of CM075484.1, read as the reverse complement.
CAGCTCTCCACAACAAGCTGCATGGTTTAAAGTATCATTTTTGTCCGTAGCACAAATAGTAAGCATGCCAAAATGTGATACTTGGGGTTAGAGGTTTAGAACAAACCCCCAATCTGAAGTATGAGCACTAATAATAGTGATGTTTGCTTTAACAAGCGCCACTAATTATTATCGTTATGTCATTATATCAGCTTTCTTCTTTCTTTGTCCCTAGTGATTTTATACTCTGTCAGTTATAACTTTGCTTTCTCTGTCTCTCATTACGATGGTACCACCCTCTGTAATTACAGTGTTCTGTTTGCTTATGCGGGAGAGAATGGTTTATCCACTTTCTGGGGTTCCCTAAAGAATCACTGCTGCCCATTTAATTTATCTCGTGTCACTGGACTTCTCTGTTTGCGGTTATTAAAAAAGCATATTTGTCTGTCATCTTGGGGAATGGAGACAAAAGGCATGATTTATGACTGTACCATTGGATTTTCAATCTGCTATCTTCTCCATATTGTGGTTCTTTTCCGTTTTTATAAACCCAGAATGCTGCAGCTGTGTGTGTGATGTGGGTAAGACATTCATATTTCATTCTTTTCCACTTTGGATCCGTGTTCTCCACAAGTTTGGGCAACATGGAAAAGAACCGCCTCTTTTGCATAAATTCTATTTAGAAAATCACAAAGGTCTTTGTGGAATCTTCAGGAATGGAGCAGTGTTTTTGTTTTAGAAACTGAGTTAGTTTACCTTGATACATTTTGGTTTTAATTTGATGTAACTTGGAAATTTGACTCTTGTATAACTTAATTTGACAGGTGTTTGATCAGGTTATTTGCATTTCATGTGGATTTATCTTCATTTTTACACATCAACAAGGGTGATATTTACGTCTTACATTTACATCTGCCGTTTGAGGTTGGTAAGAATTTTTGGAAAAATTATTGCTTTGATTCAGTAAGAACGCATTAAATTGATTAAAAGTGTCAGAAAGAAATATTTCTTAACATTATAAATGTCCTATTTCAAATAAATGCTGTTATTTTGAACTTTCTATTTATCAAAGAATCCTGAGGAAAATGTATTATGGTTTCCACAAACATATTAATCAGCACAACTGTTTTCAACGTTGATCTTAAAAATAAATGAGCAGCAAATCACTATATGGTACCTAACCCCCAATCGCTCCCCAGGCGCAGCAGAAAAAAAAAAATGGCTGCCCACTGCTCCGGGTGTGTGTTCACTATGCACTGCTGTGTGTGTGGTAGTGGTATGGTAGTGTGTGTGTGTGTGTGTATATATATATATATATATATATATATATATATGTATATATATATATAATATAATATTATTTGTCTGTAAATAAACAGCATCTATGATACATTCTGAGTGTGACTGAGTCAATGGTACAATGAAACCCGTCCTCGTCCTTCAAGCGTTTCCGCATTGGCGTCCAAGCCCACTTACTGTCCCTCACGGACAATGCATGTACTGTAGCAGGCCAGGGCATAACTGAGCATGTGGGCTCCGGGGCCTTCAGAATGTGGGTGGACCGGAGCGGCGGTCCCTCTCTGACTGACACATTCACATGCATACTGACTCGGTCTTGGCAGGACAAAATGGGCACATCTCAAGATCAAACTCGTAGAGTGTGTGCCAATTTTACGGAGAACGATCGAGACTTCTGCTCTCGCTCTCTCTCGCTCTTTGTTCGGCTTTAATGGCATCGGTGAGGCGGTTTAGAGGGACTTCACGTTTCTATGGTGATGGCAGGAAAGACTACAAGACCTCAAGTCCCACCGACAGGAAGAAGGTTCTGGAACTGGGCAAAGACTTCAAAAATCAGGCAGGTTTTTTGGTTTGCATTGAAACACTGGTTGTTGGGTGTGTATTATTATTATTATTATTATTATTATAATTACTAAGTAATTATAAGATGACAACCCATGACATTTAGTTCACATCCTCAAACTCTGAGGCCTTATCCACACTAAAATGATTTCATTTGAAAACGCATCTTTTTCTCTACATTTTTGCCTTCCATCCACACTGAGATGGCGTTTTTGTCAAGGAAAACTGAGCTTTTTGAAAACGCCCTCTAAAGTGTGGATGGTGAAAACGGAGGTATTTGAAAATGATGACGCTTGTTTAGTCATGTGACGCATATTGTACCATAGATATATACATAGTTCTGTCATGAAACTCTAGATGGCACAGGCTATTGGGTCTTAATGCATGCTGATGATAATTACAGCGTTAACTACTTGGCACAATTGGTCCGTGTCACATCTGCAGCCAATGAGCTTGTTGCTCACCATTTAAATGGCTGGTTACATTAAAGGGTTAGTTCACCCAAAAATGAAAATTCTGTCACTTATTACTCACCCTCATGCCGTTCCACACCCGTAAGACCTTCGTTAATCTTCGGAACGCAAATTGAGATATTTTTGTTGAAATCCGATGGCTCAGTGAGGCCTGCATAGGGAGCAATGACATTTCCTCTCTCAAGATCCATAAAGGTACTAAAAACATATTTAAATCAGTTCATGTGAGTACAGTGGTTCAATATTAATATTATAAAGCGACGAGAATATTTTTGGTGCGCCAAAAAAAAACTAAATAACGACTTATATAGTGATGGTCGATTTCAAAACACTGCTTCAGGAACCTTCGGAGCATAATGAATCAGCGTGTCGAATCAGCGGTTCGGAGCGCCAAAGTCACGTGATTTCAGCAGTTTGGCGGTTTGACACGCGATCCGAATCATGATTCGACACAAAAGATTCATAACGCTCCGAAGCTTACTGAAGCAGTGTTTTGAAATCGGCCATCACTAAATATGTCGTTATTTTGTTTTTTTGGCGCACCAAAAATATTCTCGTCGCTTTATAATATTAATATTGAACCACTGTACTCACATGAACTGATTTAAATATGTTTTTAGTACATTAATGGATCTTGAGAGAGGAAGTATCATTGCTGGCTATGGAGGCCTCACGGAGTCATCGGATTTCAACAAAAATATCTTAATTTGTGTTCCGAAGATGAACGAAGGTCTTACGGGTGTGGAACGGCATGAGGGTGAGTAATAAATGACATTATTTTCATTTTTGGGTGAACTAACCCTTTAATGTAACCAGCCATTTAAATGGTGAGCAACAAGCTCATTGGCTGCAGATGTGACACGGACCAATTGTGCCAAGTAGTTAACACTGTAATTATCATCAGCTTGCATTAAGACCCAATAGCCTGTGCCATCTAGAGTTTCATGACAGAACAGCAGTTTGCAGTGCGCTTCAGAGTTCCTCTGAAACCCTCCACCTTCCCCAGCTCCACCTGTATAGATCTGCTACGGGTTATTGATATATGCTATTTATGCAGCAGCACTATGTCTTACTCGCAGCAGCGTATCGGCGTATGTATTGGCAGTAGCAAGTTCCTGTACTTGCTCTGCAGCAGCAGCAATAATCTACAGCAGCAGTGTAGCAGATCTATTCTGCCAAGACCAAATACATTAACATTGTCATATCCATTACCATGCTAACAATCTTCTGAGAGTTGTCATGATTATAGTTATACCGGCATTGTTGTGCCTGCTATTTACATTAACAGTATTGCTCAAGATAAATGCTCCTTTTTAGAATCTTCGTATTACATTCCTGCAAAGATGACAGAGAATTTACTCACATTTGCTGTCCTGCGTGGCAAAATATTATGACATTTGCGTTCTGGTGGTACAGCGGTCACGTGATCAGAACTCTGAAAATTCAGAGATTACAAGTTGTAATCACAAGTTCTATGAGGACGTGAATGCTTTTTACAAGTTGGAATCTCGTAATTATGGTAATTCCAACATGCCGTGAATGCACCTTCATTATTTTTTGCAGTTTTGTTTGGTATCACTTCACCTTTAATGTTGGTTAAGTTGAATGTATGCTCAGCTGTCATTCCTTTAATTTGTTTGATTTCATGAGATAACCGTCAAGCTAGTAGCTTTGTTGTAGACTACTTCACACATGAGTAGGTTATACTGTATACTTTCAACTGGCCATAATATCAGGAGAAACTGCAAGGATAACGTCACACGCTAGGAACTTTAGCATGATTGGAGGCTAACGTAACACTTCAGGAACTGTTAACGTTGCTGTGGTATAATTATCTGTGTTTGGGTTTCACGACGCGTTAAGGGTGGTCCGGAACTGAATTTGCGCAGCTTTTCAAAGTGATGTTTGACAGTCCTGAAATAGCCATTCGGTTTGTTTTTCCTTTTTCAGACTCTGCTCTTTCTCCAATACTAGAACCTTAATATAGACAAAGAACGCCAGCAAAAATGTTTCTAAATCAGACATGCACAAGATTAAAGAGCTGGATTTGGTGTTTGGCAGGCTGGCAGAGGTTGAGTCAGGGCCAGGACCCCTCGTTGGTCGCCCCCTCCTCTGAGGTTTAGTCCTTCAGATGAATGTCAGGAAATTGGGAAGTTTTAAAGGTTGTGCGCCCAGTGCTTATCTGATCAGTTTCAGTAGAACAAATTCCAATATTTTTGCCTCCCTCACTTGTATTGAAGTTCAGCTAGGTTAGTCTGATATGAAACTCACTGATTTGGTTCTCAATTCCTTTTTGATGAAGAAAAAAAAATAATTTTGTGTCACATTGTTGAATCCCAGTCGGTTCAAGTTAGGCATGCATGCCACAACTTTTCACTATATATTCAACATACATGTTAGGTTAAAATGAGTTTTCATGTGGATTTGGTAAATCGAAGATCGCATTTTTACATTTGTGTGTGCGAGTGTGTGTGTCCAGAAAGGTGAGCCGTATGTCCTCTGGCTGGACTCTCGGGGTCCCACGTCTTCAGCACAACCTGCAGATCAGCCTTCATCAATCATAATAGCCCCAATTACCCTCCTAATGATGATTGTGATAATGGTAATGATCGCTGATTCCAGAGTCTTCGGAACGCAGGAGAGGAAACAGAGGAAGACAGGCGGACGGAAGCCAGGAAGTGCACAAATGTTTCATACAAAGAGAAAAAAGCGCAGTTGAGATGACTGCTGGAGGACACTGGGAAAATCGTGCCATTATGTCAAGACTGACCTCCTATGAATGAGGAGTCTGTGCCGGTAGAGCAGGTAATCGAAGACTGAGTTTGGGATTACAGGCTATGTGTGTGCGTCTGTTTTAGAGCACAAATAACTTCAGAGTTACTCAGGGTTCATCCCGGAGGAGGATTTTGTAGCTGCTTCTACATATCTTATGAGATTTAATGCAGTTCTCAGTTATGTTTGGTTCAAGTATTAACCTTATCTGGCATTTTTGTTTTTATACAGTAAGGCCTCATGTCCACCAGAGCGTTTTTAGCCAGCTGAAAATGCTAGACACTGCTGAAAACACCTGTGAGCGCTTCGGCATCGCAGCGTTTTTTTTTTTTCAGTTGAGACGCTTTGTTGTGCTATGATACAGAATATCACAGTTACTTGTAACTGATTTCGCAGATAATTTGTTTAAGACTAAAATTGACACAATGTAGAGTACTTGCTATGTATGTTCGGAGACCAGCAATATTAATTTCTCATCCATTTTGTTCTGTTCTCTGCTTGTTGATGTCGTTGTACAGCAAGAATGTTGTGACATTTGGTCGGTGTTGTATTTGTCCCGCCCCCCCTCCGCTCTGATTGGACGGCTGGCTAAAAAGTGACAGTGATGAGCGCAGCGTTTTACTCAAAGTTGAACATTCTTCAACTCGAGGTGACCGGTAAAAAACGTCGAGCGTTCAGCGCTTGAGTGTGAAAAAGACGCTCAGCGCCTCGTTATACGCTCCTGGCATTTAAAAAATGCAGCACTCCCATTGAAAACTTTAGACTGAAGATTTTAATGAGGAATGTTGGAGTTAATATTGAGATCTTGATTACATACTTTGATGTCTTGGCAAATTTGAGCACAGATTCATATTAAGATGCGAAAAGTCTCAGTTTTGATCTCTAATTTTTTTTTTCTGATTTTTCCCTTACATCAGCTCTTAATTCTCTCTTTATTTATTTATTTATTTACTTAATACTTAATTACTTATTTATTTCTTATTTACTTATTACTTATTTATTACTTATTACTTAAACTACCAGTCAAAAGTTTGGACACGGTAAGATTTTTAATGTTTAAAAAATAAGTTTTGTCTGCTCACCAAGGCTGCATTTATTTAATTAAAAATACAGTAAAAACAGTAATATTGTGAAATATTATTACAATTTAAAATAACTGTGTTCTATTTGAAAATATTTTAAAATGTAATTTATTCTTGTGTTGGCAAAGCTGAATTTTCAGCATCATTACTCCAGTCTTCAGTGTCACATGATCCTTCAGAAATCATTCTAATGTGATGATTTGATGCTCAAGAAACATTTATTGTGTACAATTGTACAAAATATTTGTGTACAATATTTATTTTTTAGGATTCTTTGATGTATAGAAAGTTCAAAAGAACAGCATTTATTTGAAATATAATCTTTTGTAACATTATAAATGTCTTTACTGTCACTTTTGATCGATTTAATGCATCCCTGCTGAAAAAAAATAATTAATTTAATAAAATTTAATAAAATAAAAATTCTTACTGACCCCAAACTTTTGAACATTAGTGTATAATGTTACAAAAGCTTTGTATTTCAGATTTCAGAAACTGAAGACTGGAGTAATGATACTAAAAATTCAGCTTTGATCACAGGAATAAATTACATTTTAAAATATTTTCAAATAGAACACAGTTATTTTAAAGTGTAATAATATTTCACAATATCACTGTTTTTACTGTATTTTTAATTAAATTTATATATATATATATATATATATATATATAATTATTTGTTTACTTATTACTTATTTATTTCTTATTTACTTATTACTTATTTATTCCTTATTTACTTATTATTTATTTATTTCTTATTTACTTATTGCTTACTTTATTACTTATTTCTTATTTACTTATTACATATTTACTTATTACTTGCTTATTACTAATGTATTACTTATTAATTGTTATTTATTTATTACTTATTTATTTTTATTTATTTATTTATTTTTTATTTTTATTTTTTTTGTGCATTACAGTAAGGATAATGAGAGTTTGTTTTGTATGTTTACGTTTACATTTACATTTACATTTATGCATTTGCCAGACGCTTTTATCCAAAGCGACTTACATTGCATTATACTATACATTTGTATCTGAGTATGGGATCGAACCCACGACCTTGGCATTGCTAGTGCCATGCTCTAACCACTGAGCTACAGGAAAGCTTGCATGAGAATTGGCAGAATTAATTAATTGATATAAAAATAACTGTCATATTGCACAAAATCATAATGGTCATATTTCTTCTTTTTTTATATAACTATGGGCTGCAAAAACAACCTTGATCTGTTCTTGAGAGGTTTAGAGGTTATTTTCTTCTTCAGAAATAGTGGAATGGACACAGCTGCAATAACATAATATTTTCTTTTTTTCAGCAGCAGTTTTTTTTTTTTCTTTTTCCCCCCCCTCTCCTTAAACATCTTAAAGTGTTCACTCTTGTCTTATTTAAAGCTTGCGAGTTAAATCTCCTGTTAGGTTGTGTAAGAAAGCTCAATGTCAAGTACATTCTCTTGTACATGTCGCATAGGAGCCCGAATTTAGTATTTTTGGAAATGAAAATGAATGACGGTCTTGTCACCTTTTAACCTTTTGCTCAGATACTTGTTCAACATGACTATTTTTCTGGCAGCAGACTGATGGAATATTAGATGACATCAGCATGGAGCTCTTCAAGTTGTAACAGGAGACGAGGTTATTAGCCATTAAATTTAAGGGACACTTGAACACAACTTAGATGAGGCATTTCTATTGTCATTTTTCTGCAGCTGAATCCTTGTTTTATAGCTTTTGATTGGCATAAAGCCATCATATCCAGAATTCATACATTCTTAGAAAAGTTTTTCTCTGGAACTTGTGTATGAATAGGAAGTTAGTTAAGTTTGGCGCAGGCCTCCAGATGGGAACGCCAATGTTACTGCCACCACCAGCAGCCTTCTCCTCCCCCTCATTGGAGGAACTATCCCGTCCATTTATCTCAACCTATTTTTATCCTTCAGGCCTGTTGTGTCGTCAGGCCTACATCTGGTTCTCATTCGTAGTTCTCATTCCATAAAAGACAAAGTTGCATTTAGCGAAGAGACTGCAACAATATTTTTCTCCCACTCTCTCCTCGCTCTTTTATTTACACGTTCACTCCTACTTTTCTTTGATTTGAAAGTCAGTTTTCAGGACTGATAAACTAGGGGTTTTGATTCCAAAATATGATGTGCATTTGAAAACGCAACATGCGTAAGCCATCTTCCCAAAATTTGCAATGAGATACATTTATAAATTTGTTGTTGACAAAAGAGAAGCTTTAAGGTCTCCCTTACAGGAAGAATTAAGTGTAATCCCTTACTTTAATAGTACTTAAATTACAGTAATTAAATACTTACTGTAGTAATGCTTCACACCCAACACTGAGTGTTACTAAATTTTCTTCCTGGGGGACCAAAATATAATTTAGTCATACAGGTCTGGAACAACGTGTTTTCATTTTCAGTCAATTATCCCTTTAATATCACTCGATTTGTCAAACCAAACACAGAAATTTCACTTGGACTCAGTTGCAGGGCATAGTTTGACTTTTTGAAATTTTGACTCCTTTTGATCTTGCTTTTATTCACCACAGTGACACGAGTCCCCTGAAATCCCTCCTTTCATAATGCTATAGATTGTTGTGTTGGAGCACGCCACAATCAGCTGACCCAATAATCCCAGCGAGCTACGCTTATATGTGTGTGAAGGCCGGCTTTCAGGTCAGCGTTTGCATTCCTGCTTGTAGCCAGTCAGCAGCCCCTGACCTTATTTGACCTTTGACCTCTCACCCATCTTGATTACCACAGGTAGAGGTATTTACCACCTCTGAGTGTGAGAGGTGAGGAGGTACAAGTGTCAAACAGAATCAGCTCACCGGGGGCCAAAGGTAAACTAGTGACCCCTTGACCCATCAGTAAAAATAAGCAGAATTATGTGTGAATGTTGACACATTTGTGTATATACATGCAGATTTTGCTGTCTTTTTTTTTAATGGTGAGGTGTTTTGCAAAGCCCCACTGGACCTAAATCTGTTAACTAGTAACAATAAGTAATTCTGGACCTCAACAGTGGTCTAAAAAACTGCACGCATGGATACGTTTCAGTAGAAGATGCACAAGGTTTAGTGTTTAACCGTGTACAGGTTCACACGTGTTTTAATGGGCCCTACAGTTTCTGCTTTGTTGTGTAAAAGGAGAATAGGTCATATATCTCTCACACACCATGGTTGGGCCTTCCATGTAAACCGGGTCAATAATTGGATCCATTTGGCAGGTTGAGTGGAGGTCACTGGGCTAAAACAGTGAACCATGAAGCTCTCCATCTCTCTTAGTCTCTCTCACTTTCTTTTGTTGTGTTCTTTCCTTAAAGGGATAGTTCACACAAAAATGAAAATTATCCCATTAATTACTCACATTCAAGCCATCCTAGGTGTATATGACTTTCTTCTTTCAGTCAAACACAATCAGAGTTATATTAAAAAATGACTCTTCCAAGCTTTATAATGGGAGTGAATAGTAACCAAGATTTTGAAGCCCAAAAAAGCACATCCATCCATCATAAAAGTAATCCATATGCCGCAGGGGGTTAATAAAGGCCTTTTGAAGTGAAGCGATGCATTTTTGCAAGAAAAATATCCATATTTATTACTTTAAAATCTTGGTTACTATTCACTCCCATTATAAAGCTTGGAAGAGCCAGAATATTTTTTAATATAACTCAGATTGTGTTTGACTGAAAGAAGAAAGTCATAAACACCTTAGATGGCTTGAGGGTGAGAAAATAATGGGATAATTGTAATTTTTGGGTGAATTAGCCCTTTAAATGTAGCCTGTCTGAGAAGTTGAGAAGCAACTTTCTTAGTTAGTTAGTTAGACTAACCTTAGTTAGACTATTAACTACACTACCGTTCAAAATTTGGGGTTGGAAAGAAGTTTGTTTATGAAAGAATTTATTAATGTTTATGAAAGAAGTCTCTTCTGCTCACCAATGCTGCATTTATTTGATCAAAAATACAGTAAAAACAGTAAAATTATGAAATATGATTACAATTACAAATAACTGTTTTCTATTTGGATGTATTTTAAAATGTAATCTTTAATATTTGGCCACTTCTTTACGATAGAAATGCTACAGCCACTGTGATTTCTTGAACATGCAAATTCAGAGCGAGGGTTTAAACTTTTATTTTGAAATTGCAATGAACAACAGTTCGCATATTTATAAAAAATACTGATGCATTCTCCTGTGTTAGTGTAGGTTTATAAATCATAGCACTATGCTATGCTATATTATGGTTTTTAAATTGTTTTAATATATTGTGCAGCTTTAGTATTGTGAATTCGTCACTTCCGGTTAAATTCCAGTTTTAAATCGAGCACTCGAATTTAATCATGACAGCCCTACTCTAATAATCTTGTAATGAATGTCATTTCAGTTCTACTTTCTGAGCATGAATTATCTGTAACACTTCAGTATGGGGAGCAATTCTTACTTTTGTGAGTTCTCACTGTTTATTAATACCTATAAAGCGCAAATTAATGCCTTATTCTGCATTACCGTATTCTGTATACTTAAATCCTACCCTATACCTAAACTTAAACGCTACAACAACTACCTTACTAACTATCAATTAACAATAAATGAAGAGTTTGAGGCAAAAGTCATAGTTAATAGTGAATATGTGTTCCCCATACCAAAGTGTTACCAAATTATCAAAGTAGTAAAAGACAGAACAATATAATGCACTGTAAAAGGTTCTCTTTTTTAATTTATTAATTATTCATTTGCTTTTATTTATTTATTTATCTATTTTTAGAAGTAATGACATTTCTAGCTGAATGTCGAGTTCAAAAACCGTCATATCAAAAAGGGCTACATTTAACTTGTTTCTTTTCTGTCTTTCTGCTTTCCATCACCTCCCCAACAATCTAAATTTACAACTTGTACACATTGTAGACATTGTTTTTGTTTTTTGTGCCTGGTTGCAGCTCTTTTATACGTTGTAACATTCAGCTTCTTGTGAAAGGGATAGTATTAACATCTAGCGTTGCGCTTTTGGATTCCGGAAATCTCTGTCCCTCCTCAGCGGTGTGGGATTGAGAGCTGATGTACAGATACGGGGCTCCTGCGGTCTCCTCCTCCGCTTGTTTATTCCCCTGTTGTCATAGCGATCACAGGCCGCAGTTGAAGACTCGAGAGGGAACGGAGCATTTTTCATAGGAACTCATGTCCTTCTATATATAGTGGTATGGCCATGGGAATAATGTTCACTTGCAACATGAAAACAAACAGTCTCTCTCTCTCTCTCTCTCTCTCTCTCTCTCTCTCTCTCTCTCTCTCTCAGACTGTGAGAACGAAAGAGCAGAAGAGTTTGTTAATGAAAGAAATGAGGGACAGGAAGGGAGAGACAGATAAATGCGACATAAGAGGGTGTGGGGATGTCAGGAGATAAAAATGTATCCTTGTTTGTTTGGTTGATTCCGTGTTGATGATGACTTGAAAATGTTCTTTCTCAAACGTTTAACGTGCACAATGAGTATATGTTGAGCACTGAAGTAAAAAAAATAGATTTTTCTTAAGCCATTTATCACTTAATCTGAAAATTATATTTAAAAATTAAAATTATATGTATTACTTTATTATATTTAAATTTTTATTATTAGATTTTTTAAGTTTTGGGGTGGTGGCAACAATAGTTTAACTGTAGTACGTTTTTGTTTAAAGGCACAATATGTAACTTTTCGCCACTAGAGGTCGCCTATTCAAAACAAAGGTGTAGCATGATGACGCCAAGATTGAGTACGGAATCATGGAAAATGTTGTCTTCACCTCACAGCCAGCGGAAAAGAATCCAACGGGTCTCGGGTAGAAATCATGTTCATGGAAGAGATTATTAACGTTACTGTAGTATGAAGCAGAGCAGGACCGAGTGCTGTGAGAGCAGAAACAAGAGCGATTGATAATGAGAGACGAGCACGTCACACATCTCGAGAGCAGTGGAGCTTTTATTATGTCACAGTCGCCGCCTCCGCTTCTTCTGGTCAAGCATATGTGGGGTAACGCAGTGCTGTTTTATCATATTAGATACATTTAAGTGTGTTAAAAATGTTTTAACGCTATAACGTATGCGTTCTCTCGGCGGCTGCTATGAGACATTTGTTGCACACTGCAATAAACTAGATTGATATTAAAATATCAAGTTAAAATAATCAAGAAAACGAGTTTCAAACAATAATAGCTATATAACAGTGATTAGTTTTCTGTCTATAAATGTATCCAAACAGTTGTTCCCTTTACTAATAAAACATAATATATTGAAGCGTCCTTGGTGTTTCCATGGTTTCTACAAACAAACAAAAAAACAGAAACCGAGGGAAACGCGGGTATGATGTCATTGATAGGCGACGCATGGACATGGTCCATGTCCTGGTTTAAATTGCTTATTTCTCTGGATTTAAACATTCTTGGAAACATTTGGGATAATGGAAGTACACACATCAACAAAATATATAACGTTCTGGTGGTTTTTGGATATTTTAATCCAAAAATCTAACATATTGTGCCTTTAACTATTTCTTTATGTAAAGATGTTTTTGTGTGATAATCATAGTTCACACAACAATGCTACAGTTAACTATGATGTTAACTACATGATACCACAGTTATTGTATGGTTAGCATAATATTTACATAGTAAAATTTTACCTTTACTAAAAATGTACCATGGTAACCATAGTTAGTCCACCATACAATGAAAAGCAGTTCCTCTCTTGTTTTCTGTATTTGCATACAAAGCCGTGTGTGTGTGTGTGAGAGAGAGAGCGCGAGAGAGAGAGAGTGCGCGCATGATTTTGACCGCACGCGATCCCGGCATTCATTTTGTACCTGGATTCCTGCATTTCATTCCAGCTCCTTGGGACAGAGCCAAAACCTTCTGGGAGAAGGGTGGGGGTGATACAATCATCCCCCTGCTTTAAATGGAGAATATTCTGGACTCTTATGTTAATGGCCAGCGGATCTGCTGAGGTCTGGCCCATCGGGGGGAACGGCGCAGGCCAAGACTGGTCAAACTGATGCCAGGTTGGGTCTGTAGGGGAGAAAGGGGGTCTTTTGAGCCGTCTGAGACAGGAGATGGAGGGGGAGGGACTTTGATCTAATCACACTCCGGGAGCAGCCGTCTCTGGGCCAGAGCCCGCATGGATCACAGTCAGAGAGAAGCCTGCCATATTAGGAGAGAGAGAGAGAGAGAGAGAGCGAGGGAAAGAGAGAACATGGTTTCTCTTGTGTGGTTGATCGCTGTCCCTCTTCTGCTGCTCTTCTAGTTCTAGAGATTCTATTGACTTGACAATAAAGACAAACTGCAGTTTAGCTGAACACCAATTAAATTGTGCAAAGTGAAAATTGTTCAAAACAACAAAGATTGAACACATTAGAGTGTTTTTATGTTCTCATGATCTCCAAAAAAAAATAAATAAATAAATAATTTGCAGGAATACGAGATGACCTACTATATTTGCCAAAATTTGTATTCCACAATGCAATGCGATGAACTTGATCCATTTCAAGTGTGACTAATCAATTCACATCAACTATGATTATAAACATCTGCTTCTTGATTCATTTCTCCTTGCTCAATTAAACATGCTCATGTGAGAACAGTACCTCTGTTTGAGATGTGCTTTGTTGCATGTTGAATACGGTTTGATGTACTGAAAAATAGCAGGCAGTATACAGTATATTTTGTCATTCAGTCACTATTTCTGTACATAATTCTGTAATTATGTATACACTCACTGGCCATTAGGTACACCCATTCAACTGCTCGTTAATGCAAATATCTAATCAGCCAATTACATCTCAATGCATTTAGGCATGTATAAATGGTCAAGATGATCTGCTATAATTCAAACTGAGCATCAGAATGGGGAAGAAAGGTGATTTAAGTGATTTTGAATGTGGCGTGGTTGTTGGTGCCAGACAGGCTGGTCTGAGTAAATCAGAAACTGTTAATCTACTGGGATTTTACATGCACAACCATCTCTAGGGTGGTCCAAAAGAGAAAAAATCAAATGAGTGGCAGTTTTGTGGGTAAAAATGTCTTGTTGATGCCAGAGGTCAGAGAATGGCCAGACTGGTTTGAGCTGATAGAAAGGCAACAGTAACTCAAATAACCACTCGTTACAATTGAGGTAATCAGAAGAGCATCTCTGAACACACACAACCTCAAACCTTGGGCTACAGCAGCAGAAGACCACATCAGGTGCCACTCCTGTCAGCTAAGAACAGGAAACTAAGGCTACAATTCGCACTGCATCACCAAAATTGGACAATAGAAGATTGGAAAAACATCGCCTGGTCTGATGAGTTTCGATTTCTGCTGCAACTTTCAGATGGTAGGGTCAGAATTTGGCGTAAACAACATGAAAGCATGGATCCATCCTGCCATGTATCAGTGGCTCAGGCTGATGGTGGTGGTGTAATGGTGTGGGCGATATTTTATCCCTTTAATACAAATAAATCGTTTAAATGCCACAGCCTACCCGAGTATTGTTTCTGACCATGTCCATCCCTTAATGACCACAGTGTACACATCTTCTGAAGGCTACTTCCAGCAGGATAACACGAAAGCTCAAATAATCTCAAACTGCTTTCATGAACATGACATTGAGTATAGTTCGCTGTACTCAAATGGCCTCCACAGTCACCAGATCTCAATCCAATAGAGCACCTTTGAGATGTGGTGGAACAGATATTAGCATCATGGATGTGCAGCCGACAAATTTGCAGCAACTGTGTGATGCTATCATGTCAATATGGACCAGAATCTGAATGAGGACCAGAATGAGGAATGTTTCCAGCACCTTGTTGAATCTATGCCATAAAGAATTAAGGCAGTTTAGAAGGCAAAAAGAGGGTCCAACCCAATATTAGCAAGGTGTACCCAATAAAGTGGCCAGTGAGTGTATGTTAGTTTGTGTTGCTGTAGTCTTACAGTGGGAGGGTTTGATTAGTAGCTTTTTTTTCTCTAATCCTGTAGATTAGCATTAATCCAGCTTGTTAAGACAACAAAATGTGTTTATAAACACTTAATATGCAAGTCAAAAGATTAGACTCTCATTTGTTTCCTTTTATTCTGCAAGGATGCATTAAATTGATCTAAAGTTGTTGCTGTTGTTTTGAAGTTTCTATTCATCCAATAATCCTGGGGCAAAAAACCACATTGATACAGGAAGAGATTGTTTTAATGATCGGTCATCCAGATGTAATATGTAATAATTATTACAAAGATTTGATGCTATATAACCAACTTGGCAAATCCCATGATTATTAGTTCCATTTCAAAAGTGCTTGCTTTGTACAGAAACATTTGTTTCCAGGCGGACTGATAAAACACGTGCCTTCTGACTCATGAAGTTGCATAAAGCCTGCCAATCAGATTAGGCCTTGTCATATTGAGATAATGCTGCTTGTCATTTTAGTGTGCATCAGACAGTCAGCATGTCTGTTTTTTGGCTAAGTGTCTGCATTTTTCCAACCTCCTGCTTGCTCTCACTCAGGTCCTTTTGTTAACAATAGACATTTCATTTGAAGGCCACATTTCATACAACCTCAAATCGCTGAGCAACAACAAAATCATTCTATCAGAAGAATGCCTTTATGAAATCATTGAGCCGCTGAAGTATTCACAGGAACCGCTAACAATAATGACAGTGTTATTGACAGCGTTCGGTTGCTGTTTGTGTGTGTTGTTCTTTAGAACAGGATTGAAGTCTGATGTTATGTATTGTTATGAATCTAGACATGCCTTGTCACTCATGCAGGGGTCCAATGATGTCATACTGCAGTGATGTCATTAGACAGCTTTATGTGTGTTGAAGAGCAGAGCTCCGCTAAATGAGACAAACAGCTCTCCGCATGCCTCGCTCCGAGAGCTCAATGAGGCCATATATTTATCTAAAGACATTATATTACAGGTTTTTAGAGGTCCTGTGCTTTATTAGGTTTACACTGAACTCAAAGGCCTCATTTTTACAGCCCTGCAGCAAAAACACTCACTGACCTCTGCGAACACAGCCCAGTTTCTCTGCACGGGCCTGACCCAAGTGTGATGTTTTATCACGTGCAGGGTTTAACTTTAAGGATATGTTGACAGAACTGTCACTTGCCCTATCTGTCAAACTTGTGTGTGTGTTGTGTGTTGTATGTGTGTTACATGCTTCCAAACTTGGTTGGTTGTCTGTAATACTGTATATTGAAGATTGTTCTTGAGGATTCAGCTTATATGACGCCAAGGTAACCATGCTGGCTAAATGAGGTTTTGTTGAAACTGCTTGGAAGAATAAGTGATGTGTTGAATTTGTTGAAAATTATTAACAAATCTCTGTATGCTATTGTTTTCCAGCAGAATTGTTTGGTTTATGATTTCAGATGTTTCACAGAGCTAAGCATCATAAAGCTATTATATTTTTAGTAATGAAAACATTAACATTAAGAAAAAGTGTATATATAAATTTAAAAGTTATATATATATATATATATATATATATATATATATATATATATATATATATATTTAAACTATATATAACAAACATTTCAAGAAAATGTACATAATTTGTGTGTATATATATATATATTCAAAATATATATGTATATATGTATATATATAGTATTTTATATATATATATATATATATATATATAGTATTATATATTTAAACTTACATGTATTGTACTTATGTGCATTTTTAAATGTATACCTAAATTTTTAAAATATGTATTTTTGTGTATATATATATATATATATATATATATATATATATATATATATATATATATATGTATATATATGTATATGTGTGTGTATGTATATATGTGTGTTGAGCTCAAAAGTTTACATACCCCTTGCAGAATCTGCAAAAATGTGAATTATTTTAACAAAACAAGAAGGATCATGAAAATTGTATGTTATTTTTTATTTAGTACTGTCCTTAATAAACTATTTCACATAACAGTTGTTTACATAAAGTCCACAAGACAAAAAAAAATAGCAGAATTTATAAAAATTACCCCATTCAAAAGTTTACATACCCTTGATTCTTAATACTGTGTGGTTACCTGGATGATCCACGACTGTTTTTTTGTTTTGAGATGGTTGTTCATGAGTCCCTTGTTTGTTCTGAGCAGTTGAACTGAGCTCTGTTCTTCAGAAAATCCTCCAGGTCCTGCAGATTCTTTGGTTTTCCAGCATCTTTTGCATATTTGAACCCTTTTCAGCAGTGACTGTATAATTCTGAGATCCATCTTATCACACTGAAGACAACTGAGGGACTCAAACAAAACTATTAAACAAGGTTCAAACATTCACTGATGCTCTAGAAAGAAACACGAGTCGAGGATGTAAACTTTTTGAATTGGATGAACAGAATAAATTGTACTTTTTTTGTCTTCTGGGAAACATGTAAGTATCTTTTGTAGCTTCCAAAGGGCAGAACTAAATGAAAAAAATATGTTCTTTAAACAAAATAAAAACTTGCATATCAACTTCTTGTTCAAAAGTTTTCACCCCTGACTCTTAACGCATCGTGTTTCCTTCTGGAGCATCAGTGAATGTTTGCAGCTTTTGTAATAGTTTTGTTTGAGTCCCTCAGTTGTCCTCAGTGTGAAAAGATGGATCTCAAAATCATATAGTCACTGCTGGAAAGGGTTCAAATATGCAGAAGATGCTGGAAAACTGAAGAACCTGAAGGATTTTTCTGAAGAACAGAGCTCAGTTTAACTGCTCAGAACAAACAAGGGACTCATGAACAACCATCACAAAACAAAACAGCATTTATCTGAAATACAAAGCTTTTGTAACATTATAAACTACCGTTCAAAAGTTTGGGGTCAGTAAGAATTTTTATTTTCATTTTTTTTGAAAAGAAATTAAAGAAATTAATTATTTTTTTCAGCAAGGATGTATTAAACCGATCAAAAGTGACAGTAAAGACATTTATAATGTTACAAAAGATGATATTTCAAATAAACGCTGTTCTTTTGAACTTTCTATTCATCAAAGAATCCTGAAAAATAAATATTGTACACAAATATGTTGTACAGTTGTACACAATAAATGTTTCTTGAGCATCAAATCATCATATTAGAATGATTTCTGAAGGATCATGTGACACTGAAGACTGATAGAACGCAGTTATTTTAAATTGTAATATTTCACAATATCACTGTTTTTACTGTATTTTTAATTAAATAAATGCAGCCTTGGTGAACAGACGAAACTTCTTTTTAAAACATTAAAAATCTTACCGTGTCCAAACCTTTTGACTGGTTGTGTGTGTGTGTGCCTGCGTGCGTGTGTGTGTGTGTGTGTGTGTGTGTGTGTGTATTAGTGGTTAAACGGATCGTTGTTGATCCGTGATCCGTACGGACCAAGCCCCACGGTTCGGCTCGCATGTGATTCGCGGATTAAATCCAAGTTTTACCGCAACAGAGTGAAAGGTTATCATTTGCACGTGTTTTGTCTTGCTAGTTTACACATTAAATAGATATAAAACCATTCAAGCGCTAGAATAGGCAAAAGAGGATTTAATTCGGTATCGCACGCCAAGTTGTTATCGGTGCACAAAGACGTACATTCAAGACTCGCGCGCGCGCACACAGAGAGAGGCGCGTTTCAGATAGCTCGCGAACTCCAAATTGATTTCTCAATGCACTTGGATGGACACATTCACGCATTATGTCAGTCAAAATACCAAGTATTCAAGTATTCTCGTAAACACATTCGGTTATGTCTTAATTGAATGAGGTGAGAATTCTGATGTGTATCTATCGCATGTGTGCATGCATGGGGTCTTACTCTTAAAGTGACAGCAACCTATGCCTGTCATGTAAATCAAACGACAAAATACAGCTTTAACAAAGATTAATCTATATGAAATGTATACAGTGAACAGTGTCATTTTACATTTAATTACTACATTCTGTACATGAAAATTTATACTACAGTTAGACCTTATACTTTATTTGTAACTTTGTTTATCTATGCTTGTAATTAGTGTACAGTATTTGTTCTTTTTACAGTCTGTTCTCTTGCCTTTTAATAATGTATTAGTTAGGCTAGTAGTTTCTGCTGTGGTATCGGAGTAGTTAAAGTGGGCTAAGTAATAAATGGAAAGTTACTCCCCACCCCCCAATTTTTATTTTTTTTTGTGCTGATCCGAAAAATGATCCGATCCGTGACTTAATAACCGTGATATAATCCGAACCGTGAGTTTTGTGATCCGTTGAAGCACTAATATATATATATATATATATATAAATCTGTCACAAATCTGTCTAAATCTGTGTTAGTGAGCACTTCTCCTTTGCCGATATAATCCATCCACCTCACAGGTGTGGCATATCAAGATGCTGATTAGACAGCATGATTATTGCACAGGTGTGCCGGCTGGCCACAATAAAAGGCCACTCTAAAATGTGCATATATGTGTGTACATATATATATATATATATATATATATATACTCAAAAGGTGGAGTCAAAAGGAAAATTTCACTCAATATTTGTTTGTGTGTGATGCATGTATTGTTTTGTGCTTAATTTTGTTAGCTTAGCTACATAAGGTCAAACTATTGCTATAAATTGTAAATGTTAGAAGAGTCTCTTGTGTATTTTATGTGTCACATATAAACTGTTAATGAGGTATTGCCCACAGTGTTTCTCATCAGTCTCTCTTGAGGTTAAATTTCTACTAAAGACAGACGTGAGTGAGTGGAGAATAAGCCAGTTGTGTGTTCTGGATTGTGTTGTCTTGCAGTTGGTCTTGAGTTTAATAAAGCAGGTTCAGGTTAATGTTCACTGATGTAAAGTACTGTAGGTCAGTAGGGGGTTTGTTCATTAGTTTTAAGCTCTTGCGGTTTGGTTTGGGCCGAGTGGGGTCTTGAAAACAGCGCTGATGGAATTTAATGAACTCCAAAACCGAGACGGTACAAGGCTTCATCTCAGGAATCCCACATTCGTCATGGGGAGGGAATGTACATCACGTACAAATGTTTGACATTGTCAGATGACAGAACGGTAAATAATTCAACATAAGAAACCTGATATAATCTGAAAAGCTTCACGACTGAAACGTTTGTCATCCTGAGGTGTTTCTTTCAAGCTTTATTTCTTTGATGTCGTCTCCACCTCTTCTCGTTTTCTCTCTCTCACTCAATCACTGTCATTCCTTTAATCAGTAAAGAATAGGTAAACTCAACCCTCCTCTCTCATGCATGAAAAAGCTATTCAGTAACAAAGCCTCAGATGGATTCTGGGAAGGCAACAGCCTGTTTTGGCCCGATATCAGTGATACAGTAAATGATGTCATTAATCATGGCACTGCAATAAAAATACTTAGATTATTACGTTCTATATTCTATTCATAAACAGGATGTTGGGAGCGTGGCTCTGGCTCTGTTCCAAAACCTTGTGAGCTAACTTGCTGTCTACTTCCCTTCCTTCTTAGGCAGCATCCTGTGTGAGAAGGAACCTCATAAATGACAGATATGGAATGCTCTACATAGGCGGCATCTTAGAGTTAATAGAATTAGAATTAATTAAAATTCTTCTGATGTCAAACTCACAAGAAACTCAATTGATTGCAATAGAGTTTGGTGTTACAAGGATGTGATTTTTTTGTATTTAAGGGGGCTCCGAGTTTTCCGACCTAAAGCATAATGCATGTGAATTGCGTAAATCTGAGGGAAACGCACCAACCATCTTATCAAATTTGTATAACTCTGTTGTCAACAATAAAAGCTTTAACTCTTCTAGTGGTTTTCAGACAAAATGAAAACTCTCAAGTTTGAAAGCAAGGAAATGAAGACAGCCATAATTATTATTATTATTATTATTATTATTATTATTGGAAAATACACTTTTTCTTTTACAGTACAATACTATTTTACAATAGTAATGTTTATTTATAAAAAATATTATGTTAATTATTATTATTAAATACTCATTGTTTATTTTACAGAATGTTTATATTGTAATAATATTTCTTTATTGATTTAATTGTTATAATTTAAATAAAAAATATCATTTTGTATAATAATAATAATAATACACAATCATAATAATTTATTATTATTATTAAATACTCATTGTTTATTTTACAGTATAATGTTTTTATTGCAATAGTAATATTTCTTTATTGACTTAATTTTTATAATTTAAATACAAATATTATTTTGTATAATAATAATAATAATAAAAATATAATAATTGTTTATTAAATACTCAGTTTATTTTACATTATGTTTTTATTGCAATAATATTTCTTTATTCATTTAATTGTTATAATGTAAATAAAAATATAATTTTGTATAATAATATAGAAAATTATAAATTTGTTATTATTGTTATTATTATTAAATACTCATTATTTTGCATTATAATGTTTTTATTGCAATAGTAATATTTCTTTATTGATTTAATTGTTATAATTTAAATAAATATCATTTTGTATAATAACACAATTATAATTGTTATTATTATTAAATATTCATTGTTTATTTTACAGTATGATGTTTTTATTGCAATAGTAATATTTTATTGACTTAATTTTTATAATTTAAATACAAATATTATTTTGTATAATAATAATAATAATAATAAAAATATAATAATTGTTTATTATTATTGTTAAATACTCAGTTTATTTTACAGAATGTTTTATTGTAATATTTCTTTGATTTTTTGATCTTTTTTATATAATAATAATAATAATAATACAAAATTATAATAAGTTTTGTTATTGTTATTATTATTAAATACTCATTGTTTATTTTACAGTATAATGTTTTTATTGCAATGGTAATATTTCGTTATTGACTTAATTTTATAATTTAAATACAAATATTATTTTGTATAATAATAAAAAATATAATAATTGTTTATTATTATTACGTTGTTGTTGTTGTACTGAATGGGGAAAAACAGGTTTTCTTTTTTTGTTCTTAGCTGATCACATGCCAGTGTTGACATATGGCACAGTATACAAATATTATGTGAAATAGTGTTTTTATTTAACTTTTTTTATCAGTATTTCTACCTTTTGAAGCAGCTTTCATGCCAAGTGCATGCCTTAAATGCTCCCTCTGTAGGCAGCTTACAAGAGTTTGTAACAGAGCCTTTGCGTGTGTACGTGCACAAGAAAAACAACTATTGCTGTAAATCAGATGTATTATTAGCCCTTACTGATGACAGTTGTGTGGAAATGACTTTCTTTAGGTCAGCCGGAACGCTTTCTGAGCTTCCTAGCGTCTCTGTTTTGGCACTTTTCACCGTTGACCTTCTCCCAGCGGTTCAGATCTGTCATCAGAAGCTGTTGTTTGGACTCTCTCAGTGTGAATGACGGCGCTTTGGTCCGGCTCCATAGGATATTGTGGTTTTTTAGGGGCTTCTGTGTGTTTGTCTTTCTCCTCATAGGTGCTAGGGCCACTTTTGATGCTTTTTTCCACTAAGCTCTGTCTTTTTCTCTCAATCTCTGGCTTATCTGTTCTTTCTCACTATATTCCTTTTGTTTTTGAAGTATCTGTTGGCATATCTCTTTGAACAGGTTTGAGATATTAAAGGAGATAGCGCTATGATAGAACGCTAGATTTATCTGAACCGACCGGGGGTGTTTATATGCCTCCCTCCTCATTTCTCTCAGGTGTGGTACATTCCTTCTGCTACTTTGAGCAAACTGCCATCAAAAGTTACTCATTTGCAATGCTGTTTTCATACTCAAGGAGTAGTGGACAATGAAACTTCCACTTCCAGCACTTTTCAGCACTCTCATCTGATTGGATGAGACTTGTTTAAAAAAAGACTTGTTCCTTTTTTATTCTTTTGATATAGTTGCCATTTTATAAAATCTTTTTTTTTTATAAATGCAGGGAATGCATGACCTAATAAAGCGTATACATTGAATGCAGTGCAAGTCTCTTTGAATAAAAGCGGTAGGGTTACGCCCACGTGACATTTCAGTTCTTCACCATCACGAAAGTTTATTATTTGCATGTTTAACTGGCAAGGCTTTAAAACTTTTTATTCGCTCACTGCTGTTCTGACATAAGCTTTTCTGAGCGCGTACTCCCAAAGCGCGCACAAGTTCTCTTTCGCGTCTTGTTGCGCTAAAACTGTCAAATACACACAAGGTTTACATAAACACAGTCGTTTTTATATTAAGCGAATGTAAACAGTTCGGATTGGTGTTGTCAAAAGTACGGACCGTGATACCAAGTCGGTTCTGAAATTTAAAAAATGTGACAGCTTTGAGCGCTGTTGAGCGTATTCGTAAACACCTCTGATTGGCCTTTGTGTTGTCGCGCTCATCAGATATGTCTGTGATTGGCTACAATTATTAATTGCATGTTTAACTGGCAAGGATTTAAAACGTTTTATTCGCTCGCTGCTGTTCTGACATGAGCTTTTCTGACATGAGTGCGCAATCCCGAAGCGCACGCACACTAAAAGCCTGTCACACAGTGCGAGTACCAAACTAAGTTCTCTTTCACTTCTTATTGCGCTAAAACTGTCAAATACACACAAGGTTTATATAAACACAGTCGTTTTTATATTAAGTGAATGTAAACAGTTCGGATTAGTGTTGTCAGAAGTGTTGTGAAATTTTAAAAATATGACACTTTGAGTGCTATTGAGCGGATTTGTAAACACCTCTGATTGGCCTTTGTGTTCACGCACTCATCAGATATGTCTGTGATAGGCTACAATAATCAACGCTTCCAAAACATGTTGTAAATAGACATCAATGGTGCTCTTCATCGAGCGCTTAGATACACAGGGGAGCAATAGACGCCTGCTTTCAAATGCTCCCGCTTTCGAATTCAAACACTTCCGTGTGCTTTCAAATGCTCCTGTGTGTTGATAATTGTAGCCAATCACAGACATATCTGATGAGCGTGTGAACACAAAGGCCAATCAGAGGTATTTATGAATCCGCTCAGCAGCGCTGTCATATTTTTAAAATTTCAGTACCGACTTGGTAGGTTGGTACCTTTGACAGCATTAGTTCGGATGTGTATCCGTATATTAGATCCGTGCTTTCGGTCTTAAAGTGACAGACACCTAATAAACCTGCTGCTCTCTGTCACTACTGTTAAACAAACAACAAGATACAAAGAGAAAATTACTCACTGTTCTTGACTGAATAACCTCCATAACTTTAATTTCAATCAGTGTATATTTAATTCATGCAGTGAAGTCTATGTAATGTTTTATTTTTACATTTGTTTATTCAATTTCATACCTGAATGCTACTGTTAAATAAAACTATGGTAGCTAAAGAAATTGAAGCACTGTTTATTTCACTTTTATTTGATATTTTATTAGTCCTATTATTTGTAATTTGCATCTTTGTTTTTATTTTTAATAACAAAGATAGAAGAATGGAATAAAATAAATTGAAATAAGATTTTGGTCATATTGTCCACCCCTATTTTGGCCCAAATGGTCTGTCGTGGTTTTTAGTTTTTATTTTGTAACCTTGTAAAGCTAAATTTTTAAAATATGGAAAGTGATTGTGCTATACTGCTTAGTGACTTGAAAAATAGTCTTAAAAACCAACATGAAAAAGAATTGTGATAAGATTGTAAGATTGAATATTTTTGCTATATTGCCTACCCCTATTTCTGGCCCACATTAGCTTATATGTCAGCTCATAACATCAGCTAAAAGGCATGAAATGTTATTAGAAATGTCTCTGCATAATGCCAGACTGGTTTTTATTGTGGATCTGCTTCCAGATGTGCATGTTGATGATGTACTGTTAACACTGAGGGTAATTATTTCAGACAATATGATGTGATTGCTAATTGTGGGTAATGAGTCCAGGTTGGAATTATGGGTGTTATGTATTTGCCTCAGAATAATGGGTAGAGCTCAAAGCTGTTACAATACATGCATTACAGTGCATTAAGAATTGCATTCTGACACTTTTGCATTGCTAGAAAAAGTTTCATGCACTTGCGTAGTCACTTTGGAGAAAAGCATTAGCTAAATGATTAATTGATTACAGTCTTTGGGCATAGCATTTCAGGAAAGTCTAAGAGGAAAGATTGTGAACACAATTATGCTTTTTAGGCATGTTCTAATTTAACACTAGCCAAGCACCAAATGTCTGTAAACTAACTGGCTGGTAAACCACAACACAATGCATGGTTTAAATTGCATTGGAAGAAGGACAGTCTGACTCTTTCTGATGCAAATGATGTGTGTGAATCAAATCGGACCATTATCTCTGAGGAAGCACTAGAGACCAAAACTTACATAATCATTTTTTGAAAAAATAACTTTGAAAGGTTACTGTATACGTGTGTGCAGCGTATAAGGTAGCCTGTGTAGGTGTGGTTGCACATGTGGTATGCATGGGTACTGCACAGTAATCTCAACAGGTATGTGAGTAAATTCTAAGCAGCTGGTGTTTTGTGATGGAAAAACCTACGCAAGCACTCAGATATCTGCAAGCAAAAGGTCCAAAAAGTGCTGACATGAGCATTTTCAGATACATTTTTTTTCACTTGAAAATCATTTTGCAACACTACAATAGGAAAGTTTGTAGCCAACAGCAGTATGACGAAATTCCATTAAGATGTTTCTGTGGCAACCGGCAGTTGCAGTGGTCATGCATGGACCATGAGCAAAAGCCAATGAACCTTAGCCTCGATCTCTCTCTGCCTCTCACTTCCTGTCGCTCCTGTGTTCATATTTGTTAAGTGGATGCCTAATTCTTATATTGACTATTTTTATGATACAGAAATGATCTAGAATTAAAGGGATAGTCCATTTAAAATGAAAATTCCATCATCACTTACTCAGCCATATGTTATTTCAAATGCATATGACTGACTTTCTTCTGTGTAACATAAAATATGTTTTGATGAATGTTCACACTGCTCTTTTTCATGCAAAAAAGCATATAGTGACCAGAGGCTGTTCAGAAACACACTGCTCCTCATACAAAGCTCTCATACTTTCACTTCTTTTATGGTGCTTTTTGTGCTTTTTTGGAGCTGGCCACTGTATTTTTTTTTTTTTTTTTCTGAAAAGAGAGCATTTGATGAATTTGTCTTTCACAAAACATGGAAACGCATACAGGTTTGGAGCGACATGAGGTTCCGTAAATGATGACAGAACTCTCATTTTTGGGTGAATTGTTCCTTTAAGGCGATCATCTTCTTGCGTTCAGAGCCTCTGGCCATCTATTTTTAGACATTTTACTGAGAATATTCTCTTATACTGTCAAGTTAATCATGTTCTGAAATGTGCCTCGTGGAAGGGTCTCATTTATTCTCTGCTATCCATTTGCTCATCATATTTAATGCATTACTTCACATTATCTTTCATTTCTTTTTTTAACATTCTTTTTTGCTATCCTGTTTGTAGCCTCCAAACCACTGTCTCAGTCCACAGTAAGTCAACATGAAATCAAAATGGACTATTTTGGTTACATAGTTGGTAATACTTCACAATAAGGTTTATTAATTAACATTAGTTAAGATGAACTAACAACAATCAACAGCATTTATTAAAGGATTAGTTCACTTTCAAATGAAAATTAGCCCAAGCTTTACTCACCCTCAAGCCATCCTAGGTGTATATGACTTTCTTCTTTCTGATGAACACAACCGGAGTTATATTAATAAATATCCTGACGCATTGAAGCTTTATAATGGCAGTGAACGGGACCAACGAGTATAAAGCTCAAGAAAGTGCATCCATCCAAAGCAAAACGTATTTCACACGGCCCTGGGGGGTTAACAAAGGCCTTCTGAAGCGAAGTGATTCGCTTATAACTTAAGTTATAAGTTATAAGTCTGGCGGAAGCTAGATATTTTACTTTATAACTTGTTAAATATGGATATTTTTCTTACACAAACGAATCACCGCTTCAGAAGGCCTTTGTTAACCCCCCAGAGCCGTGTGAAATACGTTTTGCTTTGGATGGATGCACTTTGTTGAGCTTTATACTCGTTGGTCCTGTTCACTGCAGTTATAAAGCTTAGATGCGTCAGGATATTTATTAATATAACTCCGATTTTGTTCATCTGAAAGAAGAAAGTCATATACACCTAGGATGGCTTGAGGGTGGGTAAAGTCCGTGGTAAGCATAATTTGACAATACTTCGACATTTCCCCAACACATCCGCGACCTCTCATCATTACATGATTTCAAAACCCACCTTGAAACATATCTTTTCGCTTCTTGTTGATCCCTGACTTTATTATCTGATTCATGTTATGTATGTTGTTATCTACCTCTGTTTATTATGTTACCTATCTCAGTTTATCTGTATTGTTTCTTTGTCTGCTGTCATGTTTATTTGGTATGATATTGTAAAGCGACCTTGAGATTGCAGAAAGGTGCTATATAAAATAAACATTATTATTATTTTGTTCTACAATGTACACTGCATACACTCACACCCCAAACTGTCTTATCTAGTTACGTACATATTATAAGTAAGTTAATTGTAAGTAATGCAGCCTTTCTAAAATCTTGCAGCAGATTAATGTAAGGTTACAGAAATAATAGAAATGACATAAATAAAGTCACCATTAAGATGTGTGGAGATGTTCTGAATTATTAACTTGACCTTCAACCTCCATGTCCCATTCAAAAACCCTCTCCAAAAGTCTCAGGAAGAGAGTAGATCCTCACAATTCACTGTAAACTTTTGCATTCAGCTGGTATGAAACACCCACTTATAAGTGAAATGGCTTATGAATGTGTTTCATGTTGAGTTTAAATGAAACCGTGCTTTGTGTGTGAATGCATGCTTGTGGTGTGTGTAGTTGTCAGTGTTTTTCTTGACATCATGGTGCACCTTGTTTATAAGCATTCTTTGATCATTTTTCGCTCTCTCATTTTTCATTCCAGTCAATCTTAAAAGGCATTCTTTAAAAGAAGCCTTTATAAGGTCTTGTTTTGTCCCATGCTGTGGTAACAGACAGATTTATTGTTGTTTTAGAGCAGAAACCACTGCAGTTCAGTAATGCAACATTTTTCTGCATGCAATATTGAGTCATTTTGTTCTTTCTCACATTTGTACCAGTGACATTGTCCCTTTGAAACTGTACCTGAAGCCCAGATAGTCCTTTCACTTTATCTACCATCAGAATGCTTTTGTTAGTGAATAAAGCCCAACAGCTTTGTGGTTTGAATATTCAAAGCGTCAGTCTGACCGCAACCATCTTAATATAAACATGAGCCGGTCGTGTTAGGTGTGGACGGGACATGCCGTTGGCTCAGATGACAGTGAGCCGTTTGTTCAGAGTATGCTCTTTATACCTCAGACAAACTTAAGAAAAGAGAGAATAAGATTTTGGTTTCATGCTTTTCGGTTTCTTTTACAACAGATCTTCTTTGCGTTCTCTTTGAATCTCCTTAAACGGTTAGTTCACTCAAAAATGAAAATTCTGTCATTAATTACTCACCCTCATGTCGTTCCACACCTGTAAGACCTTCGTTCATCTTCAGAACACACATTAAGATATTTTTGATGAAATCCGAGAGGACTTGTCCGTAGACAGCAATTTAACCACCACTTTCAAGGTCCAGAAAGACATCGTTAAAACAGTCGACGTGACTGCAGTGGTTCAACCTTAATTTTATGAAGCAACGAAAATACTTTTTGTGCGCAAAAACAAAAATGACTTTATTCAACAATATCTTCTCTTCTGTGTCGTTCTCATACACTGTTTACGTCCAGCGCTTCCACGTTCTATGTCAAAACGCCGACTCATTATTGGCCGGCTCCTGCGTCAGCATCACACGCATACGTCGTTCTGCTCACGTGACCAGCTTTGGCCAATACTGAGGTGGCATTCGGATGTAAACACGGAAGCTTTCACTGTGCTTACTGTGGCAACTGCGTAAGGATATTTACAGGGAAGAGAAGAGATTGTTGAATAAAGTCGTTATTTTTGTTTTGTTTTTGCGCACAAAAAGTATTCTCATCACTTCATAAATGAAGGTTGAACCGCTGCAGTCACGTCGACTGTTTTAACGATGTCTTTAGTACCTTTCTAGACCTTGAAAGTGGTGATTATATTGCAGTCTATGGATGAGTCATATACCTCTCGGATTTCATCAAAAATATCTTAAATTTGTGTTCCGAAGATGAACGAAGGTCTTACAGGTGTGGAACGACATGAGGGTGAGTAATTAATGATTTTAATTTTTTTCAGTTTTCAATTTGCTTTCTAAAATGGTAACCTTGCTTGAACTATAGCATTCAGTGATTTTAGGCGTTTTAAATTTAAAGAGTGATTTTTAGCAGGGTGTTTTTCAAACGGCAGGATTTATGGGGCCTGAAGCTTTGGTGTGTTTGTAATGCGCCTGTTAATCCTTTAAACTCTCGCAAGATGATTTCATTGGGTTTGAATGGAAGAAAGACTCTTTCCTACTCCAATACCTTCTTGTTTTTGCTGTCTTTCACACCCTCATTTTGTGCATCTTACTACCAAACCCTAATCATTAATCATCATTTCCCCTTTATGCTGGTGGTAAGATGTGAAATGAGCTCATATTGGCTTTCAGAAACCCACAGAGTCTGTACTGGGATTTTTGTGTGTAATGCACCTGTAAAGTGTCAGTCACAGCAACCACCTAGCATACCCTAGTAACCACATAGCAACACCTTTACAATATCCTATAATACTCTAGAAAATGCAAAGTAACAGTACATACATCCATCAAAAGTCTGAATTAGTTTTGATAGTGGATGGATGGTCAGTAATCTACAGTAGTTGTGAAGTGTTACCGAAAGGCCGTGTGTCCGTTAAAGAGCGTGTTTACGAGAACAGCACGTTTGGTTTCCCGTGTCCTTAGTGATGATGAAAAGAATGCAGAGGAAAAACAACAAGACCACATTCCCTCCATATTCCCCGATATTTATCCAGGTCCCAAAAATAGAGCCGTCTTTCTCATAGAAGGTGGAGGAGGAGAGCCAGAGAGAGAGAGAGAGAGAGAGAGAGAGACACAGGAGGAATTTCCGGCTCAGAGTTTAACTTAATAGAGCAGCGACTTCTTTGCCCGACTATTATGCAGATGAATATCTCTCTGGCTTTGCCTTGAATCAGACATTTTGGAAATAAGAAAGGGTGGTTTGAATGTTTGGTGTAGTTTGTCTTCAGTCAGGCTCTGATTTTAATGCCAGCGTTTTGTTAGTAACATTGAAGTTGGCAGCCAAGTTTTGTATTTTCTGAGTTTGTGTAGATTATGCAATGAATATTTCACCCTGAAATAAACATCCTGTCATCATCCAAACCTCTGTGTGTTTCTTTCTTATGTAGAAAAAAAATGAATAGAGAATTGTTAAGGCTTATTTTAACAGCGATTGTAGCTGTATTTGTCCCTATTTGGTCGCGTCTGTCATTATATTCCCCATTAAGTTCAGCGTTCATCTCATGCTTTAATCAGAGTTTTGATCCACGTTTTGGTTTTAGCTTACTCCAGCCCAGATGGGTCGAGTTAATATAGAAAAAAGAAGAAATTACATGAAGTAAAGCCTGACATAAGAGCATGTTGACTTTAATGGCTATACAGTACTTCACCTATTTGTTTCATGTGTCCAGAGATATGAACCTTCCTAAAACATGCAATAACAGTGTTTGTGATGCATTTTCATGTTTTAATGTTTGCTTTTAAAATCTAATTTTGATGTTGTAAGAATACTACAGATGATCATTATTTCAGTACATGAATTTCAGTGTCATGTATTGCAACTGATATTATTTTTTACTGTAGATGATCATACCATGATAATTTGATATAAACTACTGAAGTTTTTGATGCTTTTGAAATATTCTCATGCTTATGCTCACCAAGTCTGCATTTATTTGATCAAACTTACAATAAAAACAGTAGCTAATATTGTGAAATATTAGTACAATTTAAAATAAACTGTATCTATTTGAATATATTTTAAAATGCAATTTATTCCTGGGATGGCAAAGCTGATTAAAAGTATTAATTTCATTCAAAAGACAATCTTACTTACCACAAACTTAATTCATATACTCTCGTATTTATTTTTTAAAGATACCATGGTATTTTGTTCAAAAACATTGTTTTACAATGGTAAGAAAACATATATATATATATATGTATAAAGTACTGTGGTGCTACTATGGATTTTTAAACTGTAATGCTGTGGTATTTTTGGACATGTAACATGGCAGTACCATGATATTCTTGTAAGTGTTATGTAAATAACATGTACATGATTTTCAGTAACCTGGTATATTTCAAAGTACCACAGTAGTATTACCATCTGATACCATCACTATAACATGTTACCACCACACCCTGTTCTACATGGCCATTAAGTGATGATATCAAATGGAAATACGATTTACTTTTTTAAAATGCCATAATACTAAACAATTACCATATTCATGGTATTAAGTACTTCAGATAATATCAGTGTATTATAATGGTGTCTAAAAACCACAATAGTGCTATGGTACCATGTCCAGAATACTTTAAAAAAATAATCTTTATCAGCTTCTGCTATAAAAGCATGAACACGTCATCTGTCCATGACCCAAAAATATCAAGTAGCATGAAGTTGTTTCCCATGATATCATGTGGCTCATCTCTGTGATTCCTCAACACACATTTCCCCAGCAGTGTCTGACCTGCCACGCTGCTTTTCTCCCTCACAGACACAAACAATAGCTCCTTTCAGCCGCGTGATACAGTAACTCTCACAGTTTCTCTGCCTGCGTCCAGATTTGTGTTTAGAAATGGAGTTACAGAGCTGGTCACTTCTCAGTGCAAACAGTTGTCATCCAGATGTTGTTAGAATGGATCTTTTGCTGGCATGATATTTTATGATGTTGGTTTCAGTGCGCATCAAAGCACAACTTTTTGCACTTGAGCTCACTGGCACCCCCTGCTGGTGGGATAGTCTGTTATTCAATGCTCTTTAGCCTTTCATTGCCCGAATTTACACTCTTTTTTTGATTGACCATAGTAATGTTGTAGTAAAATACAGTGATTTTAAAAAAAAAAAAACTTTTTCATGCAACAAATTACTTTCAAATTTAAGATCTACATAGTTTTGTCATATAGTTATCCCACTTTAGTGGTGTCACTATTACTATTGCTCATACTTATTATTAAACTAAATACTCGTCTGGTGTCCATTTTATGATCGCTTGTGTCTTATGGTGAGGTTTTCTTCAAAACATGTAAAAGTCTTGTCTATTCCTGCAGTCATCACTCATTTCTAATCTGCTACAGCTTATGTGCGATACATCTTCAAGTGTGTCTCTTAGCCACCATTTTCCATGTGTGTGTGTGTATGTGTTGATGGACGTTCTGAAAAACAGCAGGTGGGCCGGCGAAGTGCAGTTAATAGCTGTTATGCTTGAGTGTGTCTTCATTATGAGTGTGTTGTGTGTCATTGTGCACTCACCCACATTATACCCATCTCTCTCTCTTGCACACATACACACACACACACAGGTTTGTTTTGCTGTCTTAGTGAGGACATTCCATAAGCGTAATGGTTTTTATACTGTACAAACTGTACATTCTGTCCCCTTACACTACCCCTACCCCTAAACCTACCTATCACAGAAAACATTCTGCATTTTTACATTTTTAATAAAACATTTTTTAGTATGTTTTTAAAGTTATTTTAAATATGAGGACTCATGAAATGTCCTCATAAAACATGTTTATGTCGTAATACCCATGTCATTATACAAAGTTGTGTCCTCATAAATCATGATAACAAGCACACACAGACACACACACACTTGTATATGTGGTTTACGGGGACTCTCCATAGGCGAAAATGGTTATATACTGTACAAACTGTAAATTCTCTTCCCTTACACTAACCCTACCCTAAACCTACCTATCATAGAAAACTTGTTTATGTTGTAATACCCATGTCATTATACACATTTGTGTCCTCATAAACCATATATAGAAGACACACACACACACACACACACACACACACACACTTGTCCTTTGGTCTGCCCTTATCTGTCATCTGGTCATATATTATTTTCTTTCTTTCAGTAGGCTGCAAAGTTTTCAATAAAATCCAATCAGAACTCTCTTTAGGAGTCTGTAATATTAACAATTAGTTTTGCTGCAAGTTTTGTTTATTTATTCAAAAACATCATATCAACTATTCTTAGGAGTCAGTAATCAGTTGTAGTCTCAAGGTTCATGTGACACTGAAGACTAGTGTAATGATGCTGAAAATTCAGCTTTGACATCACAGGAATAAATTACAATTTTAAAAGATATTCAAATATGAAATTATTAAAATTGTAATAATATTTCACAATATTAGTGTTTTTACTGTGATTTTTGATCAAATAAATGCAGCGTTGGTGAATATAAGAGACTTCTTTCAAAAATATATAAAAAAAAATCGTAATTTTCACATTAAAGATGTTGTACGTTTAATTTTATTATTTTATTTAATTAAAAAATACAATCAGACCTCTCTTTAGGAATATGTACTTTTTGCATTTAAAGATTTGTGTGTATTATATATATATATATATATATATATATATATATATATATATATATATATATATATATATATATATATATATAATATTTTTTATTTTTTATTTTTTCATTTATTTTTTTATTTTTTTGAGAGTAAGTTTTGGAGAGACAACATGGTTGAAGTTCAAGCAGAATGATGGAAGTTAGTGTCTAAAATAAAAAAGTTAGTGTCTAAAATAGTTTGCAGCTCTTTTTAAGAGTATCTTGCTGTTCTCATGTGCTGTAGTCCTACACTTGCCCTGTTTGAGTTTGTCTTTTGAAAGTCTTGCTGCTTTAAAGCTCCACACAGCACAGGAAAAACCATCTGAGAGCACAGTTATAGTGATTTATTTGAGTTTTTGTTTAGTTTAATAGGTGAGAATGAGACTTAAATGCAGTAAGGGAATTTTATTGCTGTATTATTTTTGGTTTAAGAGCACAAAATGTAGGTCACAGCTGGCCGAGCTGATTGCTAACAGCATTTCTCTATTGTGTTTGAATTTACTGCCTGCTATTTAGTAAAGCTAATCTGTCCTTGCTGTCTTCTTTCATTAATACATGCATTTTCTTGTCCACGGTGCATGTGGAAAAGCAATGAACAGCTTCCGAAAGTGTTTTATAAAGCAGCCTCATTCAGAGATGACTGCAGGAAATGAGTAATTCATTAAATCAGTGGGTTATATCGATGATAGTGAGCGATTAATAAATGAGGTGTGTGCGTCAAATGGATGTCTGGGTCAGAGATTTTCAGACACAGGTTCAAGACACCTTACTGGTTTAGATCGAGATCCCCCAGTGCTGCCAGGCAACCCTGTCAAGAAGAAGCTTTTACAGGAAGTGCATCATGTTTCAGAACAGTGGCAGCTTGGTTTCCATGGAGATACGTGTTTTATATAAGGCATTGATTAGAGTGTTGCTAAAATTGTCAATGAATGTGTAAGACCTGGGGTAATATTATATACTACCGATCAAAATTTTAGGGTTAAAGGTGAAATGTGTACATTTTAGGAGGACCTATTGATAGAAATGCAATATAATATACATAACTATGTTTTCAGTGGTGTATAAAGACCTTACATAATGAACCGTTATGTTCTTATTAGTTATTACCTTAGAATGAGCCATTTCTATCTACATACACCACGGGTCTCCTTACATGTTAAAGGGTTAGTTCACCCAAAAATGAAAATAATGTCATTTATTACTCACCCTCATGCCGTTCCACACCTGTAAGACCTTTGTTAATCTTCGGAACGCAAATTAAGATATTTTTGTTGAAATCCGATGGCTCAGTGAGGTCTGCATAGCCATTTCCTTTCTCAAGATCCATACATGTACTAAAAACATATTTAAATCAGTTCATGTGAGTACAGTGGTTTAATATTAATATTATAAAGTGACAAGAATATTTTTTTTTTTTTTTTTTTTTTTATTTAGTGATGGCCAATTTCAAAACACTGCTTCATGAAGCTTCAGAGCATTATGAATCTTTTGTGTCGAATCAGCGGTTCGGAGCGCCAGAGTCACGTGATTTCAGTTTGGCAGTTTGACGCACGATCCGAATCATGATTCGACACAAAAGATTCATAACGCTCCGAAGCTTTATGAAGCAGTGTTTTGAAATCGGCCATCACTATATTAGTCGTTATTTTGTTTTTTTTGGTGCACCAAAAATATTCTCAACGCTTTATAATATTAATATTGAACCACTGTACTCACATGAACTGATTTAAATATGTTTTTAGTACATTCATGGATCTTGAGAGAGGAAATGTCATTGCTGGCGATACAGGCGTCACTGAGCCATTGGATTTCAACAAAAATATCTTAATTTGTGTTCCGAAGATGAATGAAGGTCTTACGGGTGTGGAACGGCATGAGGGTGAGTAATAAATGACATTTGACATTTTTGGGTGAACTAACCCTTTAAGTCGCTATTTTGCGCCGGCATGTTTCTACAGCAGCCCTAAACGGACAAACTGCTCTACAGAGTGCGTCTGCTTGACTGGTTACTCTCTGCTCTCAGACGACGACATCTTTGTCCTGTGTTGGTCACCGTAGCTTCTCTACATTGCAGTTCGCAACGTCACCGCTAGATGCCGCTAAAATTGACACACTGCGCCTTTAAGAAATGAATACTTTTATTCTGCAAGGATGCATTAAATTAATCAAGACAACATATATTCTTATTTCAAATAATTGCTGTTCTTTTGAACTTTCTATTCATCAATGAATCCTGAAAAAAAAGTATCACAGTTTCCACAAAAATATTAAGCAGCACAACTGTTTTTAACATTGATAATAATAAGAAATGTTTCTTGAACAGCAAATCAGCATATTAGAATGATTTCTGAAATCAAAAATCTTAGTGTCCCCAAACCTTTGAACTGTTGTGTGTGTGTGTGTGTATAGTATAGTATAGTATAGTATACAGTTGCTAGGGTTTTCCTGCTGGTTTCTTAGGGTTTTCAAGTACATTGTACAAACTGTTCAAGGTAAGTTAAAAGTTGCATGCCAAACATTAATACTTTAGGGTTAGATGTTTGTTCAAATCACTGTGTATGAGAATAGTGATGCCTGGACAAACACCACTAATAAATCTAAACAGCTAGATCACACACACACACATTCATCATTGTACCTCTCTTGGCCTTATGAGGTTTGATGGCATTCATCCCAGCATCTATGTTTTAAGTTCTATTTTTATTCTAGCACTGAATGTTTTCCAACAGAATTACGGGCTGGATGTGGGTACGCTCGTCCGTTTGAGGAGAGTTCTTTAACTAAGCAGTTGAACTCAAGAAAATGTTTTTCATCTGCCTTAAGGTAGATATGCAGGTTTCATGCTTTTTCCAGAGCGACAGCCTTAGAATTGCATTTTTCTGCCTTTTGATGTTGTGGTTTATAGTCGAAATGGCTCTTCCTTTTTTCATTTCATTTTGTTTTATTCTCTCTTTCTGACTCATGTTTCACTCTTACATTTCAGTAGTCTGACTGCTTTGCATTCTCTGAAGTACTTTTTCCAGGTTGTGATCTCTGTGATTTACCGTCCTCGGCAGTCTCCAACCACAGCACATTGTTTCATTCTGGTGAGAGAGATCGAAAGAGAGACGGAAGGATACATATCTGTCATGCTGCTAGAAATACCATGAAAATCAGTGCTCATATGTCAGAGAGGTCAAAGAGTTCATTACTAACCGGGCACCACAGTAAATGTGTTCCACTGCAGTGATTTTTTTCTATCATTTCTGTACATTAGCATTCTTCTTAGAAATTTTATCTAGTATTATTTATATATTGTTCATTAATATTATTAATTATTAAAAGTAAAATAAGTTTATTAAATTGTATTTAATATTAAATTATATGTAGATGGTAATACAGAGGCACTGAATGGATACCATGTTTATGTACAATATTTACATGGTGCTTGAAAAAATATACCATGGTAGATATAGTTTCGTTATATGAAAATGCCTCATAAAAGATGATATCACACTATGTAGATCTTTTTCAGTTGATGGAGCATCAGTTAGCGACTGGTTTGTAACATCCCTGTATATGTCGGTTGAAAGAAACAGCTTAGAGAGAACTTGCATAATTCTTAGGTAATTGGTCGAGCATGGGCATATGTGCACAACAAAAGCTTTTGTCTCTTTCACAGTGAAGATGTGGAGGTGTTTCAGGTGAACGCTGTCGTTGCTTTGTCAAGGGTGATGAAAGCGTCTCTCTCCACGTCAATAATGCATCGGCACAAATGCACTTGCTGCTAATGGCTTCCACCGTCCCAAAACTGTGCTGAAAAACCTCTCACCTAAAAAGAACCCTGCAGGAATAAAGCTCAGATTTAAATGTGAAGAACAGAGGAAGAAAGAGGTAGAAAAACAGAGAGAAAGTGAGAATCTGGTATTGATTAGAAAGAGAAATGGTGTGTATGTTTGGGAAATGGTGTTTTCTAAAAGTTTTAGAAAGCATATCTTGTTCAGTTGTTCATTAATCTTCACTAAAATGCTGTAGTAATTGTGTAATCATATTTCATATGGATATTTACCATGGTAATATCATGTGTTTTGAACCTTTACCATGGTAATACCATGTTTTTCAGACATTAACCATAGTAATACCATGTTTTTCAGACATTAACCATAGTAATACCATGTTTTTCAGACATTCACCATGTTAATACCATGTTTTTTGGATATTTCCCATGGTAAAATGATTCATTTGCATTGTTGCCATCATACTAATATATATTTCAGTAGTCTATGAGTGTAATCATAGTGCTGTAAGCTGAATGGAGAGTCTATCTGTCAGTCGCTGAAGTCCCCACCTTCTTGTTGCCATGGAGACACAGCCACACCTCTGTGTTTCCATCTTTACCAGGCTGAGCCAATCCAATTATCCAGTGTGAGATCGGTCATGGATTGGTCAGGTCTGTAAGCGGTGCTCTGAGATCAGCTGCTCAGTGCTGTTGGTGAGCTGTGTTCAGCTGGTGCCCGTCTGCTGCCTCTCATTACACACTGATCTCTTTCTGCAGTCTCTCTGTTTACTGTCTCTCTCTGTCATCGTCTCTACCTGCCTCAGAAGGCGAGCAAACAACACTGCACTGTTTTAAATGGGGATGAAACGTATTCCCCCTCCAACTTTGGATTTTTACAGTTTTGGATTTAAACCTGAGTTGTTTTTTTGCAAATTATTCCTCATGGGAGGGTTCTGACTTTCTACTGCCTGTTGCTGCATACCTCCTGGTGGGGGTGATTGATCTGTTGGGTGGGGGGGGCTTGGGGTGGGGGTGTCGATCGCAGTCACCTGCGGGGCGAGGGACGGTTGTCGCATGCTGCAGATGGTACGGACCCTCGCCCAGTTCACCATCGCCTTGGAGGAGATGCAGGAGATTGGAGAGAGCCCCAGTGATGATGGCGGAGGAGGAGGGGTGGGTGAAGAGGTGGACAGGTCTGTCGCTGTCGAGCCCAATGGAAACAGGGTTGGGGGAGGCATGGGTGAGGTACGACTCTTATAGAAGAGAACACTGATCATTGTTGTAGTCTGAACCTGTTATCGTGTTTGTTTGGGTTTGTTGCTTTCGATGTGAGAGAGCATCTACGTTTCTGACACTTCATCGTCAAGGTCTTTTACTTCTTTACACCCCCTGTTTACTCATCTTTTCCTTCTCTTTTATTGCCTTTTTCAGTTTGTTGTGTTTTTCTTAAGACTGTCAGTATATAGATGGATGGATGGATGGATGGATCGGTGGATGGATGGATGGATAGGTCGGTGGATGGATGGATGAATAGGTCGGTGGATGGATGGATGGATGGATAGGTCTGTGGATAGATAGGTCGATGGATGGATGGATAGGTTGGTGGATGGACGGGATGGATAGGTCGATGGATGGATGGATGGAAAGACAGGTCGATGGATGGATGGATGGACGGACAGATGGATGGATGGGTCGGTGGATGGATGGGTCGGTGGATGGACGGGATGGATGGATGGATGGACAGGTGGATGGATGGATGGACAGGTCGATGGATGGATGGATGGATCGATGGATCGGTGGATGGATGGATGGATGGACAGGTCGGTGGATGGACGGGATGGATGGATGGATGGACGGACAGGTCGATGGATGGATGGACAGACAGGTAGGTGGATGGATGGATGGATGGATGGATGAACGGTGTATAGATGGACAGACAGACAGGTCAGTGAGTAGATTAGATCTATCTATCTATCTATCTATCTAGGGCGATAAACAGACAGCTTCAGTTTTTTTTCTTCCACTCTAATGTGTTCAGTGTTGTGTCGACTGTAGGTTCATGCCTCTCTCTCTCTCTCTCTCTCTCTCCTGCAGCAGGTTATTCTCATCTCACCCTTAATAGAATTAGAGTGACTAAAAAGGCTGGTTGAATCATGAGATTAGGCAGTGACATTGCCTTCAGAGACCACCATCTTTTTCTGCTCTGTACCTGCTTGCATGTATATGTGTTAAACCTTCCTCCCTCCCTCACTCCATTGACTCAACAGAGCTGAGAGGAGCGTCTTTGGATTATGTCCAGACACTGAGGGGATTTATCTGTCTGCAGTGACCCTGTGGGCGTCTGTCTTAAGACTGTCTTACACCTCGCAAATAGCACATGTAAACAGGTTCATCGCTGACCGGTGTGTTTGCGAGATGATTGATTCATTTTTGATTCCACTGCAGCCAGTAATGTTTGTTTTTCCAGACTTGTGGCACTCTGCAATTACAAACAACCTCATGTTCTTGTATATTAATGCTGTTTTTACTTTCCGTCTCCTCTTCTTTTCTTTTTGCTCATTTTTGGCTTTGTTTTAGTCTGCGATGCTCTTTCTTACTGTGTTTATTACTCGTGAATGTTCTACTCCAGGCAGAAATAGCAAACTGGCTGTGATCCCATGACCTGTTTTTGTAAAGGCCAGGCAGAGCTGGCATTGAGCGTGTGGTACCGACTGAAGTACAAACGGTGCACAAGTTTTTCATTCAAACAACATATTGAATGTGAGCTTCACTTTTACACTGCATCCATATTCTTTTTAATAAAATATCCTAATATAAGATATCCTAATATAACAATGCTTGTGCATGACTATGTGATTGCTAGGTGGTTATTAGTATGTTGCTAGATGGTTTCTGTCTGCTTGCTAGGGTGTTATTGATGGTCAGATGTAAGTTTAGGGAATTTTTTTTTCGCTCAAGTTATCTTTTGCCAGATGAAAAGCGAAAGTCTGAAATGCAGTGGCACGCAAGCCACACAATATGAAGAATTATTTGTCTGTTTGCAGAGACAGTATGTGAATCATTTTGCTTTGTTGCATGTATTTCTTGAGATTTGCCCCACTTGTCGAGATAAACAAAGACGGTATATCTGTCTTATGAGTACAGTTACAATATTGTGAGATTTTCTTTGTTTTGGTCTCTTGAAAGTAGCCATGGCCCAAGGAAATGTAGACAAAGCCCAACAATCTAAAATGAGGTATAAGGAACTATTTATTCATTCACTCAGTCATTCACTCAGTCATTCAGTCAGTCACTCACTCAGTCATTCAGTCACTCACTCATTCACTCAGTCGCTCACTCTCTCTCTCACTCAGTCGCTCACTCAGTCATTTAGTCACTTATTCAGTCAGTCACTCACTCACTCACTCACTTACTCATTTAGTCACTCAGTCACTCGCTCACTCAGTCATTCAGTCGCTCACTCAGTCATTCAGTCACTCACTCACTCACTCAGTCACTGTCATTCAGTCAATCAGTCACTCAGTCACTCAATTTAATTCAATTCAATTCAATTGAGCTTTATTGGCATGACTGTGGGATGGCACAATGTTGCCAAAGCAATAAACATGTAACAAGTAATACAGGTATAGATAAATATATAAATAAATAAAAGGAAGAAAAAAAAACATATACATGGCTATATTGTATATATATTATCACATAACTTAAGAAGTGGTAAAAATACAGGGTAAATAAATACAGAGAGCAGTAATGAGATTGAAAACAAAATCAAAATGAAAGAAGAGGGTTCATTCTTTGTCCCTCATAATATGGCAGGAGGACACATACTGCGCTGCCAGGTGGATACACTTCTCTTTCTCTCCCACACTCACTCACACACTCACTAACACACGCACTCAGTCATTCAGACACTCATTCAGTCACTCACTCACTCAATCACTCACTGTCATTCACTCACTCAGTCATTCACTCACCCAGTCACTCACTCATTCAGTCACTCATTCGGTCATTCAGTCACTCACTCAGTCATTCAGTCACTCATTCAATCAGTCACTTACTCAGTCATTCAGTCACTCACTCGGTCACTCACTCAGTCATTCAGTCACTCACTTGGTCACTCACTCAGTCATTCAGTCTCTCACTCAGTCACTCAGTCACTTACTCAGTCATTCAGTCACTCACTTGGTCACTCAGTCATTCAGTCACTCACTCAGTCACT
Organism: Hypophthalmichthys nobilis; assembly: GCA_037950665.1. Classification (NCBI taxonomy): domain Eukaryota; kingdom Metazoa; phylum Chordata; class Actinopteri; order Cypriniformes; family Xenocyprididae; genus Hypophthalmichthys; species Hypophthalmichthys nobilis. The sequence goes on along the minus strand of CM075484.1, from coordinate 16,227,504 downwards.
CAGTCACTTACTCAGTCACTCAGTCATTCAGTCACTCACTCAGTCATTCACTCATTTATTCAATCAGTCACTCACTCACTCACTCACTCAGTCACTTAATCAGTCAGTCAGTCAGTCATTCATTCAGTCAGTCACTCACTCACTCACTCATTCATTCAGTCACTCACTCACTCAATCACTCTCATTAATTTTTCACTGGGATCTGATTCTCTTATTTCATTGCTTAGTTTATTTATGTACAGTAGTACTCTCAGATGTTTTTCCTTTTTTTGCTGGTTTAGACAAATGGGTCTTGTTTTGATCAATACTGCAAATGGAAAGTGATCAGATTATGTCATCCTGACGGATACGTGCACTGCTCCATGTGCTTTTGCTGGAGTCATTGTCATAGTTGCATAACCTTGTTGAAGAAGCTCTGCAGGACAGCAATTTTTTTTCTGAAGGCCAGTTAATGAAGACCTTTTGCTGGGGAAGAACTAAAGAAGAACTGGGTGAAGGATTGAGAGGAGAGAGGGAAGAGCTGGCTTTATAAAAGTGTTGAAAGGCTGTGTGATTTCAGCTCTTGTGATCTAGTTAAGGACACTCATCGTGGGGAATGACGACAGTAGAGATCATCTGTGGTGTGGAGGGGGCTGAGAACTGATGTCTGGTGCTAGGCAACTAGCTTCGTGCATTTTCAAAGCATCCTGTTTGCTCTCTCTCCTGCATTTCTGCTAGGGATGTGTATATTTTTGACATATATTTTTAAAAATTGTTGGACAAGTTAGTGGATTTTCTGAATGACTAGTTGAGATGCATGTGTATTTATATATATATTAGGGCTGTCAACGTTAATGTGTTAACGCATATGATTAATTCAAAATCCTTAACAGCGTTAAAATAATTTAACGCATATTTAGCGCAAAAAAATTACGGAAGCATGTGAAATTGTCATAACGTAATTTACGTCACGCAGTTAGATGATCTTAAAGTCCATGCTGATTATTTCAGAGATGGCAGAGAGAATTATTCATTCCAGTCAGTGTCTGTTTCGTTTTAAAACACAAACTCTCTGTCATATTGTGTCATTGTATCTGAAGAGCACGAGCCCTCCCAATGCTGTATGGCCAGATGATATGAAAACTGTTTCTCGGCTGGATAAAGCAAACCAGCTTCTTGCTATGAAAGTTTTGATGGATGAGGATTGCAGTCAAAGTAAAGACGATTGCGGTGACGTACAGGAGTTGTACATTAAGCACGGATGAGTCCGTTATATTGATGCGCAAACAAATCATGTATGAGTGCTCTCGACGCACTGATCGCACATTTCGTACATTCACGTTTGTTTTTACACACATTCAGGATTTGTCCTCTGTATGTTCCTGTGTACTTTGTATATATGCAGGTCAAGGCGGTTGGTTTAGTTTTTTTTTGGCATCTCCATGTGGTCCTGTTCAGTATCGCACCTTGACTTGACAAGCTTTTTGCTGTTGCACATACTATACACTGAATTCTGATTTTTTTTTTTTTTTTTTTTATGGGTGCTTTGGTGTATGAATTATATGAAAAAATATAATTTGGTTATTTGGTGTCCTTTTTTGGGAAGACATCTAAATTTACCTTGAAAAAGGCTGAAAAATACAGTTTTGTGAAAATAACACTTCAATCTGATGGTTTACTTTGCTGGATATAGGCAATGATGGCAAAATGGACGTGTTAAACAAGATAAATGGTGTATGCTTAATTTCACGATAAGTGTGCGATTAATCGCGATTAAAAAAATTAATCTATTTACAGCCCTAATATGTATGTATATGTGTGTGTGTGTGTGTGTGTGTGTGTGTGTGTATATATATATATATATATATACACACACTGTGTATATATATATATATATATATATATATATATATATATATATATATATATATATATATATATATATATATATATATATATATATATATATACACACACTGTATGTATATATATATATATATATATATATATATAGTAATGATGCTGAAAATTCAGCTTTGATCACAGGAATAAATTACTTTATAAAATATATTCAAACAGAAAACAGTTATTTTAAATTGTAATAATATTTCACAATATTACTGTTTTTACTGTATTTTTAATTAAATAAATGCAGCCTTGGTGAGCAGACGAAACTTCTTTTAAAAACATTAAAAATCTTACCGTGTCCAAACTTTTGACTGGTAGTGTATATACAGTCAAACCAAAAATTATTCAGACATTTTTTTATATTTTTGATATATTTTTACTAGTGGGTGCAGGACACTATAGTTCATTTAAGTAAGGATAGCAAAATAAAGTAAACTGTGACATATTACACCCAAAAATTATTCATATGGTGGACTACCAGTAAAATTGATAATTTGGAACCAAAAATTATTCAGACACTTTGACCTAACCATGTTTGGCTTAAGTGTTATCGGACATAATTAAGATGATTTTTTTCTGACACAGTTTAACTATGAGATCTTGTCATATTTTATTACACTATAGTGAATAAACTGTATTAATGAATGAAATGTTCAAGGTGTCTGAATAAATTTTGGTTTGACTGTATATACATACATATATAAAAAAATTATATTATTATAAATTATATATGTAAATTATTATATAATTATTTATTTCTACACAACATTTTATATCTTTTCCTTTTTTTAAGTAAAATATATAGTTTTTAGGGTATAATAATTTAGGTATTTATTATATCTTTGTTTTATATCAATTTCATTTATTTGCCATCTTATTTTTTTCCTGCTGTGATACATTCAGGGATTGCAAGAAAAACTACTATATCATCATATTTCTGCTTTGATTCTAATATATCATGTAAATAAGTAGTCATTGAACAGATGCTTTAACCCCATCCTAAAGGGCACAATGATTATAGCTCATGTACCAATTAAAGCAGCAAGCCTTGATTAGGCCTTCTAGCTAAATGCTTTAACCAGTATGCCACAACACCTGTACCTGTAGCGAGCTGACCAGAACACCTATACCATCTGTTTGAACTGCATCCAGCAGACAAATTCCCATGTAACGCTTGAACGTTCTCCGCCCTTCTTTCACGATTGACCGCACAGAATTTTCTCATTGTGATTAGCGACCGGTAAGCGTTTTTGATCAGATCAAAGGGAGGTTGATTTGATTGGCGGATTGGTGGATCAAATTGCAGATTCCAACTGCTCTACTTGGGATGCGGTAAAAAAGCGCTCTGGTGTGTGTGTTTTATCAAAGCTGCAGTGGTTAAGTAGAAATAGCACATTTGGCTAAAGTGTGTGGTGTACATCAGGCCTCTAGCAGAGAGTGCTTTAGAAGGAAATGAGATCTTCTCATAACTCTTACTTCACTCTGCTAATAAAAACCAATCAAACGCTACAGCCAGAACCTCAAATAGCAGTTTACCTCTGCACGATGACCTCATTACCTGATGAATGTAAATCAAGGTCACACACGGGTATTTAGACAAAATATGAATGTTTTCAGATCTGTAGAGCATTTCTGGGAAGGTTAAAGTGCATACTATACTGAAGCAGTGGCCTAATGTTTAGCACAGTTATTCCAGCACAGCTGTGGTGCTCATGTGGGCAAAGCAGGTTTGAATATCTCGGCACTGCCTTGCTTTTTTTAATTCATGTCAAAATACTGTCTGTGAATAAATTAGGAAAAAATGCCCTAAATCAATTCTGGTGTAGTACATTAGTCACCATTCTACTTGGAACTCAAGTTTAAGGTTTTTGTGTGGTTTAGGTTACTTCCATAAACATATTTGCAGTAGCGAGCTATCACACAGTAAACAGGAAATTCTTATTTTGATTAGATGTGTGTGTTTGTAGGTGCGTGTGCAAGTGTTTTAGTTTAGCTTTAGTTTAGTTAAGGTTGTGTTTTATTTGTATGTAGAGTCAAAACCTGCTAAGGGGTAATTAAATATATCAAATCATGTAAAAGATTATGAAAAAAGAACAGGCAAGAAAAGAAAATTATTGAAAATTTTCAAATCATAAATGTCAGAATGTAGTTTGTGTGTAAAAAATGTCTGTCAAAACCAACACTTGCTGAACGATTTTCACTAACCTGGTGAAGTTTTTAAGTTGGATTGGCATTTATTTTCTTTAGCATGCAGTGTGAAATATTTCACTCATTTGCCTGATCATTCCATTTCAATTTTAGCGTGTAAAGAACAAATTTATATTCATGTGCATTGTGTATTTTGCATGTTATCGTCTCTGACAGACAGCATGTTGAAGCTGCTCAGGCCGCCATTCAAAACATCCGCTGTTATGGATTCTCCAGGAAATGCATGACCTCTGCTTCTCTTAAAATACTTAAGTATTTTGTGCACGTTATATTATGACAGACACTGATGTTGTGATATTCAAATGATTTGAAAACGGATGGGTCGTAAAGTAATAATTATTTATTTCTTAGCCGGCAAGAATTCAGTGAAGTGATTGATGCCCATGAGTGTGTAATGTCGATGTTATTATTTTTTGACAGACGTGATAACGTGCATAAGGGATGTTTAATTTTTGGGTAATTATAAAACAAACTAGATCCATCTGAAACTCTTTTTGCATAGTTCATTATACTTATTTTTGCGAATGAAGTTTTGAAGCTTTCTTTTAATGAAGTTTATTTCATGGCTTACATGTTACTCAGAGACTGACATGTTTGGCATGTCAAAAATTTTACATTCAGCTGTCGCAAATTTGTTGACTTTTTTTTTTTTTTTTTTTTTACCAGGAAAGGAGTGGTTTTGATGCACAAATTTTGTTTTTATTGTCTCTTATAGCAAAAATCTTTTATTTAAACCCATGAAAATGCAGGTGCTGTTGTAAATAATAGTGAAAAATCACTTTTTAAAATCACAGTTAAATTACTTTTTTTTCTCACAATAATCTAGACTCCATACACCATAATGACAAAGCAAAAAATTTGTAATAACTTTGCAAATTTGTTAAAAATAAAACACTGAAATAATTACATTGCATAAGTATTCACACCCTTTTCAAGGATGCTTGAAAATTAGCTTTCCAATTTCGCTTGTACATGTTACTACACTTCGAGTGGAGTTAACCTGTGGCAAATTCAATTGAATGGGTATGATGTAGAAAGGCACACACCTCTCAATAAGGTCTAACAGCTGAAAATGCATATCAGAACAAAAACTAAGCCATAGGGTCAAAGGAACTGCCTGTAGAGCTCAGAGACAGGATTGTATCAAGACAGATCTGGGGAAGCTTACCAAAAAATGCTGCTATATTGAAGGTTCAAAGAAACATGCAGTCTCCATAATCCTTAATGGAAGACGTTTGGAACAACCAGGACTCTTCCTAGAGCTAGTCTTCTGGCTAAACTGAGCAATCGATGGAGAAGGGCTTTGGTTAGAGTGGTGACCAAGAAGCTGATGTTCACTCTGGTGGAGCTCCATGATCATAAATGGAGATGGGATAAACTTACAGAAGGACAAACATCAATGCAACACTCCACCAATCTGGGCTTTATGGCAGAGTGGCCAGACTCAAGCCTCTCGTCAGTGAAGACACATGAATACCCACTTAGAATTTGCAAAAAAGCACCTAAAGGCCTCTGAGAAACAATATTCTCTGGTCTGTTGAACCTCAGTATCAAGGTAAAAGGAAAGTTCAACGCAGCAAAATATAGAGATAAGGCCCGTTCACACCAAGAATGATAACTATAAAGATAACGATAAAGATAACAATAAAAATATAGTTCTAAAAATCATTGTAAATATAAAAGAATAGCAGTGTCCACACCACAGCTATAACGACTTTAAAGAAAATGGATATATGGAAATCAATCAGTCAAACCCTCGGAATAAATGGTGAGAAGTATTAACGATATATGCTAGGCTAGCAAACAGTGCAAAACAAAATTAACTCAGGTATCCAGCGCTAGTTTCAACAACATTTGTCTAACGTTAGCTTCCTTTGAAGTTGCAGTGAAAAGACAAGGCACTGCTTTTATTCCACTATATTGACTATATTGTCAGCTAAATTCACTGTAGATCGATTACACTAGCTATTCACTCGAAACATAGCATGCTGAGGACATTTGCTGGTTAAAGCCTTGTAAATGCAACAAGAACAGCAAAATCATATTGTATGCACTTTGAAACCGCTGCGCGTGAGCTTACAATAAACAGACCGTTATCGCTCGTTGGTGTGGACGCACATATAGTTATCGTTATAGTTATATTTAGTTATCATTCTTGGTGTAAACAGGCCTTTAGTCTTAATGAAAACCTCGTCCAGAGCATTCAGTACCTCAGACTGGGCAGAAGATTCACCTTCCATCAAGGCAATGACCCTAAGCACACAGCTAAGACAATGCAAGAGTGGCTTATGGACAACTCTGTGAATGTCCTTGAGTGGCCCAGCCAGAGCCTGTGCTTGAACCTAATCCAGCATCTCTGGAGAAACCTGAAAATGTCTGTCCACCGACGGTCCCCATCCAACCTGACAGAGCTTGAGAGGATCTGAGGAGAAGATTGGCAGAAAATCACCAAATGCAGATGTGCAGAACTTGTCACATCTTACCCAAAAAGACTTGAGGCTGTAAAGATGCACAGATCCATTTTTTCCCCCTCATTAGGGTGTATAGGGGAGTAGATTAATGTGAAAAGAAAGATATTTCATGGTTATGCTGAAATTACAGACTTTACATTTTAAGTTTAGTTTGTATAGTTTGTAAACAGTAGAGCATGTCGTTTGCAACTTCAAGGTCATGGGTTCGATTCCCTGGGAATGCATGAGTTTGTAAAAGTTACAACTCTAAAAAATGCTGGGTTAAAAACAACAAAAGTTGGGTTAAATATGGACAAACCCAGCGTTTGGGTTAAATGTTTGACCAACATGCTGGGCAGTTTTATTTAACTCAACTATTGTTTAAAAATTACTATATGGCTGGCCTAAAATTAACACAAAATAGATTTTTTGTCCATTTTTAACCCAGCATTTTTAGAGTGTATATCATGAATGCAGAGTAAGTTGCTTTTGTCGGTTTTATTTCCATAATGTCTCAAATTTTGAATTATGGCATTCTATAATGGAAAGTTATTTATCAGTGAGGATTTGATTTCTGATCTTTTCACTCTTTGTTTAGATTAGAAAAGATGAACATTTTTGTAATGATTTGATGGTCTATCAATGCATAAATGCATATGAATAGTAGCAAAAAAAAAAAAATGAGGCCGTAGTAAAGTTTCAGTAAGTTTCAATAATGTGAATGTGACCTGCATTTAATTAAATAACCTTGAAATCTGTTCATTTTGATCAAAATAAACCCCTGGGATGTAAAAGTGTCTGTAGTTTAAGAAACACCTCTCTTTTTTTTTTTTTTTTTTTGGCTCTAGAAATGTGGTCATTGCTTTTGTGTTTTCTTAGTCCATCTCATGTTTATGCAGCCCAACATGTCTGACACATGAGCAGCCATAAACATTTGCTTATTAAAGAAAAATATTTGCCCCAGTGAGCTTCATGTTCTCCTGCTCTCTATGACCTCGTCTTTCCAAGAAATGCATTTGGAGGTTCCTGCATTCATTATATGATTTTATTATAATAATGCTACCCTATAATGCATCAGGAGAACAGCTATGGGACGGGTGCACAATGCACCTTTTGACATTATGTAAGCCAAATTGCAAGAATGTTTGTGGCCTTTGTTGATGTTTAAATGAATTAGATTCATGCCGTTATAAAGCTGTGCTTTGACTTTGAGATCTGAATCGTGTGTGTGACTGTTGTGACCAATGTAATCACATTAGGGTTTTTTGAGGCATAAATAAAATGTTTAATAGTCTTTGTGTGTTCATGAGATTGTACCGCTGACATGCATGTAGTTCTACTGAGAGAAGATTTCGTAAGATTTTAAACTGCCAAAACTTTCACTGAAACTTCACTGCTTTTTATTTCTCTTGTTTATCTTGTTTTGTATTTTGGTTTTCAATTTTGGTTGGTTTTAATTTTTATCAAACTATCAAAAATGTCATTTATATTTTTGGACAATCACCAGTTATTTATTTATTTATTTATTTATTTGAAGGTGGTAATGCTGAAATTACACACTTTACATTTTAAGTTTAGTTTGTATACAGTAGAGCATAGTGCTTGCAAAGGCAAGGTCATGGGTTCGATTGTTTTTATTCATATTTTATTACACAATTTTAGTTGCTGTTTAGCTCTGCTAGTTTTTTTTTTTTTTCTCAACGATAGTTTTAATAGAGTAACCTTTCCAAATCCACTGCACATTCCTGTGACTGAATGTCACGCCGTGTCGGGACGTCTTATACGGCTGCCACACATGCTGTTGGAGCTGCTGGGCACATTTCTGGCCCCCTGATGAAACTCCAGAGAACGTTTTGGTCTAAATGCATTTTTATTACCATTTTGTATTAAGGACCAAGTTCAGGCAAAGGCTCAATAATCGCCTAAAATGCCTTGCAGCATATACAGATCTGCCCATCCATGTGCTCGTCCTGCGTGGCAGTTTGATTTGTCTTGTGGGGGTGGGGGTGTGGGGGGAAACCACTTTAAACCGTTTCAGAATGAGTCAGTTTAGAGCAACACAACAGCAGGTCAGCAGGTTTGTTTAGCGCAGTTAAGAGCCAGACATGCCGGCCAAAACAGCATGCTGGTTAGTACAGTCTGTCAAACCAGCTGCTCTTTATGGAAGAAAAATGAACTGGATGGCATGAGCATAAATCTGACATACAACCTTATATATTAAATTGTTACATGAGTCAGAAACGACACTTTCAGAAACTGAAATTACTTATTTCAGAAAAATGTGAGATTTAATTTCGTCTGTCTATCTATCTATCGTCTGTCTGTCTGTCTGTCGATATAATCAAAAACACAGTAAAAACAGTAATATTGTGAAATATTACAATTCCAAATATTTTTTTTTATTTTAATATATTTTAAAATGTAATTTATTCCTATTAATATCAATTTACTTCTGTGATTCCTGTGAATTTTCAGCATCATTACTCCCGTCTTCAGTGTCACATGATCCTTCAAAATCATTCTAAATGCTGATTTGCTGCTTAAGAAACAGTTATTATCATCAATGTTGAAAACAGCTGTGCTGCATAATTTATGTACAGTTTTTCCAGTATTTCTTGAAAGAAAATAGAAAATAGAAAGTTCAAAATAACAGCATTTATTTGAAATATAAACCTTTTGTTACATTATAATGTCTTTAATGACCCCAAATTTATATACATTAGTCATTAGTCTTATATATATATATATATATATAGACACTGCCCTCCAAAAGTTTAGAAACACCCCTGACAAAGTGTGGTTTTGGACAATATCAGCATAAATCCCCATTTTTTTGGTGCAAATACATTAAAGTAACTTGATATTATCATTGAAGACCAGCAATAATAATTTTCATTTTGATTACATAATAATGGCAATATATACATGTCAAAGTCAGACATTCCCCTTTGCCAGCTGTGATGCCTGGTTACTGGTTTAAACTTGGCCAAGGTTTGTAAAAGATTTTTGGGTCAGCACACCTTAATAGCTTCAACAGTTGATTGCCAATTAAGTTTAGAATACAATGAACCAATTAGAACCCAGTTTATGTCAGATAGCTGCTAATGGTGGATATTTTGATGAATCGAAAATATTTTTCTATGTATAAACTGTTTATGTAAAAAAATATGTTTTCATAGTTTGTGTTGTCCCTTATCAGTGCAAAATAATCACAAATTAAAAAGGATTCATGCCAATATTGTCCAAAACCCCACTTTTCTAGGCGTTTTCAAACTTTTGGAGGGCAGTGTGTATATATACTGTTTTTACTGTTTTATGAGTCCCCTGTTTGTCCTGAGCAGTTAAACTGCCTGTTCTTCAGAAAAATCCTCCAGATCCTGCACATTCTTTGGTTTTCCAGCATCTTCTGCATGTTTGAACCCTTTCCAGCAGTGACTGTATGATTTTGAGATCCATCTTTTCGCACTAAATTATTTTGTCTTGTGGACTATATGTAGACATCTATTATGTGAAACGGCTTATTCAGGACACTTATTCTCTTGCATGTTATTTCATTCAGACTGAACAAGATGACCTCTATGAACTGATTTTTGGAATTGATTTTGTAATTATCTTTGTGTGGGATGTTACTGGCATTCTTTCGGAAATAAACTCTTCTGAACCCGTACAAGTGTCTCTGTAAACAGATGGAGTCTCTGCTCCCAGGAAGCAGTTTTAAACATGAAGTTTGGAGGAATCCTAGAACATTCGCTCTCCTTCAGCACGGTTCATGGTATACGTGACTTTGGGTGGCATTCGCTGGACGTGACTTCCTTTTCCAATTACATCCATGTCACACTGCATGTTTGAGCTAGTCATTTCAGAGCAGAGCTGTAACACAGAACTCCGGATGCTGGCTAACAAACTTAACCATAAAAGAACACCACATATCCTGTCTATTATCAGTTTTTCTCTTTAAACTTCTCTCTCTCACTCAGATGTGTTTGTTGTGTAGTGTTGGTCAGGGCTGATTCACAGCGGTTAGTGAAGGTTATCTTCTCTTTGACAGAAACATACACATATTTGGTTCAGTGGCTGACACTGACTAGTAAACAGGAAACTCTTATTTTGATTAGTGCTTCATTATAAATTGTGTGTTTCCTTTACAAAAACTTACTATAGCATCCAAAATACCATAATGACATTCCTGAATGCTGTGAAATCATAATGGGTATTAGATTTTTATGTTCCTTAAGAAAATGTGAGCAAATACCGAGTAAAACCACCATTACAGTGCTGTGAATGGTTGACAGGGTGTTTCTAAGAGGTTTCTAAAGTGTTCTGAGTGTTTTTTACCAAATTGCTATGTGGTTGTTAGGTGGTTTTGCTCTACCGCAAGTGAAAAGAGTCTCTTTGATCTTTTGTTCTCGATAGCTATGTTCACACTGTCAGTCCAAATACAATTATTTGTGTATCCGATTGGAATCTAATCTAAAATATTGACTGTCCACATTGTGTATCGCAACTATTCGGATCTGATTTGTGTGTCCTGTGGCGCTCCTTATGTTTTCCGGAATGTTTGTATTGCTTTCTATGGCAATGGTGTTGCGCTGGTAGGTATGCATCGTGGGGTTTGCAATACAGATATTGTTATTTACAACATGACAATTCAGTATGTAGCTGCCGCAATGGACTACTTCATCTTCTGAGACTGCGGCGGAAACACAGGAGGCTGGTATGCGTGGCTTTATTCCGTCTCCGCCGGTCTCAAAATTCAACATGTCTCCATTATATTGTAAATTTCTGCTTGACCAGCAATTTGCAACAACACAGCCTTGTTTCTGCAGCGACTTTTAGCATGTTTCCTATAATAACATCTGACATATTTACATTTTTACGTGGCGTGAGAAAGTTACATAAACCAGGCGAAATCCGATCAGAGCGGTCAGACTGAAAAGATTTCCAGAATTGTGATTTGAATAGGATTTCAAACGACATATGAATGTAGCTCGAAACGGATTTGTGCAAATAGCATTTCATGTGATTTAATTATTTAATTTTTTTTTTTTTTGCTAAATCTAATTCAAACAGATATGCACAAAAATCAAATTTGGACGAATGAGGCTTAAAGGATTAGTTCACTCTGAATGAAAATTTCTGGGTAATTTACTCACCCCCATGTCATCCAAGATGTTCATGTCTTTCTTTCTTCAGTCAAAACAAAAAAAATAAGTTTTTTGAGGAAAACATTCCAGGATTCTTCTCCATATAGTGGACTTCAGTGGGTTTCACCGGGTGGAAGGTCCAAACTGCAGTTTCAGTGCAGCTTCAAAGGGCTCTACACAATCCCAGATGAGGAATAAGGGTATTGTCTAGCGAAACGATTGGTCATTTTTAAAAAAATAAATAAATAAATAAAAGTGTATATACTTTTTAACCACAAATGCTCATCTTGCACTGCTCTGTGATGCGCCACGCATTACGTTGAAAGGTCACGTGATGTAGGCGGAAGTACTGCAGTAGGGCGAATAACTTTGACCTTTGTAACGTGATCATGTCATGCGTGCGGAGTTAGTGCAAGACAAATATTTGTGGTTAAAAAGTATGTAAATTTTTATTTATTTATTTTTTAGAAAATGACCTATCGTTTCGCAAGATTCGCTTATTCCTCATCTGGGATTGTGTAGAGCCCTTTGAAGCTGCACTGAAACTGCAATTTGGACCTTCCACCCAGTGAACCCCACTGAAGTCCACTATATGGAGAAGAATCCTGGAATGTTTTTTCTCAAAAAACTTAATTTCTTTTTGACTGATAAAAGAAAGACATGAACATCTTTGATGACATGGGGGTGAGTAGATTATCAGGAAATTTTGATTCAGAAGTGAACTATTCCTTTAAGAAGCTCAGAAAGCTTCTTCAGTGTGCATCTGTTGAATTTTTTTTCCCACCTGTTTTATGGTCCAGCAGGTGAAAATGATCACTAAAGCAGCCTTGTTCAGACTTTCAGTCCAAATCTGATTTCTGTGCATATCCGATCAGATTTAGCAAGTGTGAACGGCAGAAAATCACATGAAATGCATTTTTTACAAATCCAGTATGAGCTACATTCATATGTGGTTTGAAATATCAAATTTCTGAAAACACATTTTTGGAAATCCGTTTCAGTCTGACCGCTTTGATCGGATTTCTCCTGGTTTATGTGACTTTCTCACGCCACGTAATATGTAAACTTGTCAGATGTTGTTATAGGAAACATGCTGAAAGTCGCTGCAGAAACAAGGTTGTGTTGTTGCAAAGTGCTGAATGAGCAGAATAAAGCCGCTCATACCAGCCTCCTGCGTTTCTGCAGCTGCCTCAGAAGACTCAGTGGCTACACATTGTCATGTTGTAAATAAGACAACATCTGTATTGCAAACCCTTTCCATGTTGCTGTTGTTTTTTTATGTATATCTACCAATGCAATGCCATTGCATTAAAACCAATGCAGATATTCAGGAAAACTAAAGAGCGGCACAGGACACACAAATCGGATCTGAAGAGTTGCGATACACAGTTTGGACAGTCAATAATTTTAGATCAGATTCCAGTCATATACACAAATAATCGGATTTGGACTGACAGTGTGAATGTAGGCTTAGTAAAGTAACAGCAGATCTCTCCTTAACAAGACACATGATTTTAGGAATCATTCATGCAACGCAAAGTTTTTGATAGGCTACTTTTAAGGTTAGAGGTTTTAAAAAAAGTAACTTTGAAAAGTGGCAAGCACGTCTAATAACTGTACTAACTATTGTATTTTGGTCAAAACTGTGGTTACTATTGTTAATGTTTGTAAGGGTGTTGAAGTTTTGTGTATACTGAGTCTCCAGGATTGTGTATTTAGCTCCGGCTACAATATTCTTCCGCAAGACACATGCAGTTCTGTTTATTAACCGCTAGAGTGCCAAACGTTACGGACTGCAGCTTTAATTTTTTTTTTTCAGCTTTAATGTTTATTTGTTTGTTTATATTTATTTGATTTAAATTTGATTTATTTTTTTATATGATGTGCAGTATGTTTAATTGACATATTTCTCTCTACAGGACATGAGAAGACATGTGATGATGACTTTACTGGACACAGAACAATCTTACGTTGATGCTCTGCGCACGCTCGTTCAGGTATGAAACGCACATATATTCATGTAGCTATCTATATGAACACCATAGACTCCTATTCGTTTTATTTAAGGCTAATAATAATGACTACAGGCTGATTTTTCTGGGGACAGTTTTGTGGACCATAAATGCATATACTCAAACTTGCAAACAATTCTGTAATATCGACGGATCACATCAAACATAACGTCCAAACAAAGTATGTTGCATAACATTTATCATTAAAATGAAAAAAAGCACTTTATGTATGTAAGTGTTTGTAATTTGTGGGGTTTTTTATTTTATTCTTAATACCCTAAATCATTTGCTGATCTTGAATAAATCTCACGGTTTAACATTTAATACAGAACGGAACATGATGTTACTGTAAGAGAGAGCGGAAGCTGCATACTGATTTTAATAGGCAAAAGAGAGAAACAAATCATCATCTTTTCCAATCTCTCCTGACTCATAACAACCTATTCCAGCAGCTGCATCCGTTGCCCTGGCAACAAGGTGAGCGAGCAGCGGGCAGCGCACCTCCAAAATGGCCCCCATTACTGAGCAATTCTCACCAGTGTTTATACTCTCATTCTGTGTTAAAGGAAGCGGTTATCTTTGGGGGTAAATGATTGCGTTCCAGTCAACATTATTACTTGTAAATGGCGTGCAGAAGGCAAACCGAGGTTGGCTGAGCCAACAATGAGAGAGACGCACAGGTTTATCACCTTAAAGGTGTCAATGGAGAGATCTAGAGAAGGGTGTGGAGAGGTGCATGATGGATGAATGACAGACGAAAGCGGTTTATCACGGCAGCAGCGTGTCTCCAGGCACGTTTTAGGGCTGTAGAGGTGCTGGAAGAGCATTGGCCAGATGTGCGCTAGTCAAAACATCTGACCTGAGACAAACACACTGTTTTTTTTTGGATGTGCTATGGTAATAACATGCTTTTTTGGCATATGGCTGGTAATTCCAAGGTATTTTTGAAGTATGATGTGAATTCCATATGATGTTACCATCTTATACATCACTTTACCATGGTAACACAACAGTACTTCTTTTGTATGTTTATGTAAGGGTTGTTTTGTATGTTGGTAAGTAGGGTATTGTTCGAATTTTAGTGATTCTCATCGATTCCCAGTTTCAATTCCAGTAAGGTAAAAACATGTAGTCAAACATTTATATCAAACATATTTATTTTGTGCCTTTTGGCAAAACGTTTTGTTGCAGAAGATTTCCATGAACAAAAATCAGCAGCCTTCAAAAAATCAGCAGCCTAAAGAACATTAACATTTTCCAATGGTTTTAACAAAAATAACTGGACAAACTTATATAAATTTCAAACATTATTAAAGATAAATATACAGTAATAAAATAAGAACAAATAAAAAAAATCAGCAATAGCACAAATAAATACAACTAGAAATTGTAATCAAATGGAAAAATAGCACTGCATAGTTTTCTTTTTATAAATAAAGTATAGATTAATCCTTATTAAAGTTAAAAAGTTATACAGTCAAGATCAGTGAGTGATTTTCTTTTGTTCTTTGATTAACGTTAATTACACAGACTACAGCAGGTTTATTAGGCTGCTGTCACTTTAAGAGCTCATGCAGGATCCAATATACACATGCGTTTTCTTTCTCAACTGTTTACGTTGAGACAAAACCAACTGTGTAACATAATTGTGTGTGTATGTGCTTTCAAGCCCAAGAAAACTCATACAAGGACTCAATTCAGTATCACACACTATATGAGAGGCGGCTCTCTGTGCACACTATGGGTGTGTGCGCAAAGAAAAAAGTGGCGACCTGAGTTCTCTTTTGTGTGTTTTTGCACATGAAAATGGTTTGATATGGTTTGAAATGCACACACAGGAATCAATAAGTGGAATCAAAATTTTTATTTTATTAGAAGTATCCAACTCCTGACCTTAAAGGTGCAGTGTGTAAATTTTAGCGGCATCTAGCGGTGAGGTAGCGAATTGCAACCAATGGCACTCACCCCTCCCTTTTGAAGCACATAGATAAGCTACGGTGGCCGTCTGGCCGACACAAGACAGATGTCATCGTCTGAGACAGCAGAGAGTAGCCAGTTAAGCAATGAGGTTTCTTCTTACTTCTAACAAAGAATGGTCTCTGCTTCTAATAAACCAGACGACTACCACTACTACTTCTTCATGTGTATTCAACATAGTGATGATGCAAGCTGCGTCTAAAAACAAAAACAATTTAGAAGAACAACAACATAGTGATGAAACGCGCTTTGTAGAGTGTTTGTCCGTTTAGGGCTGCTGTAGAAACATGCCGGTGCAAAATGGCGACTTAACGTAAGGGGACCCGCGGTGTATGTAGATATAAATGGCTCATTCTAAGTTAATAAAAACATAACGGTTCATTATGTAAGGTCTTTATACACCACTGAAAACATAGTTATGTATATTATATTGCATTTCTGTCAATAGATCCTCCCAAATTTTACACATTGCATCCTTAATTGCATCTCCGTATAATTTCTAAAGTATAAAGTATAATTTTCTATCCCCAACCCTATGGAAAGTTTTTTTTTTTTTTTTTTTTTTTTTTTTTAAATCAAATTGGACCCTATTCAAACATTTCTGGTATTATTTCATTTTCATTTAGGTTATAGTTATGTAATGCCTTTCTAGTCTGCAGTTTTAATTTATTTATGATTTATATTTTGCTATATTTTATGATAAATATAGCATAAGAAAACAAAAACAATAAATAATAAAAAAAAAACAAATAGCAATTCAGACAAAGCGGGGCAATGATGTAAATAAATAAACAAATTATACATGAAGATTAGGTGCACTAGTTACGAACAAATCTATACATATTTCTATCTTGTTTAATGTTCTGTTACCCATTAATACATTGTTTTATGGAAGTAATATGGGCTGCAAATGACATTTGATGTTGACTTTAATTTAATGAGCTCGAATGAAAAAAAAAATAGATATAATTTTGGTTTTAAAAACAAATTTTGTGACAGTAAAGATAGAGGAGCAGAATGATTATCTGCATTTGATTTTGATGTGACACTGTTTATGTCCCAAGGTGAGATTCAAGCATGTCCTTTAATCAAAGTCTGTCCCAGACCACCACATTCAAACACAAAAACATGCATATATTCTGTCATTTATTAATGCATATTCATTATATTTTATATTCCTTTATATTTATCATGCATATTCGTTATTGTTGCATATTCCTTTATATGTATTAATGCATATTATTGAATATTCTTTTATATTTTAAAATCATTATTATTGCATATTCCTGTATATTTATTATTGCATATTTAGCTCATGGTCTATGTATGTCAAGCACACTCAAATGTTAAAGGTTTCTGACAAACTTACAGTCTAGTGGTTTTACCCTGAAATCATTTTTAATTTCAGCAATTAATGCCATCATGCACTGTGATGGAAATGTTGATTATAATTTATTCAGTACTAAAAAAAAAAAAAAAAAAATTGTTCCATGTAGATAAAACTGTACATTACCTCTATCTCTCTGTGTTGTTCTGGTCTCAGGGTTACATGAAGCCTCTCAAGCACCCGGAGAACTCCCCTCTCTGTGACCCGTCCCTGGTAGACGAGATGTTTTACCAGATCCCTGAGATTCTAGAACATCATGAGCAGTTCCTGGAGCAGGTGCTGGACTGTGTCAACCAGTGGCATGACAAACAGACTATCGGACACGTGCTCATTCAGTCGGTAAGATCCTAATCCCACTTTGAATACTATTTGCAACGTATTGCGAGAATAGCATCCCAAATCATCGGAGATTATGTTAAAAATACTATACCAGAAATTCTTGGATGGTAAACATTTTCAGGTTGATTTTTGTAGTATGGATCTGGATAAGGAGAACTAATGCTGTGTCCTGATTTGCTTACTATCTGTTGTATGCAATATTAGAATGAGTGTTGCCTGAATTAAATATTGATAAATGAATGCTAATATAGGGCCCTATGGTATCTGCGATGAATTTGAATTTGGCAAAATTTGGATGAAAAAATAAATAATAATAAATCAAATGGCGAGATGGCTTAATGTCTTTGAATATTAAAGCGCAAAAAGACTGCTATTGAAATGCTATTGCTATTGCATAAAATGAAAATTAGCCCAAGCTTTACTCACCCTCAAGCCAGGTGTATATGACTTTCTTCTTTCTAATGAACACAATCAGAGTTATATTAATAAATATCCTGACGTGTCCAAGCTTTATAATGGCAGTAAACGGGAAACAACGAGTATGAAGCTCAAGAAAGTGCATCCATCCATCATAAACGTACTCCATGCGTCACTCGTACTGTTTTGAATGGGACAAAGTGCAACGCGCAATGTGGCAGAATAAGTCCCGCCTTCAAAAATAAGAGCCAATCGCTGATTGGTAAAGTCATCACGTCATTGCAGCAGCCGTTAGAAGCTCCGGTTCCTATAGAAACAGTCAGACACGCGCCTCCAAAATGATACACAAGAGACGCGCATTTAGGACTGCGTATGCGCATTAGCTTGATCAATCCTGAAAAATACCGTTTTTTGTCATGATTCGAGCATTTAAAAACAAAATTTATGAGACAGTTGTTGTCAGATTTCATTGGTGATTTCAAATATGAAATTTAATCGAAAGCTTGGCAAACAGCTTTGGAGAATTTGATGTTTCCCCGTTCAAAGAGATAGGAGCTGCACTTGAATGCCCGAGAGGCGTTTCAAAGATGGCCGCCGAGTGAAATGACTTGTCTTAAAGGGACTTTGACACGGCTCCGGGGGGTTAATAAAGGCCTTCTGAAGTGAAGCAATGCGTTTGTGTAAGAAAAATATCCATATTAATAAAGGCCTTTTGAAGTGAAGTGACGCATTTGGGTAAGAAAAATATCCTTATTTAACAAGTTATAAAGTAAAATATCTAGCTTCCACCAGACCGCCTTCCATATTCAACTTACGAAGAAAGTGTAAAGCCTCTCGCAGTTCAAAACGCTTTCACTACGTCCTATGCCTTCCTTACGAAGTTGTAAGTTGAATACGGAAGGCGGTCTGGCGGAAGTTTGATATTTTACTTTATAACTTGCTAAATAAGGATATTTTTCTTACCCAAATGCGTCACTTCACTTCAAAAGGCCTTTATTAACACCCTGGGCCGTGTGGAGTACGTTTTATGATGGATGGATGCACTTTCTTGAGCTTCAAACTCATTGGCCCTGTTCACTGCCAATATAAAGCTTGGACGCATCAGAATATTTATTAATATAACTCTGATTGTGTTCATCAGAAAGAAGAAAGTCAAATACACCTAGGATGGCTTGACGGTGAGTAAAGCTTGGGGTAATTTTCATTTTAAAGTGAACAAATCCTTTAAGTGCATAGTAGAAGTGTGCAGCCATGTTTTTATATATATATAATATAACATTGTTTGCTTAAATGTCCCATGTAATTTTACAGCCTTTAAGACCTGTCAAAAATGTTGGTGTTTTTTTTTTTTTTTTTTTTCCTTGGTTCAGAAATAGCTTATGAACAAATCGTTCAATTTTGTTATAATCAAGAGAAATTTTAATAGTCTACCATAGTCTACTATTTTCACATTAACAGCATGTCTCATTTCAATGGTTTCCTTCATCATCTGTGATTGGCCTCTCACCTGAGTGTTACTAACACATGGGTGGTTTAGTTAGCCAGCGATCTGCTCAGAGAGTGTGAACGCTAGGCTGGAGCCACTCAGCCCTGGTCGTCTGCTCTCAGAAGATAATGACAGAAGTGTTGACATCTAGCAGGTGTTTTTTTTCCATTCTAAAGGGATGACGTGCAGGTTGTAGGCTTATTAGTTGACATGGACGCCATACTGTCTCAACCCACCGGGCTTACATTGTTAGGGTCCATACTGTCGTGATGCTGGTGCCGTTCTGTCTTTCAGAATCACAGACACACACACACACACACACACACACACACACACACACACCCCATTTCTCCTACTGCTAGGTCCTCGTCTCATCCATCTGTGAAAGTTTTTTTGTTTTTTGTTTTTCCATGTTATTCTGAAAGAAATGAATACCTTTATTCAGCAAGGATGCATTAAATTGATCAAAAGTGACAGTAAAGACATTTATAAAGTTACATAAATCATGTTCTTTTGAATTTTCTATTCATCAAAGAATCCTGAAAAAATGAATCAGTTTCCACAGTATAAAACTGTTTTCAACATTGATAATAATAATAATAAATGTTTCTTATGTTTGATGCAATATGCAAATCAGCATATTAAAAATATTTCCGAAGGATCATGTGACACTGAAGACTAGAGTAATGATGCTGAAAATTTAGTTTTAATACATCATAAGGAATAAATTACATTTTAAAATATTCAAATAAAAAGCAATTATTTGAAATTGTATTTCATAATATTACTGTTTTACTGTATTTTTTTGATCAAACAAATGCAGCCTTGGTGATCATAACAGACTAATTTCAAAAACAGTTACAAAAAAAGTTACTTTAAAGCCCTGGCTATACTTTGTTTTGTTACACAGACGAACGCGTACGCGTACACAGGCGTTTGACGCATGCGTAGTTTTGAGCAGCCTCTCACCACGAGTTACAACCATGGTTACTCACAACCCATGTAAATATCTTTTTTTATTTCTGTTTATGCAGTTTTTAATTGACTACCTTGTGAATCGATGCCTCCAGGGCATGGTTGCCATCTTGTGGATAAACTAATTATTGCCCAAAAAAAAAAAAATGTGCATGTGCGTCCTGCGCGTACAAATTACACGCGGAAACATTCGGCGGTGTGCGTACAGTATGCGCACAGGCATACTCTTCTGATGACGAAATTCAAGTCATGCACACTGTACGCGAAATCTTTTGTAACATTATAAATGTCTTTACTGTCACTTTTGATCGATTTAATGCATTCTTGCTTGAATAAAAGTATTAATTTCTTTAATTTCTTTTCAAAAAAATAAAAATAAAAATTCTTACTGACCCGAAACTTTTGAACGGTAGTGTATAATGTTACAAAAGCTTTGTATTTCAGATAAATGCTGTTCTTTTGAACTTTCTATTCATCAAGGAATCCTGGAAAAAAAAGTAGACAACTGTTTTCAATATTGATAATAATCATAAATGTTTCTTGAGCAGCAAATCAGCATATTAGAATGATTTCTGAAGGATCATGTGACACTGAAGACTGGAGTAATGATGCTGAAAATTCAGCTTTGATCACAGGAATAAATTACTTTATAAAATATATTCAAACAGAAAACAGTTATTTTAAATTGTAATAATATTTCACAATATTACTGTTTTTACTGTATTTTTAATTAAATAAATGCAGCCTTAGTGAGCAGACGAAACTTTTTTTAAAAAACATTAAAATCTTACTGTGTCCAAACTTTTGACTGGTAGTGTATTTTGTGATTTAGTGTGTTGTGTAATTATGCTAAAAGGGATGCAGCCTAACAGTTTGTTCAGAGTAAGGCGAAGGTCTGTTCTCTCTGTAGGAATGCTGAGTGTCTCAGTGTGGGGCTTTAATCTGTCTGACCCTCTGCCCCGGAATGGAGAAATACCGCCTCACGACCACTAGTTCCATGTTGTTTAGACATTCCTGTCAGATTCACGTTCGCACATCAAATGCAGCTCAAAGAGCTCTGATTAAATGAGTTGCAAACTGACAAACTCAGATAGTTAGCAGTCAGATCCGCTGCTCGTTTAGACACCACAATTCTGTTTTATGGGATTTTAGGGCTTTAAGGCTGTACAGAACCCTGTGTATGTAAGTCTCAGGCCTGGTCTCACAGACAGGGCTTAGATGAAGCCAGGAGTAGGCCTTAGATAAATTAGGACATTTAAGTAGCTTTTATAAACATGAAAACATTACTGGTGTGCATCTTTAGACAAAGTTGCTTTCAGTTAAAGGTGCAATATGTAAGAATTTTGCAGTAAAATATCCAAAAACTACTAGACCAGTGTTATATATTTTGTTCACTGGAGTACTTACAATATTCCAAATGTTTGCAACTATTTGTAAATCATGAGAAAATTGCAATTTTAACCAAGGCTTCGGGACGTGTGAGGAGTCGCCTGTCAATTGTGTCATACCCGCGTTACCCTCAGTTTCCGGTTTTATTTTGTAGAAACCATGAAAACACCAAAGACGCTTTAATATATTACACGTTTTAATAGACAAGGGAACAACTGTTTTGATATATTTATAGACAGAAAACTAATTATTGTTATATAGCTCAACACATTTAGTCTTATTGTTTAAATCTAATTTTCTTGATTTTTTTGCGAGTACCATGCTTTACCATGCCTCAGAGAAAAACACTATTTTGTGAAGTAGCTAACATAGCATAATTAGATGCAGCTTTATTTTTAGTAACAGTAATACAGCGTTTTCTCCATCATACAATACGTTTTAAAATTAATTGCATGCCATTTATGAACACAAGCCATTCAGCATTTAATATGATATTCTAAAATTGATATTCGATAATATGATATTCGAAAACTGTAGCTTACTGCAGTGTGCAACAGTGTCTCACAGCCGCCAAGTGAACGCACAGAGTAACATTATAACATCATTTTCAACACACTCAAATGTATCTAATATGATAAACAGAGCTGTGTTACCGCATACTCATGACCGGAAAAGCGGAAGCGGCACCGGCGACTGTGGCATAATAAAAGTTCTGCGTGTGTTGCGCAATCGCTCCAGCGGCCTCGTTCAGCTCCCACAACACTCGGTCCTGCTCTGCTTCATACTACAGTAACGTTAATAATTGCATCCATGAACATGATTTCTTCTCAAGTCCTATCCCACTTGTTTTCCAGCGGCTGTGATGTGAAGACCACAAGTCCCAAGATTCCGTGCTCAAACTTGGCATCATCAAGCTACGCCTTTGTTTTGAATAGGCCTCATCAAGCTACGCCTTTGTTTTGAATAGGCCTCTAGCGACGTCTAGCGGACAGAAAATCTTACATATTGCACCTTTAAGACAGCTCAAACATGCGTTTTAGTCTGGGACTAGGCTTAAGCCTTGTCTGTTAAACTGGGCATCAGTGAAACAGTCTCTTATGCTCATGTCTGCACTTGTGTTGTAATTTGAGCATGATTTAGTTTTTTTTTATTGTTTTGTAATGATTCTGATGCTTTTAAGGTTCTCATTCATTTTCTTCATATGAACTTTAAAAACTAATCAGAACTCCTTTGCAACCATATAGCAACATGCTAAGAGTCACCCACAACAACCTAGCATTGTGGCGGTAACTATTTGCACTACAAGAAAGGACCATTATCTCATTTTATTAGTTTTATTAAATGACATACAACCCAAGTCACATGCAAAAGTTGACAAAAACAAAACATGAAAACCAAGGGTCATTCACCTTATTTGACAAAATGAAAATATCAAATTATTTAATTATGTTATTATATTCATGTGTACTTTAATGTTCAGTACAACTGCAAACTGGACTCAAGGAAACCTGAGCATCAGATGGCTGTACATAAAGTTTCAACTAGTTTTTATTTTTTATTTTATTTTAAGTGTAAAAATGAAAGCCTCTATGGAATAGACATCGTGCAGATCTGTCAGCGTGTTCTTCAGGGCTCGTAAAACAGGACCTCTGTTTCTGGTGGGTGTAAATTGTCCCCCTGTGGCTTTATAGTTAAACATTACAGAACAGCCTGAGTCACATGCTGGCGGTGAGCCGTCTCCTCACGACAAGCTAAGGAGATTTATTCGAGGACTTTCTGTCCACACACACCATCCATCCACAAATTACTCAGAGTTGTCCTCGCTATCAGATAGGAAGCCATTTTAGTAACAAAAATATCAAAAAAAGCACCATGGTACTGTTTTTTTTGAAAATGGTAACATAACAGAATTCTCATAGGTTAGGGATGAGGTTTTTTTTAAAGGTATACAGCTATTCTGTACAGTGATGATAATGTCTCCACTTTCTCCTCAGTTTTCCAAAGAGATCCTCGCCGATATTTATTCAGCATACATCGACAACTTCATGAACGCCAAAGACGCAGTGAGAATTGCAAAGGAAGCCAAGCCTGCTTTCCTAAAGTTTCTAGAGGTACATTACGACTGTGTGTGTGTGTGTGTGTGTGTGTGTGTGTGTGTAAAAATACTTTTACACTACAATTATCCTCTCGAGAGGCTGTTTGGCAGCTCTGGAGACATTATATGGCCGTTTGGCACAGCTAAACTTTAAATATATGGATTTTGTCATTGTGCAAACTATGACTTGTTAAAACAGAGCTAGACTGGGTTCATTCTCTGTATTTACATTGGACTGTTAATGTCTTTAGCTGGAGATGAGGTTAAACCAGTGTTTTTTTTAGTATTATTTCTATATTATTATACTATTTATTAATGTTTTGAAATAGCTTTTTATTTATTTTTTTATTTCCTTTTTTTTTTCTCAGTTTTAGTTTTAATAATTTTAGTACTTTAACATATTTATTTCAGTTAGTTGCCAAGACATTTCTAATTTTTGTTTAAGTTTTAAAGTTTGTTTTTCCATCTATAATTTATATTTATTTATATTTCAGCCTTATTTCAATTAATAACAATTATTTTTAATAGTTTTAGTTAACAGTAATACATTTGACTGGGTTAAAC
This sequence comes from Hypophthalmichthys nobilis, assembly GCA_037950665.1. Lineage (NCBI taxonomy): Eukaryota > Metazoa > Chordata > Actinopteri > Cypriniformes > Xenocyprididae > Hypophthalmichthys > Hypophthalmichthys nobilis. Next base: position 16,203,174 of record CM075484.1, on the reverse strand, counting down.
AAATGACATAAATCCCCTCATTTTATATGCATTTTTATTCTTTTGATTCATCATATGTTCTCAGCTGAATCATAAAATGTTTGTGTACTTGAACTCAGCTGTTCAAAGATTACTGCCCTCTAATGGTAACTCTGCAAACTGAACCAAGTTATCTAGTAAAGCATGGTTGGATAAACTGTACACAAGAAGTTAAAATCAAGATAAAGTATAGTTGTACTTCTAAACTTTGTTTTGTTTGTGTTCTCTTTCTCTGTTATTCTTTCTCTTTCCTCCTTAGCAAAGCATGCGTGAGAATAAGGAGAAACAAGCTTTGGGTGATCTGATGATAAAGCCAGTGCAGCGGATCCCACGATACGAGCTGCTAGTTAAGGTGACACTAACCTTCCCACTTTTTTTACCTTTTTGTGTCCATTCGTTTTCATTTATAAGATTTCTTTTCAAGTATTTTTGCTTGTTTAGAACACATTAGGTAGGGCTGAACAATTAATTGAAGTAATATGGAAATTGCGATGTGGCTTAGTACATTATCAAATCGCAAAAACTGTAATTTAATTAAATAAACAAATACCTAGCACGTTTCAGAACCACTATCGTAATTTTAATAAGAAACTTTGATTTTTCCCAAATCATTCAGCCCTGACATCAGGTATGTTTTGTATGTGGTCACAGCTCAGCTAGAAATCCTTCATATTTACTCCTATTGTCTGTTAATCTTAATCTCAAAAATGCTTAAATTCAATGCCATTCTCCTATAAGATATAGTCCTTGACATGTAAACTAAAGTTATCAATTTCTAGGACTGAAACTATCCATGTATTTTATGTGTATTTTATTTTTAGTTACTTCCTGTTGTTTTGGTAGTTTAAATGACGTTCTGTTTGTGGGCATCAGGATCTTCTGAAACACACTTCTGAGGATCACCCGGACTACCTGTTTCTGCTGGACGCCCAGAAGAACATCAAGCGATTGGCCGAGAGGATCAACAAGGGCAGACGAAGTGCAGAGGAGCTGGAGAAGGAGACGCGCGTCATGCAGGAGATAGAAGCGCACATTGAGGGAGTGGAGCATGTGAGAGACGCATAAATCATTTGATTTAAAATTTTTATTTCTTACTTTTTATTGTTATTTTTAATTAGGCATCTTTTATGATTTTTTTTTTTTTAAAACCCTTTTATGTAAAACACTACTACCATTGTGTATGAAATGTGCATGAAATATAGGCCTACTATAAAAATAAACTTGCCTCACCTTACTTAATCCACTAGTTTATATGAAACACTAGTTGCTTATTTTTTATAGATTTGCTTGTGAACGCTATTTCACGTTGACTAAATATATACGATTGATATCACAAGAATACATTTCAGTAGTATGACTGCTAGTGTGTATGGAAGCTTGTTTCACCATGGAATAAAAAATAAAACGGGTAATTGTGACTTTTTATCTCACAATTGTGAGTTTATGTCTCGCAATTTAGACTTAATACTTAAGATAAACTTGCAATTGTGAGATATAAAATCCGAGCTGCAACATACAATTGCAAGAAAAAAAGACAGAATTAAGAGATTAAAATTTACAATTAGTTTTTTTTTTTTTTTATTCTGTGGCCGAAAACAAGCTTCTATAATTATGTTTACCCTTTGTTGATACCTAATAATTTTTTTCCTTTCAGATCCTGAATCCGCAGAGGAAGTTCCTGAGACAAGAGATGGTGGTGGAAGCGGTGAGCACAAATAAGCTCTTCGTACAAGAAAAAAGATCTGTTTTACTAATATTATGAGCTTCCTAAACTTCTGTACTTCTCTTTACTGTAGAAAACGGTGGGCGGTAAGAAGGACCGATCTCTCTTTCTGTTCAGCGATCTGCTCATCTGCACCACGCTGAAGAGGAAGTCTGGATCTCTTCGCAGGAGCTCAATGAGTTTGTGAGTGTTGCTGCGCATTTGCCTCTTTCTTTTAATAGTCCAGAGATGTGAGGAGGGCCTGGGAAAACTGATGTTTGGTTTACAAACCCCAGAGTCCCCTGAGCTCTTCTGCTCTGCAGCCCAAAGCCAATGCAGTTTACTTCTGAATAACACTGCACCCTAGTGGACGGTCAGGAAAACAGCACTGATATACCATATCTCATTTAGCAGATGATTTGAAGGGGACCTATTGTGCCCTTTTTCAAAGTCTTTTTTTTTGTTGTTGTTATTGGGGTTTACTAGAATGGCTTTTTATGCTTCAATGTTCAAAAAACACCTTTTATTTCACACATTTTACATTGTTGCAGTTCCTCTCTTCCCAGTCTTTCCAAGTATGTATAACTGCAGACCGGAGATCTCCAAAATGGGGCGTGAACACCAAAAGTGGGCAGAACAACCAAAATGAGATGGGGTCTCCACAGGCAAACACTTTCACCATTAGCTCTGGCTTCAGCCAACTGTCACAGAGCTCATGGCCAGTGGTGTTCAGACTGGAGTTTGAACCTCTGTTCAATGATATAAGCGTGAATCCCCCACAAGCTTTCCCACGAGTCGTCCCAGCACAGCACGTGGGAAAGTTTTTACTCTATTGCTTTATTCTAAGCAACAGGGGTTGTGACTCGGAGTGCAACTAAAAAGGTCCTATTGTCCGGTGAGGTCCGGTTACGGACCGCCTGGCTTTGGCGATCTCATGTCGCATAATCTTATTAAAGGGTTAGTTCACCCAAAAATGAAAATAATGTCATTTATTACTCACCCTCATGTCGTTCTACACCCATAAGGCCTTCATTCATCTTCGGTACACAAATTAAGATATTTTTGATTAAATCGGATGGCTCAGTGAGGCCTGTATTCACAGCAATGACACTTCCTCTCTCAAGATCCATAAAGGTACTAAAAGTATTTAAAACAGTTTATGCGAGTTCAGTAGTTCTACCTTAATATTATAAAGCAGTGGTCGGCAATAGGCGGCCCGCGGGCCAAAACTGGCCCGCCAGCATTAATATCTGGCCCGTGCCCGCAGCCAGATTATTTTGATAGCGGCTGGTTCTGAAATAAATCTTCGTCTTGTGTTGTCGTCTGATATTATCACCGTGTCTACACCAGACGCGACTTTTTTCACGGCGCGGCAAAACGCGCCGCAACAGCTAAAAGCTGTCTACTCTGAACTCGACAAACCGACTGTTGCAAAGCACTTGGACTACGTCAGAAACAGAACGGGTAATCCATATTACTGTTTTAAAGTAACGTGCCCAACACTGGTTGCAAGTTGGTGAATGAAGATACTTGCCAGGTCACTACTCCGCTTTATTAATTTTTCCAGTGTAAAACCCAGACACCGCCACACAAATGTGGCTTTTTGTTAATGACTGTCCTACTACAGGATTTAACACAGAGTAACAGCTCACTACCAGTTACAAAAGACACTGTAACAGTCTGTCACAGGCAAATAGTTGCATTTTTCATCAATTAATTTAAATTATCCTTTGACTATGTTCTGGCCCATGTAGTGGCAAAAAATTTTTTTGGCCCGATACCAAACTTAATTGCCGACCCCGTTATAAAGCGACGAGAATACTTTTTGTGCGCCAAAAAAACAAAATAACTTTTCAGCAATATAGTGATGGCCGATTTCAAAACACTGCTTCGGAGCTTTACGAATCGAATCAGTGACTTGGATCTCCTATCAAACGGCTAAACTGCTGAAATCACGTGACTTTGGTGCTCTGAGTCACTGATTCAATTCGTAAAGCTCCGAAGCAGTGTTTTGAAATCGGCCCATCACTATATTGTTGAAAAGTCGTTATTTTGTTTTTTTGGCACACAAAAAGTATTCTCGTCGCTTTATAATATTAACCACTGAACTCATATGAACTGTTTTAAATATGTTTTTAGTAACTTTATGGATCTTGAGAGAGGAAGTGTCATTGCTGTGAATGCAGGCCTCACTGAGCCATCCGATTTTATCAAAAATATCTTAATTTGTGTTCCGAAGATGAATGAAGGCCTTACGGGTGTAGAACGACATGAGGGTGAGTAATTAATGACAGAATTTTCATTTTTGGGTGAACTAACCCTTTAACTGCTTATTCCTTAACTGCAACTTTCTTTATCACGCAAATCCCGCCATGTAGTCAGTTTCACTGGTTAAGGTTAGGGTCAGTTGTAGGGTAGGTTTAGGGTTAGCATTTGTTGTAGCATAGCAGGAAATCAGCACTGTAGAATCGGCTGTGGGGTGGAGTTTGCGCTGAACTAGATGGGTGGGGAAATCGTGCATACGTGTCATGTGCCTATCTGCCAATGGGAGGAAGCCACGTACTGTTTTGGAGCTCCCACCCCGTTTTGGAATTCCCACCCCCATTTGGAGATTGTCAGGCTCCAGTTATACCCTTCTCAGTCTGTCAGTAACGCTCTGTTTAGTTCATGTTTATATGAAGCCCCTCCTTCCAAAAAGCACAGTGTTCTCTGATTGGTCAGCTGGATCAGTGTGTTGTGATTGGTCAACCACTTTGAACATGTTTGGGAAATATCATGGCCCTTACCATAACAGCGAGTTTCAACACACTAATAATGCAACTCAACTAGGTCTGAGGAATTAAATGAGGAATACTGACATGTTCCCAGATGAAAACTCACAACTACAATCAATGAGTTTTTGGCAGTTCCGAGTACGCACTGATATACAGAATAACTCTCTTTGGAGCGAATGTGCTTTTTAACTTTGCAGACCTTTACATGCTCAAACAGCAACATTACACACCAAAGAAAGTTGAAAATGTAAAAAAGCATAATAGGACCCCTTTAACATGAAGTGACTTGCAGGACACTTATTTCTGGGATGGCATGAAATCAAAATATGGAAATGCATTACATTACAGTAGTAGAATGCGCTGTGAATGCTCTTTTAGAAATGCTCTTTTTTTCTTGTAAATGGTTCAGTGGGGATTTTTCATGAATAACGCTTTGAATCCCCAACCTTTCAGATGCCAAACTAGATCTTGAACTATCAAGCTCATGTTGGAAATATTCTCGACTGATGATTAAAATCTTTCTTTGCTACTCTTGCAGATATTCCGCTGCTAGTGTCATTGACACCTCGAGTAAATACAAGTTCCTGTGGAAACTGCCCTTAGAAGACATGGAGGTGGTTAAAGGTAGCGTTCTTATCACACACAATCAGTACAACATGATGTTTACCATGTTTGGGTTTTTTTTTTTTTTTCCTTTTCTTACATGTCCTTAAAATAGAAAAGATGAGATTCACAGCCAGACAGAAACCTGTGCTCGTCTTTGCGGCCTTTGCTGGATTACTTTAAGGAGATAAATATGTTCTAGTGTTATCTTTATCTCTTTTCTATTCATTCATTAATTTTTTTTTTTTTGCCCATTTTGTTACTTACTTGTAAAAAAATACTTAGTTTGACTTTATTTTACTGACCCAATGTCATTTTATCATCACAGGTTCTAATCAAGCCACTAACAGAGAAAACATCCAGAAAACCATCAGCCGTCTGGATGAAGATCTCAGCACTCTTGGACAAATAAGCAAGCTGTCAGAAACACTCAGTTTCCCCCATCAGGTATGTCAATCTTAATGATTTAACATAAAATACTTCATATAAATTTGTTGTTGTATTGTTGTTGCTATAAAACACTTGGTAGGAAACTACTCAAATTAGACTCATTAGCATACTGTAGCATTTTTATATGCAGTATTTTCCTCTTTACTTCTCTCAACTGCTTTTTTCTGTGTTTGTCAGAGTTTGGATGATGTGATAAAGGATCTGATGGCGTCAGTGCACCGGGAGCTGGCGGAGAAACAGTCTCTGGCTTTCAGCATGACGTTACTACCCACTAAACTAGAGCTGACCACCGCTTCAGCCGAAACCACCTTCATCTTTGAGTTCAGCAGCCCTGATGCCCGTAGTAACTTTGAGCAGGCTTTTGAGGAGGCCAAGAAGAAGCTCGGTAAATAGTCTACTACCAGAGCTCCAGACCCTGAATGTACAGCGATCTGAGAGCAATTCACATCAAATTATTACTTTCCTAAAAGAAAAGTTATAATTTTCTGTTATGAACTTGGTGCAAACATTTAGCACAAGACAGACTAGTAAATATAACGATATATATTTTGTTTATGTGTTAAAAAATGTTTGCTTTATATTTCTATTTAGCTTTACTAACTGAAATAAATAAGTCTAAGTTAAAATACCAAAATTACTAATTTAGTAATTTTTATTGTTTTAACTTTGACTTATTTCAGTTAGTTGCCAAGGCAACATTTCTCATTTTTGTTGTGTTAAATGTTTTTAAGTTCAGATATTTCATCTAGTACTTGTTTGATTTTATTTCAGCTTCATTTCAATTACTGAAAACAATTTTTAATAGTTTTAGCTTTTACCAAGAGCAACACTGGCAGAAGCTCCCATGAGCATGAAGTAATTGGTTGGGTTTTCCATGGATATGTAGTATTTTTGGGGTATTTTCATGGGATATATGATATATATGATATACAAATATAATATATATTTATGCAAAGCTCAAGAAATAGTATATATTCATGCAAAATCCAAAACACACTACATATATTAATGAACTATACTGCACTATTTTCATTGCAAAGCCCAAGAAATACTAGTAGGGGCCAAAAGTGATGTCTGGAAGGGATATTTGTTTTTATGACATTACAAGTTTGATTAAACAATCAAAATAAGAGAAAAATATAACAAAACAGAACACTAAACTTGATAAATGGTATGATGATAATAATAAAAAAAATAATAATGAAAAATAATAATGAAAGGTATTTATCTGTCAAAATTATTTGGCCAAAAAAGCATTAAAAAAAAAAAACATTTTAGTGGAAAAAGCATACATTTTACTACACCATAATCAGTTATTTATATTTCGTTGATTCCCTCTTGTTTTTGAGTTCATATTTTCTTTGTATGACATCCTGGCCAAAAAATATGTCTGCACAATTTTCATTGCATTATCACAAATAAAACAATTGACTCCAAGCACAACTATGCAATATGCTTACAAAATCTTTCACAAATTTTTAATAACATTTAAATAAAGGGTGAAGATGTCAATTTTCTCATGCCGGACATCACTTTTGGCCACTACTGCTTGTTCATGACAAAAAACAAATACTGCATACATTCATGAGAAAACCAATAAATACTTTATTTATTTATGATATACTTCATATTAGCCCAGCAAATATGGTGTATATACTAATGGAAAGATAATACATGCTATATATTCATGATAAGCCTTACATATTGTACTTATTCATCAAAAGCACCCTATTTTCTATCTTCTGTCCAGCCATGAACAAAGATCAGTGGGACCCAGAGTTCCTGAAGGCCATTCCCATCATGAAGACCCGCAGCGGGATGCAGTTTTCCTGTGCCTCCCCCAGCCACAGCTGTCCAGAGAACACATATGAGGTGTGGGTGTGTAACAGCGACGGGTACGTGGGTCAGGTGTGTCTGCTGAACATTCGAGACGAGCCCACGGTGGAGGCCTGCATCGCCGTCTGCTCCGCTCGCATCATCTGCATCGCTGCCGTGCCGGGCCTGAAGAACAGGTGAGACAGACTCGCCCGAGACCCGACGGCCCTAAACGCACCTGTTTGTATGGTGGAGTCAGGACAGATTCTCCTGTTAAATACTAATAATAGATGTTGAACTATGTTGATTAGCACCATGAGACTGTATGTGAGAATCCCCATACAGATACGACATGCTCACACTGCTAATGAGAACATTCTAGGTTATTTTCCACCTAATGTGTATGTTCTGCTTGTGTGGCATGATCATTTCAACATCCTTCAATGTATATAAATGAACAGTACAGTTCTCCACTAGTCCTACCAATTAAAGGTGCTGTATGTAATTTTTTGGACTGTACTATATAGGGGTGTAATGGTACACAGAAGTGTACCATTGTGATGTCATCTGATATGTGTCGGCATGTTGGTCGTACATTGTCCACGACACAAATCGGCACAATGCCAAATGATTTTCTCTCATTATAACAACGTTTGCCTCTATAGTTGTATAACATCTAATGGATTTTTACACATATATGCGGTTTGCATGTACAAAAATGTCTATTCTGTCTGCAGAGAACGTGTCAGTCATTCCACGCCCTCCGTCCCATCTGAGTCAAATCCTACGGCGTCTACACAACCCCAGCTCCATATCTGCATCTCTGGCTCGTCTCTGGAGCTCAGCGAGCCCCCCACAGTGCCCGCCGCAGAGCTTGTTCCTTTCGACAGTGATGACACCGATGATGAAGACTCTCCCAGCCCTTCATCGACACTGCAGAGTCAAGCCTCCCATTCCACCATCTCATCCAGCTTCGGCAGTGAGTTAAAGCACATTTACAGTCTCTAAAATAAAATAAAATCTGGAAAAATTAAATTTTAAAAATTATTTATTTATTTTTTTTTTTTTAAATTATGCTCACCAAGGCTGCATATTATTCTATTTGACTATATTCTAAAATGTATTTTATTCCTTTTGACAAAGCTGATTTTTTTTTAGGCATCATTACTCCAGTCTTCAGTGTGCTGGTTTGCTTATTATCTTTGATGAGCATAAGAGACTTCTTTCAAAAACATGAATAAATCTTAATTATTCTAATCTTTTGACAGGCAGCGTACCTTACACTCATTTGTTTTGCAATTTGTGTCTTATTAATGATGTTTTTTTTTATTATTTGTTTCTATCAGATGATGAGGCAGCTGTTTCAAAGGACATGGCCACAGAGACCACCAGCTCCGAGGAGGAACAAGAGTTTCCTGTCCCCAACTCATTCGGGCCCCCTCGGCTCAGTGCGGACAGTCCCATGGACGGCCGTGCCATGCGGCGGTCCAGTCGAGGGTCCTTCACCCGTGCCAGCCTGGAAGACCTGCTGAGCATCGACCCGGAGGCGTACCAGAGCTCTGTCTGGCTCGGGACAGAGGACGGCTGGTGGGTCAATGCATGACTGCGGATTTACGAGAATAATACACTTAACTTCTGTAATGTGATATTAGAATGTGATATAGGGCGGTACTTGATTTGGACATTTTAGCATTATGTATATACTGTTAAAGTATTTTTTTTTTTTTAATTAGCTTTTGTTTTTATATTTTTCAGATTTAGTAATTTCATTTTGACATTTTTAAAATATTTCTATTTAGCTTTAATTTATATTTATTTCAGTATTCAGGTTTTTTTTTTTACTTCAACTTACTAATTTCAAAGAAACATTTCAAATTTTTATTATTTTATAAATAATAATAATAATTATTATTATTATTATTATTATTATAATTATTATTATTTAAGTTTAGGTTTTATGAGAATAAATGACACATTTAACTTCTGTAGTGTGATGTAGGGCAGTACTTCATTTGGTCCAACGGGATTTGAATGGATTTTGAAAAATAGGTTATTATTATTTTCACCGCCCACTTTGCCATGGATATATCACCATAAATAAAAGCAATATTATTTTTGATAAAGACTTTTTTTCTTTAAAAATTACATGCTGCTGAAACAGGCCTAAAAATGAACACCTAAAACTTAAAGGGTTAGTTCACCCAAAAGTGAAATTTCTGTCATTAATTACTCACCCTCATGTCATTCCACACCTGTAAGACACAAATTAAGATATTTTTGATCAAATCCGATGGCTCAGTGAGGCCTCCATTACCAGCAAGATAATTAACACTTTCAAATGCCAAAGTCAAAGTCACGTGAACCACTGAAATTTCAAAACACTTATAACATAACGTAGATTCATTTACTGAAATCACATTACTTTTTGCAGTTTGATACACGCTCCGAACCACTGATTCGAAACAAAAGATTCGTAAAGCTTCGAAGCTTCATGAAGCAGTGTTTTGAAATCGCCCATCACTAGAAATTGTTGAATAAAGTTATTTTGTTTTTTTTGGCGCACAAAAAGTATTCTCGTCGCTTCATAACATTAAGGTTAAACCACTGTAGTCACATTAACTGTTTTAAATATGTCTTTAGAACCTTTCTGGGCATTTAAAGGGTTAGTTATCTTGCTGTCAATGGAGGCCTCACTGAGCCATCGGATTTTATCAAAAATATTTTAATTTGTGTTCCGAAGATGAAAGAAGGTGTTACGGGTGTAGAACGACATGAGGGTGAGTAATAAATGACAGAATTTTCATTTTTGGGTCAACTAACCCTTTATAACCAAAAAAAGAAAATAAATAAGGCCAATTTTAATTCCATGTTTTTAAGTATGTTTTTGGTAAAACAAATATTATAATAATTTTCATTAAGTCATTAACAAACCCTATATAATGCTCAACTTATCATTCAGTTAAATGTATATCAGTCAATTTCATGATGGCTCTGATTATTTTAATGTAAAATTAATGGTCCATTATATAACGTGACAATGTTTGTTAATGTAATATTATAAGCGTTCAAACTTGTGTTTAGACAGCATTTAAAACCCACGGGCCTAATTAAAAGTTGAACGGGAGTAGCATGCAATGATGCAGTCACATTTTACTGCACAAAGCATCCCCTTGCTGTTCCTTCTGTTTGGGGATTAATTCTCACCTCAGGTGACCCTGATCTGACTACAGTACCACTCCTTTTTACCGTGTTCCCAGAGAGACACACATTATCTCATGCTCAGACCTGCCCATGTCCTCAGTGCATCCTGTCACTTTCCATACAAGCATTTACTCTCTCTCTCCTTCACACAAGCAGGTGTGAAGTGTTTGTTCATGCCTCACTGCTGATCAACAGTCAAAACAAACAAAACATAAGATGTCTTAGGGAGCAGTTTACTTGATGCCTGTCCATATAATGTATTTTTGTAAGGAAAACTTGTGTGGTAATGTCACACCTCAGGTGTGCATTATTTTCCAATAATTCAATGGCCTGGAGTTACATATCTATAGCTCAACTTTTATTTATGAGAACATGCAACTGATTTGTTTCTTTAACTACATATTGTAAATAATTACACTGATTAAAGTCTCATGAGCCTTAAGTACACATAACACAGGTCCATTGTGAGTAAGGTGAAAGTATGAACGTCTGAATGGGCCAGTTAATGTTTTCAAAACTGATAATAATGTTCCTTGAGCAGCAAATCAGCATATTAGAATGATTTCTGAAGGATCATGTGACACTGAAGACTGGAGTAATGATGCGAAAAATTCAGCTTTGCATTACAGGAATAAATTACATTTTAAAATGTATTCAAATAAAAAAAGTTACATTTTGTAATAATATTTCAGATTATTATTGTTTTTAACTTAACTTTTGAATGATAGTGTAACTTAAATTTGTGATACCAGTTTAAAAAAGTCATGTTTTATAAGCATAATAATGTTGTAATCATGAATATTTCACTGTTTTCTTTCAGCATCCATGTGTACCAGTCGTCAGACAACATCAGAAACCGGAAGAACAGTATGAAGATGCAACATTCTGCTTCTATCCTTTGTATTCTGTAAGCAGTCGCTTGCCTCATTAATTTGTTGCCATATTAACTTTTCCAGCTTCAGTGTGGAATCTGAACATCTTTTTTTATTTTTTTTATTCCCAGGTATCTTGACAACAAAGTGTTTGTGTCTCTGGCAAACGGGGAGGTGATTGTTTATCAGAGGGAAGCAGGTGAGCACAGATTCAATCAGAATGATTCATTTAGAATCAATATGAGTGATTTACAAAAACCCTTTTTCTGCATAACAGGAAGTTTCTGGGATCCTCAGAGTTCTCAAACGCTGTGTTTGGGCTCTCCAAGCGGACCAGTGACCAAAATGGTACCTGTGGCGGGAAAACTGTGGTGTGGCTGTCAGAACAGAGTCCTTATCATCAACACCAGCACTTTAATACAAGAGGTCAGATGCAAATTATATGCAGAGGACATCTGGATGGAGACTTTTTGATTTAAAAGACAATGAATATTCAGTAATCTTATTGATTCAGATGCATTGACACCATCGTTCGAGAACAAAATTTGAATTTAATTGAGCCGGATAATGACACTAACTTTGTAACATTAGCTATATTTCCATCTATTTTTATGCTAATGTTGGGATAATAAAAATCCTGGATGAAAACTTAAGATGCACATAAAAATGCACATAAAAACGTATGTCAATTGATAAGACATGCGCATAAACTAAAATGGAAACACATTTACCAAAACATTTATGATGTACAAAAAAAGAGCCACAGTGGCTTACCTATGGAAGCTCGTTTCCACCATGTAATAAAAAAAAAAAAAAAGGTAATTGCGACTTTTTATCTCACAATTCTGACTTTTTTTTTTCGCAATTGTGTTCATATCTCACAATTCTTACTTTTTTCTCAGAATAAACTCACAATTGCAAGTTATAAAGTCAGAATTGTGAGGAAAATAAGACTGACGTTTTTTCTCAGAATTGCGAGTTTATACTGTATCTCACAATTCTGACTTTATAACTCGTAATTGCATGTTATAAAGTCTGAGTTGCGAGATAAAATTATGCAATTCTGAGAAAAAAGTCAGAATTCTGAGTTTATATCTCACAATTCTGACTTTATAAGGCGCAATTCTGACTTTATATCGCAATTCTGACTTTATATCACGCAATTCTGACTTTATAACATGCAGTTCTGACTTTTATAACTCACAATGCGAGTTTAAATCTTGCAATTCTGACTTTATAACACGCAATTCTATCTTTATAACGCAATTCTATCTTTATAACACGCAATTCTGACTTTATATCACGCAATTCTGACTTTATAACAGTTATTATTCAATTATAAAACTTATAATTCTGACTTTGTCTTGCAATTCTGACTTTATATCACGCAATTCTGACTTTATATCACGCAATTCTGACTTTGTCTTGCAATTCTGACTTTATATCATGCAATTCTTACTTTGTCTTGCAATTCTGACTTTATAACACAATTCTGACTTTATAACACAATTCTGACTTTATATCACGCAATTCTGACTTTGTCTTGCAATTCTGACTTTATATCATACAAGTCTGACTTTATAACACGCAGTTCTGACTTTGTCTTGCAATTCTGACTTTATAACACAATTCTGACTTTATATCACTTAATTCTGACTTTGTCTTGCAATTCTGACTTTATATCATGCAATTCTGACTTTATAACACAATTCTGACTTTATAACATGCAATTTTGAATTTATAACACACAATGCGAGTTTAAGTCTCACAAATCTGAGAAAAAAAGTCAGAATTGTGAGATATAAACTCGCAACTGTGAGGAAAAAGTCAGAATTTTGAGATAAAAGTCGCAATTACCTTTTTTTATTTTTTTATTTAGTGGCAGAAACCAGCTTCCATACTTCCCAGACTGCAGCAACTTCCATTTTATTACAGATATTTTGGGCCAGTTTTTTAGGAAGTTATGATTTTGTTCTCTTTAACACATGGGACGGAAACAGTGCCTTATTAGCAAATGTTTTATGCGATATTCCAGTTTTGGAATTAAATATGTTATATTCATAACTTTAGATGGAAATTGAACATTATTATTGAATAATGACACTATTATTTTCTGTAGAGCTGCTTTACAGCTTAAATTAAATTTGCTTCATTAGTAATGAATTTTAGTATATTAACAATGTTATTTTTTCTGTTTTCACATTTCTTCTGCATTAATGTGAAGCAACTTTGAAACAATCTGTTTTGCAAAAGGCACTTTATAAATAAATGTGACTTGACTATTGGAATCAACAGATTAAACGTTTAAAATATGATAATTACAACTAAATATCTACTTGACATCAGATTCATGCACAAGTATAGACATTCATCAACTTTATTCATTTTTAGCAATATGCAATTTTCAAATTCTGTCTCATTATATATTTTATTTTTTTCTTCAGCACTCATTCCAAGTGGGTCAGGACAGCGGGCGCTGTGTGACCAGTATGGTGAGCTACGGCAAAGGCGTGTGGATCGCTCTACAGGGCAGTGCTCATGTGCGGCTGTACCACGCCTCCACCTACGAGAGCCTCACAGAGGTTGACGTGGCACCAGCCGTGCACAAGATGCTTGCAGGTATTGTTTATTGTGCATTCAGTCATAATTTTCACCTGCTGCATGCTAAAACAAGGGGGGAAAAATCAGTAACACTTTATTGCAATGGTCTACTATAGACATTCTACTAACTCTAAGTAAGTCATTAAAGTATTAGTAGACTGTCTGCCTAATATCTGCTAACTCTTTATTTTGATGCTCCCCCAACAGATATTCTACTAACTATAAGTAACTTTGCAAGTGCATGTCGACTTATTCTATTAACCCTAACAGTCTACTAATGCTCTAATGAGAGTTAATTGACATGTAGTTGCAAAGTTACTTATAGTTAGTAGAATGTTAAAAGCTGATTGTATAAAAACATTTGCAAATACAGTAAATCCCTTTCTCATTTTTTTCTTTTAGGCTCTGACGCCATTATCCGGCAGCACAAAGCAGCCTGTTTGCGGATCACCGCTCTTCTGGCATGTAAGGACCTGCTGTGGATTGGCACCAGTGCAGGGGTGGTCCTGACTCTGGCCATCCCACCAGTGTCCTCCAGCACTGGGCCGGGAACTGTGCGTGCTCCCCTCCTCCCCATGGGCTCCGCCCATGGCCACACCGGACACGTTCGGTTCCTCACGTGCATTGAGCTGCCCGAGGGCTTTGACGTCAACTTCCCACCGACGTCGGAATCAGGTTTGTTTCTCACAACCTATTGCAGTGTGGGTAATATTAACAGAGGAAAAAAGCATAACTGACGTCGCATTGAAAACGGAAGGCGGTCTGGTGGAAGCTAGATATTTTACTTTGTAACTTATTAAATATGGATATTTTTCTTACACAAACGCATCGCTTCACTTCAGAAGGCCTTTATTAATCCCCCGGAGCCGTGTGGAATACGTTTATGATGGATGGATGCACTTTCTTGAGCTTCATACTTGTTGGTCCCGTTCACTGCCATTATAAAGTTTGGATGTATCAGGATATTTATTAATATAACTCCGATTGTGGTATGGTATTCATAAAACATGCAATTACAGCCCTGCAAAAGAAATCAAGCAGATCTCGCCCCCCATTGACTACCATAGTATTTTTTTTTCCTACTATGATAGTCAATGGGGGCCGAGATCTGCTTGATCACAAACATTCTTCCAAATATCTTCCTTTGTGTAGAGCAGAACAAAGAAATTCATCCAGGTTTGGAACAACTTGAGGGGGAGTAAATGATGACAGAATGTTAATTTTTCCCTTTAACACTAGACTTTACATATAGCCTATCAATAAAAAGCTACAGAATTGCATCAAATGATGAAAGTGTGTTTTATTCATTTTTATTACAGTGAACTCGGCACAGAACAACTCTGAGAGCAGCAGCGGAGGCCTGCAGAGACGAGACTCAGCCCGACGGCGTGCCTCCACCCTCCTGCCCGTCAAATCCAACCTGCTGGTCATCAGCGGCGGCGACGGCTATGAAGACTTTAGACTGACCAATAGCAGCGAGACGGTGGGACGGGACGACAGCACCAACCACTTACTGCTGTGGCGCGTGTAACGGAAGCCCCGCCCCCACGACAAAAGCCGCTGGACAAGCCCACGCACTTCCCCCCGAAACCCCACCCCTTCCTGTTCTCTAATGCGTTGTGTACAAGCGTGTAACACGTTAACAAATGGGGTGTTTGTTTTTCGTTACGTTGTGTTATGTCATTTTGTTTCTTGGTGTGAAATATAGATCTCGCTTGCCATGTGGTGTTTCCTGTGGGCGCTTTTGAATATTGTGTTGAAACTTTAGAAGCAGCTTTAAAGGCGGACAGAAAAGAAAAATGATTGTAAAAACCCTCGCAGGGAAGAAGAGAAGATCGTTAGAGTGAGAGAAAAAAAACAGGAACAGGTGAAGTAAAAAAGGAAGAAAGAATTGTTCGGTTGTTGGATAGAGAGAAGGTTTAAACGCATCGCACGAGGCAGAAAGGATATTGTGGGTAATGTGTGGATGGATGTACAGAGGGGAAAGACAAGTTTTTTTCATCCTTCACTTTGTCCGCACACTTTTATGGTCAACTACTGGTCTCGACAGACTGTGATTTGATTCGAGAATGAAGATGTTTTCGTTTAACCTCTCATCTGTGCCGTCCGGGACGAGATGAGAGTTAATCTTACGTAACCAATGTGCAATATAAGGCTAGAGTACCTACAAACCGCTATACCACACACACATACACACACACACACCACACACACACACTTTACTACTCAAATAATCAACAAACTCACAGTCAAGAGTTATTACACTATCACTTTATGCTTTTGGTTATAAAATCAATTTTATGTATAAAAAAAAAAATAAGACATTCACTATATTATGTAAAAGAACAGCAATGACATTCCATATATAGGTATTGTGACAAAAAAATCCTTTTGTACAGTATTTATGTTTTTTCATTTTTAGTTAAGTCTTTTTTATAGCACTTAATTTATAAATAAGGTAGTCTGGCGCTTTTCTCTACTGAAAGATTTTGACGCTCAAGTTTGTTGAGGTCGCGTTTGTGAGATTAATAAGAAACCTTATTTGAGTGACGAAACGTCCAGGTCATATTTCACCCTAAAATCAAAAGATATAAAATAATAATTTTGCATAAAGAAAATAAAGCCTATCTTCATGAGCATTTAAGATTTTTGCATTGTGTTATTTTAATCACAATTAAGCACATTTCCTCTTCATTTTTAAAAATTGTAATGCAAAAATAATCTCATTCACATTACTGTAAAACCTTCTTTTCAGGCAATTTTTTAAAAATAAATTTAGTACAACAAATACTATAGTATGTATTTTACAGATGTACTGTATTTTTCACATTACAATAATGAGACCTTTGGGGGAAATGTGACTAATTGTCATAAAAATAATGTAAAAAATATATAGAGTATTTGAATAGTTTGAATTATAACCCGGACGTGTTTTTGACAGGTTTCATGAGATTCACCCACGGACAGCTTTGTAATTTCAGTTGTCGTTTTCATCACCATGGTAATTTAGGAAAAGGGAATTGCTCGAATGTTGTTTCTAAAGACTGCCTTGATTTGACGTATAGAGTTTGGAGTCGAGAGATAAACTCTGTGCTCTTTTGTGAGTAGATTACGACACGTAGAATGAAGTCAGACAGGTTACAGCCCTTCAGCTACATGTGGCCGCTTATGAGAGACAATTAACTGCTAAACCGCTCTGCCTGCGCCACCTGCCATCAGGTGGGTCGACTTCCTGTTAAATTAGCAATTTCAGCTGCCTTAGTTTGTCTAGAAAGAACAGTCAGTCACAAACACACCCAAATACTCGTTCACCTGCATCCAAAACATGATGAATGACCCGAAGGATGAGAAGTCAGACTTTTCCCAGACTGCATCATGCATGGAAATTCATGGGAATATTTCACAAGTTTGTTTTATTGTTTGATCTGGGTAGATATGAACGCTCGCAGGTGGAAATCATCAAAGCATTTCAGAAAATAACTTCTTATCACGAACAAGATCCTATTTTCATAAACTGAGTCTGCATTTTCAAGTTTTAAGCAAATATCTAAATCAATCAGTGATGATAGTCGAGTCTTACTGTTGTAAATGACCCTCTCAGCCCTTTCTAGTGAAAGACGTCATCAATGTTTATTGTAAATATTGGTATATATTGCCTTTCTCTGTACATAGTGTTCTCACAGTCCACGATTGTTCATATGAATCTAATGGCATATTTTTATAAGTATTTTGTCTATTTTTTTCCTCGTTTGGCATGTGCCGTCTCATTTAAATTAAAACTATTACAGTATTTTAAAAGAAGAGAAGAAAATCCGCTCTGCATCTGCGGGTTCTGTAACAGTCCTCATGCTTTTTTCACACCGTTGTACTATTTTGTCACTGTGGGTTTCTTTGTAATTAAACATTTCACTGATGCCAGAATCTCGAGGCTTTGGTTAACTCATTTACAAACACACTTACACATGATCTCACCCACCAGACTGATCACAGTCAAATGAGTCACTGTCAATGTCAGGAAGTTTAGGACTTTTGTTTTCAAAGATTGTAAACTGGCACTTTCTTTTGAAAAGGGGTGCCAAAAGTTGAGATATGTCTAAACAGAATAATAATAAAAGAAAACATATTAAATAATAATACACAAATGTTAGACCTATCTGTCTCACATTTGTTTTATTCCATCTTATATTTTTCAATAACTTTGGTAACTGTTTTGTTTCCAGGGTGTCACAATTTTATTCAGATTTTTATATGGGGTAAAATTATGCAGTAACAGGATTGCTCACAAAATGTAGGACACAGCTAAATATTACATGTGTGGTGATTAAAATGACAAGATAATTTTAATTTTGTGTTATATTGGTACGTAAATCCATTTAACATTTCCCATAAACTAGGTGATGATTCACACTCAATGCTTTTATTAATCATTTCCCTATGTGATTAATAAAAGCAGTGAGTAGCAAGTGTAAAATATGAATAAAGTGTGAATCATCACTTGGATTTGAATTAAAATAACGTAATATTTTTATGTTGTCAGTTCTACAGATTTTGGCGAAATTGATTTTTAATGGACCTTTTTCACAGACTGTGATGACTCGTTTTAACCGTCATCAATATTGTAAATCCTGCACGGTTTTTTATATTTTCATTTTTTTAAAAACGTATGTACATTTATAACACTTAACTTAGTATTATATTACCTTTGCATCAAATTACAAAAAACTAGTTAACACTGCTGTGAGAGTGTTTCTAATACATCAGCTATGGGAGTGACAGTAAAAATGACATCTTTCTCTCTTCTGACTGCCGTTATTAATCGCCCTCTATTTTTTTCCTCTTTTTAAAAGTTGTGAAAACACTATTGTGGAGTTTTTCTTTTGCTCTTTGAGCAAATGGAAACACAAAAAATATATGTATTCTCTCATTCACCGCTATAGAATTTTACCCAACTATGATGACTTCCGCTTCTGAGAAACCCGGAAATGTGAAAAGGGTCTATTGTTGGATAAGCCTAAAAGGTCATGACCTCTGAGGAGATACAGGCCCAAATCACCATTTTAAGGAGGGAAAGGACATTCAGTGCTTGTAATATTTTTGTGTGTGTATAAAAACAGTGATATAACAGTAATATTCTGAAATATTATTACAATATGCGACCCTGGACTACAAAACCAGTCATAAGTCGCACGGGTATATTTGTAGCAATAGCCAACAATACATTGTATGGGTCAAAATAATTGATTTTTCTTTTATGCCAAAAATCATTAGGATATTAAGTAAAGATCATGTTCCATGAAGATATTTTGTAAATTTCCTACTGTAAATATATCAAAAATGTATTTTTGTGAGTGGATATGCATTGCTAAGGCCTTCATTTGAACAACTTTAAAGGTGATTTTCTCAATATTTTGATGTTTGTGCACCATCAGATTCCAGATTTTCAAATAGTAATATCTTGACCAAATATTGTCCTATCATAACAAACCATACATCAATGGAAAGCTTATTTATTCAGCTTTCAGATTTTTCAGAAAATAAATCATTTATTTTATTGTAATAAATTGACCCTTATGACTGGTTTTGTGGTCCAGGGTCACATATATTTTAGAATTATTTAAAAGTTATTCCTGTTGATGGCAAAGCATCATTATTCCAGTCTTCAGTGTCACATGATCCTTCAGAAATCATTCTAATATGCTGATTTGCTGCTCAAGAATAATTTCTTATTATCAATGTTAAAAACAGTTGTGCTGCTTAATATTTCTGTGGAAACCATGATTTTTTTTAGAATTATTTGAGGAATACTAGAAAGTTCAAAAGAACAGTGTTTATTTGAAACAGAAATCTGTTGTAACATTATAAATGTCTTTACTGACACTTTTGATCAATTTAATTGATCCTTGCTGAATAAAAGTATTAATTTCTTTAAAAAAAAATAAAATTAAAAAAAACATGCATACATAATGCAGTGCTTGTGTTGGTGGTGTGTTATCAGCAGTGTTCTGAATGACTGTCCAACATTGACCCAAACTGAATGAAATACACAAGACCAATTCACGTCATCTCACAGCGAACTAGTTATGCAAGAGCACAAAGAAAGCTTTATAATGTCACGCAATGAACATTCAGCGCCTGATAATGCAGTTCATGGTTTATGTGAGAGATCTGGTTTTATTCTGACGCACAATTCAGTGCAGTTGGCGTATAAGAAACCAAAGAATGATGCAGCCTACATGTCTCTCTCAGGTTACAGAGTAGCCGTGAAGAAACATTTAATTAAAGATTTAGAGCATTTTTAAGGTTTCTAAAGAAGCATCAATTAAGCTAAATACACACACGCGCACAAAGGTTGAATGAATTATGCACTTTGTACCAGCAAGGAGGAACACAGTTAGTGCCATGTAGACAGAATAAAGGGACTATGTAAATGCTTTTAATGTTTGAAAATGCTTTTATCCAATTATATTTTTAGGGTTATTGTGCTGAAAGGATTCATTGTCTTCGGAAATGTCTTGCATTTGAAGTAGCCTAGTTTCGAATTATGGTTAGGCTACACCTTATATCGAGGTTCTACTAACCATAAGTAATTTTGCAACTACATGTCAGCTAACTGTTATTAGAGCATTAGTAGACTGTTAGGGTTTGGGTTAGTAAGTTGACATGTAGTTGCAAAGTTACTTATAGTCAGGAGTATGTCTGTTTGGAAAGCATCGAAATAAAATGTTAGCAGATATTAAGCAGACAGTCTACTATACTCTAAAGACTGGTATTTTACATGTAGGCCTAGTTGCAGTTACTATACAGTCAGTAGAATGTCTAAAGTGGACTATCAAAATAAAATGTTACAAGAATTACCAGCAGGGTTGCCAGGTTTTCACAACAAAACCTGCCCAATTGCTATGCAAAACTAGCCCAATTGCGTTTCAGGGGGGTAAAATCCACGTTTTTGGCGGGGTTCCCCTGGTAAAAATCACATTCCAGGGGCTAAATATCATGTTATTTGGGGTCGCTTCAACCCGCAGACATGAAAACAACCCAGACTTGGCAATACTGATTACCAGTAATGTTTGATTATTATTGAATATAAGCTGAAAAATATCAAATACAATATATAGGCCTACTTTTGCAGTTTTTTTTAAATTGGTTAAGGTGTTTAAACCTGAAAGCTAATTACAAATGTTGTGTTAATATAATCAAATGTGCAGTTAAACTTTAAGGCAGGTGAGCTTATGTATTTTATGCATTCATTCCATACATTAGTGTTTAAATCTTTAATGTCCACGTCACTGGATTACTCATCTGTAAGCAACATTTGAGTGGCATGATTAGGTCACTACTTCTACTTCAGTCATCTGGTTTATTAAGATTTCTTCAGAATAATTTTTTTTTTTCTTTCTGTAGGGTTCATTCAATGTATAGTGATGTGAATAATGGAATAACCGGAATAACGTGATATTAATGTGAGCTTCTGTTAAATTGCCCTGCAGCATGAGTGCATTCCATGAGCACAGCGCTGGAGACACAGAAACATGCAAAACCAAAAGAGCAGTTTACAGACACTTAGATGAAAAATAAGGCGAGGTGTTTGATTTTGTAGCCTATTTGTTCCACATGTCAACCCACAGGAAAAAATACTATAGTGTTTTTGGACCATACTACAGTAAAGTACTTGAATTAATTTGTTGTGGTAATTCTATAGTTGCTGTGGTAATATAACAACTAGCCTATAGTAATATAAACAAATTACTTTAGCCAATACTGTACTAAGTTTTCTACAACTATAGGGTATATTTTACTACAATACATTACAGTTTACTGTAGCTAGTAAAAACTAAAGTATACTACAGTATTTATTACAGTTTATCAGTTCACTATAGTTAATACTACAGTATGCTGTAGCATTCATTAACAAAGTGTTGTAAATACTATAATATATACAGTATACTACAATTTACTATAGTATGGTTCAAAAACACTACTATAAATTACTATTTTTTCATGTAAGAGACATTTTTTTTCCTGCATTAGGCTAGCTATTTTATTTGGAAACATGCTAAATGAATGTCATTTTCATTATCAACCCAAGTCTTTCTCTTCACTAACTTCCGTTTTCTTCATCATGTTTGAAGTTTCAGGGTTTTTTTAACAGCTATAGTGTTTTGGCTGTCAGTTCTTGTCAAGTTCGCACATGTGTAGAGAATCACAGTAACTTTTATTAAAATGATCCACTTTATCATTTTAAACCATACACATTTCGTTTTTGTTTTCTTGAAAGGGCCTATTAATGTAAATAAATGACATTTGGTTTGATAATTTAATGAAATGGCCACTGTATGTAGTAATAGGTTTTAATACCCTTTTAAATAAATTATTTATTTTCTTTTTTTCAAAATACATTCGTATAAGATGTTAAAAATGCGGTAAATCTTCACAGGAATGAGTGAGAGAGAGAGAGAGAGAGAGAGAGAGAGAGAGAGAGAGAGAGAGAGAGAGAGAGAGAGAGAGAGAGAGAGGAGCAGCTCATATTACAGTGTGTGACGTGTTTCTCTCGGTTCATCGTGACTTGATTCAAATGTTGGATCGCACTTCTCATCTCTGCGGTTCTGTTTCTCTCTCTCTTTGTGTAATTATAGATTACACATTCGGCATATGATGATTATAGGACACTTATGAATTCACAATAAAACAGGTAAGATACAAACTTTATTCAGTGTGTGTATAATAGTTTATTAACGGACGAGGACAGTTGCAGTGCGGATGCGGTATTTCTGCCGGGATGTTTTCAGTAACTTCTGAATTCAGTTGTATCCTGTAGTATATACTGCATACTCAGATGACTGTGGTTACTGTACTGAGCTGTACTTCAGTATGTTGGTGTTTTTAGAGTTTGAAATATGAAGAGTTTTGCCTGAAACGTTCCGCATTGAAGACAATAGAGTGTGTTGCGTTGAGTTTGCTAGTGTTTCGTGATAGGCTATTCTTACTGCGCTCGTTCACTTCAAGGGCTGTAAAACGGTGCCTGTCACTCTTTTTATTTAAACACGTTAAATGCTTGATTTGAAGTGCTTCAACCGCATTATATACAGTTTTGATAATGATTAAGTTTGATGTAGCCTATATAGGATAATTATTGTTTTTTTTTTTAAATTATAGTTATTACTTTATTATTATCTGAATTCCTCCTTGACAGAGGCACTAAATACTATGATTTTAAAAGGTCTATAAAATCAAGACTTGGTAGAACTTTCATCATAACATAAACAAATATTCTAACATCAAGCTGTATAATGCTAAACAGATCTGATCATTTATTATGGTTCTACAGCAGTAGCAATAGCTAGTCACTATGGTATTTTGGTAGAAACTATGGTTACGATGATACATTGTTGTATAGGGAAATACTGATCTGTTAAAATTAAAAATTCATTATATGAACTGTTTCCTTTATAAGTATTTACAATTCAAAATGCATAAACTATTATTTGAAAACAAGCATTTTAATATTGCATTATGCACCAAAATGACACTGAAATTGCACTGAACATTGTATTTTACTGTATGTTGTGAACTTACCATCAGAGGTCTATAAACGTCCCATACCTGCTACAATGTATATAGAATCTGATTTATGAGAGTAGAATGAGGAATAGCATTTATTTGTTTTATGAAACGAAGCATAACATAATAATATATTGCCATCATTTACCTCATGTGATGGTGTCATCAACTTCAGCTGTTTAAATCATTCAGGGATCACGAATTGTTCTGCTCTTTTCTAGTGAACTTGGTTAACTAAAGCAGCGAGCATGTTTAAATACATCTCATCATAATGTGTCGCCCACTGGGCAGCTTCACACACACACACACATGCACACACGCACACACACACACACACACACACACACACACACTCACACAACTTCTGGCAACAGACTTTGGCACACACTGCGCCAGCTGCGGTTTATACCAGCTGGAAACACATGTCTGTGCTGCATGCATAATTTATAGTCTGCACTATAAACAAAAATGATGGGTTATAAAACATTGTACAACTTATGTGTCAGCCTATAGGAACATGTTGGATATATCCCAAAATTCCCATTTAAAAAACGTTTAAGTTACAAGGCACCACCCTTGTCGTTATAATTAACATCTTTTGTAAACCCTTCATGAATATTATAGTGAATCGCAGCATTGGCACAGGGCCTGAACTATTATAAAGCAGGATGTAATTGTGATGTCTTTGTAGTTCTACATCTTTTTTTCTCAAACACTCTTACGCCTCAACATGTTTTATTCTCACGTTTGAACTAAATATGCACTATAATTGCCGTGTTCAGCATTACCTGCTTTGTGAGGCATGCAAAATGCTTTAGTAACTTTAAGGCTCATAAAGCAGTGTGATTAAATGCATGACGCTAATACAGCCGGTGTTTGTCATGGGAAGGGCCAGCAGACTCATCAGCATGAAGTCAGTCAGTTCGTTTAGAACTGATGGTTTTGGTTAGTTATTCGCATTTTTGTGTGCAATATGCATCAGGCAGTTAATGAACAGAGCCATAATTATCTAACAGGCATCTATTCACAGCTAAGTTAAGGTTGTTCCTGCTAAAAAAAAATTACAAATTTATGCCTGCTCTGACTACATGTAGTGTTGGGCAGTAACTACTAGTAACTAGTTACAGTAATAATATTACTTTTTTGCAGTAACTAGTAGTGTAACTAATTTATAGTAAGATTTCAGGGGTACACTTTATTTTAAGGTGTCATTGTTACAGTGTAATTATATATTTAAGTACTAAGTAATATTAATTAACAACATGTACTTACTATAGGGTTAGGGTAGGATTAGGGTTTGGTTAGGGGTTAGTTGCATGTAATTATGCATAATTACTATGGTAAGTACATGTAACATATGTAACAAGGACACTAAAATAACGTGTTACCAATTTCAGTAATAATATTACAGTTACCATCCTTAAAACAACTTGTTACTTTCGATGCCTCAATCCTTACTGATTTGAAATCCAACAATCCAATATTTCCTAGATTTATTTTCATAATTTTCATGAATCGCACAGGCACATGAAATTACCAGTGCAGCAGGCAAGCTTGGAATATGGAAAAGCTTATATTCAGTGGAAAATATTGTCATTACATTGATTTTGTCAGGAGAAAAGACACCGTTGTGTAAGTTGTGGCATTATGTATGTTGTGGCATTACTTTACTCTGGCATTACATGGCTTGCCCACCCACATCCCTCTGATCACGATATAAATTATATTACTATAATTAAACGAAACATTTTCTTACGAACTTATGTGATTTCTTTTGATAAAATACATCATGACATATAATCGTATATGGGTAACAGAGAAATTATTGCAACAATTAGCTTCAAGCTACACATGACAATTAATGAGATTAATACAACACTTATTCTTAAAATTCACTAAGTGTTTGTAATAACTTCTGACTGTGATCCAATGTGGATTTTGTTCAAATGATGAGGCAGAAATATGTTGTCAGTAACATTTTAGAAGAATTTTATGGGGAAGATACACAATTACAACAATTTCTGTGGGGCGTGAAGGAAAAGTAATATAACTAGTAGTGTAACCAATTACTGTTGCCATAAATAATAAGTATATTACTTTTGAAACTTTTGAGTAACTAGTAACAAGTAATAAATTAAATTTTTTGAGTAATGAGCCCAACACTGGCTCTGACCCACCGCAGCCCATAGTATAAAAGTATACAGTTAAAAACGCTGTGAAAATTAATTTTTGCCAGCTTTGAGCAGCATTAAACACTGTGTAAAAACACCTAATGCCAAATTTACTCTGTAAAGGTGGCACAGAAATGCTTCTGAAGTGGCAATTGGGTGTCACAGAATGTTTAATGCTCAGTGGTGGCATAAGTGCATTTACACAGCCAATTTAATACTTTTATACTGGGTCTAAGGTGGGTAAAAGCAGGCATAATTTAATCTGGCTTTTATGCAGCATTATGTCTTTTTACACAGAATTTTGAGCAGGCACAGAGCAGCCTTAAATCAGCTGTGTAAAAATGCCTTAATTGCCACTTCAGAAGCACTTCTGTGCCACTTTTGCAGTATACATTTGGCATATGTAACAGTGATTCTGTGCCAGAATGTTTCTATATGAACGAGACTTATGTTCATGTGTTTGCATAGCTCTCCGTACATTTTTCACATGCTTGCATACTTTTGTTTTGATAGAGTTCATTTGACCATCCTGATTCTGCTAGTGTGACTCTGCTGTCCAAACAAGAACCTTACTAGGTCTGTTATCTGTAATTACCTATGCTCCTTTCTTGACCCGTGCTGGAACGACAGCACCAATTCAGAGTTTTGAAGTGGGAGTTTGGTTGGCAGCTTTGACATTGGGCACGCTCCTCTGAAATTATGAAGCAAACGTCTGGGCAGAGCCCAAACCCTCCATGGCTGGATGCAGGAATCAATGGTTTAATTAAAGCTTCATTATTTGTGTTGGTGGACCGTTTCACTAGAAACAAACCAAATTTACTGTATACTTTTCCCTCCCTGGCATGCAGAAATCTACCTGCGTTAGCTGGCGTGTCCACGTTGACCTCTATGTGGTTTGGGCGCTGCTGGCACACCGACCGCTCTGACCTCAGATCAGCAGGGATTTACTGTGTCCCCGTGGGTTCTGCTGACTTTGCGAGCGCTACTGTGATACAGTGAGTTGTGTGACTGAACATTGAAGAGAATAATCTCTGTATTACATACAGGAGATGTGAATTAATAATTGGTAAAATTGCTGTTTTGTGACACTATTTGCAACTCTTTTGATATGAAGTTCAAGGCATTAGTTTAAAAAAAATGATTCAGTGACGCACTCTAAAGCATTCCAAAACTCATGTGTAGATACATATTACCATTTATATGTTTTTTAATTAAATTGTATCAGTTAGAGTGTTTTTGGTAATATCATGTGTTCCACCAGTTTGTTGTAGCTCATAAAGTAGATAAATTCATTCACAATCTATGTATAATTTGCATTTACATTAAAGAGAACTAAAATTCATTTGCATCTCTTGGCTGAAAAAGTTTTTGCACATTCTTGCATCAATGAGTTGTTGACTGATGAAACCCTCTGAGTGATTCAGTCTGATTTGTCAATGAATCAATTATGGTTCAATGAGCCAGTGGGTTGTTGATTCAAGAACTGCTCTAAGTGATTCAGTCTGGTTTGTGAACAAAACATTCTTGGTTCAGTGAGTTAGTGGATTGTTGATTGGAGATTTTTTTTCATTCCCTTCCCTTGCTAACTTTCCATCTGTCTCATTCACTTGTATGTACGTCATTACTTACGTTGCACGAGTGCCCACTACTGGCGAAACCCTTGCAATGGGTTAGATGAAATGCCCTAAGCCCCTGATAACTGGAAATCCACTATGGAGCTGATTTATTATTTAGAGTTTTTATTTTTAATTTGTTTTTTACACACCACTCCATAGGCCTGTATGTATGCTTGGGGTTTTGGAGAAAATATAAAAAATTACACAAACGAAAATGATAATACAATAAACTATAACTGTAAAAAAAACAGTCAGCTTAAGGTAGCTACAAATATTATGCAGTTAAATGTCAAAATAAGTCCAATATCATATACTAGAGTTGTGTGGGGTGGGGATAAATTAAGCTCGACCTGCTGTAACGTCACAATCTGTGGTCTATGGATCTGCCAGTACATATTGAGTAAACTCGCTCCAAAATAAATGTCAAAATAAACTTCCCTCGCCCACTTTACCAAGTTGAGCACAAGCTTCAAAATGGTGGCAGGGATTCCCCCAAGGGGAAGTACTTAGGGAAGTTCATGAGTGTATGACACGCAGTCCTGCTCTGAGCGATTCAGTTTGATTTGTGAATGAATCGTTCTTGGCTCAATGAGTCAGTGAGTTGTTGGCTCAAGAACAGCTTTTGAATGATTCAGTGGGTGCTTTTTATTTCTTATCTGTGCATCTTCGTTTCCTTTCCTCGCTTCCTGTCCTTGCATCTTAGCTCCAGGTGTATCCGAGGGAAGGATACACCTGTGTATCCTCACTCATGATTCCTCTGGAAGCTTCCTCAATCCTCATTCCTCGAATCCTATAGCGGTGCAATGAGAAAATTAAGATTCCTTTCAAAATGGCTGAGTTAATCGGTTTTCGGGTCACGGGCTGGAGGACAGAGGAGCGAGGAAACGAGGAAGCATCAATTTGAGTATTGAGAAGCAACCAAGTTCAGTTGGGTGCTTCTCAGTCAGTGGGTTGTTGACTCAAGAACTGCTCTTACCGATTCAGAATTAATCATTTAGACTGGTTTAGTGAACCCATTCATCAAAAAGATTTGACTCAAAAGAACAATTCTTTTTATGAATCAGACATCACTAGCACACCAAAGATCATTGTTGAGTGTATATTTTATCATGTGTGTTCACTGGGAATTAAAGCTGGGATATTGGCGTCACTCGCACCATGTTGAGCTACAGCTACAGGAATGTTAGCTTTTACACTAGCTGTGGCCACAAAAACCAACACAAAGGGAAAGTGTTGCTATTCAGGATGTGATGATACAGCACTTGGTGCCGGGGCCACATTTGGACTTTTTCAGGGTGTCATTTGAGGGAACAGGCGGACATGTGAAAGGAAGTGTCCCCCTCCATCAGATGCTGGGCTACATGACCCTGGCCTGCCCCCTTCGAAAGGCCGGCATCCATTAATTAGCACTGGGCAGCATGGGTAATGTGACATTCCTGCAGCAGAGGCTAATTACAGATTCAGAGAACAAGATGCAGCCAGCAGAGTTGGGTGACCAACCCATCAAAGGCAAAGGTTGTGACCTTCCTTATTCTAGACATTTGGCTTCATTGGAAGAGTTAAATATGACACACAGCACATGTGCTTCTTTTGTTAATGAATACAGATTATAATATGTAAATACATTTCATTAGAAGTGTCCCAAACTCCTCTCTGGCAGATGGGTGCATTTAACATTCCTGCTATTACAGGACTATTAAGGAAGTGTTCTCTTGCTATTTAATTTCAAAAATGGTAAAATGAGCTTGTCTCCCTCCAGGTTTCTTCTTGTTCTTCTTGTTTTCCAGTAGGCGTCTCCTTGTGAAAAAGAAGTAAACTTTAGTGTAATTGTTAGGGACATAATATACTGTACTTGAAAAAAATATACTGAACGTAATGTTTTCTGACACTTAATCACATGGCATTTGCTATTAAATAAAAATGTAATATAGTTCAAATTTATATTAAATGTAATTGAGTTTTTTTTTACTTAAGTAGGACTTAATAGGTATATGTAATTTCATCATTGCTTCTATTGCATTTAAATATATTTGAAATAATGACACATTTGTAATGATGAAGTTAGCAATTTAGTACATTTAAAATTAATTTACTACAGTCAGGGCTAGATTTACTAACAGCCTGCGCCAGCACAAACCTTCTTTTGCCGTAAAAAAAATTACTATCGGGATTTACTAAAGACACGCAGTGCAAAATTAGCCCTGAAAAGGCATGGACTGAGTTGTTTTTGCGGCTGACCTTATTGCATATGCATTTGTAGGAGTTTCCCTTTCAGACACAAAATTAATGGGAGGAGAGTATTTAAATGAATCAAGCAACGCGATTTACTAATGTTTGCGCTAGTCAATTTTCTGGTATTTGCGCCATTATTTAACGCCCCAAAAAAGCATGTCTTAACCCATTTTGCGACATAGCTGCAATTGTTGCTAGGAGGAGACACCGCAGAGAACAGAGAGCGTCTGGTAGAAAGGAGAAAATATTTTCCAATACCAGAGGAAGACATTATCCATATATTACATGTAACAAGTTGCGCCTGTGTCGACCCGCACCTGATGAGCATCACCTCTGCTTATTTGCGACTCAACGCTAATTTTCGCTGCTCTTGGTAGTTTGCGTTGGTCATTATGTAAATGATTTGACTGCAGCTGTGTTCTTTAATATGCGTGTCAGCAATAGATCACTCTCACGCTAATTTGCGTTGTGTTGTAAATCTGGCCCTTAAAAGTAAAATCATGTACATGAAACTTGCTAAATATTATTAAAACTTGACATTACTACAAAATTTTTTCTAATTATTTTTGTTACAAAGTGCACTTTTTACTGTTAAACAGTCATGAATGTACTCTTTTTAAAGCTGCAGTCTGTAAGTTTTGCCTCTTTGACGCCATCTCTGTTTGAAACCTGCAATTGCAGTTATTTGCGGAATTATCATCTTTACATGGGTTGTGTATTGACATGGCTCCTCAGCGCGGTTGAATCTAATGTTTGCTGTCAGTCACCATATCTGTGTGGATACTGTACTTCGAAATCACAGATTCTACATCTTGGAATGCCCGAATTTCCCACAGAAACCTACCAGTATCACCCGAATTAGAAAACATAATTAAAAGCTTACCGCTGTGAATCGGGCTAAGGTAAGGATATAGTTTTGAACACTGGTAGGTTATTTACTTGCTCAAAAATTTATTTTGGATAATTTTTAACCAAAAAAAGTTACGGACTGCAGCTTGAAGTACACTTAAGTGGACTTTTATTTCATTAATATTAATATATGCAAGTTTGCACATTCAATACAATTAATTGCACTTCTTTTTACAAGGGTTTGGCTGTTTGCATTTTACAGTTATACCATCTGTTTAGTTTTTCCAGATCAAGCTGTAAGAATCTCAGTCGTTGGTAATATGGAATCACTTAACATATGGATTTCTATTATTTATTTGCCAGAATGATCTCAGCAATGTTATTGTGTGCTATATTAGTGGTGTTTTTAAGGTCAAGCATCTTACTTTTTCCTTTTTTTTCCTTTATTTTCCCTTTTTTTCAGATTTCCTGATTTCTTTCTCTTTTTCTATTATAAATAGTGAAATGCTGCCTGAACGCTATAATCTGCAAATAGACATTGAGTCTGTTCCCTTACAGGTAGTGATGTCAGCCTTTCAATCAAATAAGTGGAACCCTACACCAATGACGTTCTTTCTCACTGTGTCAATTTACATTATCAGTATCAACACGGGTACCACCAGCTTGCACTTACTACAGTAAACACTTAGTGGAAAGCTATAAACAACAGTAGAAGTATATGCATTGTATTTTTCCAGTAACAAGCAATTTTTTTTTTCTTGTGCATGATTCATCAGTTTATTTGAGTACCTGTGCTACATTTTACATTCATTGCATAACTTTGCCATCATATTTTTATAGTTATTATTGACCCCTTAAGTAGCTTCAGTGTATTGTTTGTGAGGGGTAGCTTCACTGTCAACAATAAAAATTGTAGGTCTCCCAACACTGAGTAAACAACAAACAAACCTAAATATAGACACAATCTAATACTTATGACACAATCATGTATTTAATGGTAAAAACAGCTATCGTTATGCTATCTATAGTGGTTATGAATAGTCAGATCTCTTGTGCATGGGAGTAGTTAATAGCCATTTTGTAGATATTTGTCCAGAATGGTGGTTGACAACTGTTATTTAGGTATGACATCAAGGGCCTTATTTTGAACAGGCAGATGTTTCATCTCAGAGAATAATTGGTTTTCCTCTGTTTTTCTCAGCAGAAACCACAGCAGAATGATGCACATGGCCCATAATCATGTTTGTGCATCAGTGACCTCGTCTTTTAACAGCAAACGGCCCACAACAGGAACGCGAGACCTGTTCCAAACAAACAACAAAACACTTCGTTTACCACTGCAATCTCTTTAACACCGATTAACAAGCTATTAGCAAATGTTAAATCATTCTTACTGGTTTTCGACAAACAGTTCCGCCCCATGATGCCTATTCTCTAAGTTCAAAAACAATTTTATTTATATAAAACTTATGCAGGTTTCTATATATATAGAAAAGCCTTTTGGCAATAGCTCTATAAATATGGCACCAGCATCACCGAATGAAATTGCAAAAGTAATGACTGTTTTCACACAGGTTTCCAGAACAAATTTTTTTGTCTGTCATTGGTCTGACAAATAGATAGTCCCGTCCAAATTTCGATTTTGGTTGATCGAGATCCTCAAACAAACAGAGTGATGTTTTGATAGTGTCACAGTGTTTACAGTTTTAACCAATGAATGGCTCCCTTATAGCTTCAGGGGTGTGAATCGATACAATTCACGATTCAGCAGAAAACCACAGTAGAAAGATGCACATGGACCATGAATCCCTTGCTTTTCCCTGCTCAGTATATCATAGTTCTAGAAATTAATTTTGTTCATAAGCAACATAAAATGAAGCCCAATACAGCTTTATGAGCAGAAACTCCCTTTTCATCCTATTGTCTGATGAGGTTTTTATTCGGCCTGATGGTATCCCTCTTTAGACGCTGTAATTGTTGCATAACCTTCCTCACCCCTGGTGACAGAAGGGTTGTTGTGGTCACTGGCCGCAGCACGTGGTTGGCATCTTGAAACATGCAGCACATACAGCATAACATGCTGTTAGCAGCTGAAAGCAAACGGTGGTTAGTTCATTTGAAGGAACAGAAACGGAGGGACTCAAAATGAGGGTAGGAAAATGAAAAGTGTCTGGCTATTAAAGCCTCAGGCTATATTTGTCAGCATCATCAGGCTGGTGGGTATTTGAAGAAAGACAGTGGTGTTGAGCTTTCAAAGTGCGAACAGGAAGTGACACGTGGTGGTATGGCACATGTCAGCGGTAAAACTTGCTGACAGGAGTTACAAGACAAGCTCACGTGGCTTGAATTCCTTCATATATAAATGTTTATATTTTTATTAGTGATGTTGGCAAAAGCGTTTGTCAGTATTACTGTTGTTAATACTAAGACACAAGTAAAGACTGCAAGTATATAACCTAGCAACAATAGTTGTACCTAGCAACTCACTAAAAACCATTCAGAACATAGTAGAACATAGTAGCACATAGTAGCACAGACAAATAATACCATCTAGTTTTATTGTATGTTTAAAGATTTATTAAGCCTAACAAAACTGTCCCACTTTTCTCTTGAGACCGTCTGTATTGTGATTAACCAGCAGTATCATTACTGATTCATATTTTGGGTGATATCAGATGTGGTGTGTTACTTTTATGGTTGAGGTTTTATTAGTCAGCAAAAATGTTGTCTTTTGAATTGCATTTGATGCCTATCTCTATTTATTTAGTTGTAGCTAATCGATAGTTATGAAAGCTTAACAAGAATATGTCAATCAAGCGAAGCAATGACTAGACTGTGGTTTCTAGTCTGAAGGTTTGGCCCTACTCTTATACCGGGACACTCGCTTTGTCTTGTGTTATGGCTTGATTCCGGTCTAGAACTCGAGTGTGGATCCTGGAGCATGGCTGGCAGGACTTGAGCTGCAAAAAGCCATGCGTCCAAAAGTCAATCCAGGGCAACTTCTTCATCGTTTCCAATTTGTAAGATGACAGATCCTAAAATGGATAATTCTAGGTGATTGTTTTATGTTTGTTGTTGTTTTATTTACTTTATGCCGTTTTTCATGTGCTTCCAAAGCCACGGAATGGGAAACCGGACAGTATGGAGATAGAGCTGCAAGAACTGTAATTACTGTTCGTTGGGACTTTATTGCTTTTTAATGAAAGAGCTAAATTTAAGCAGGCATGAGGCACGTCTGACTGGCAGCTGATCTTGAAATGTGAAGGAAAGCCATTTCTGTGTGGTGGTTTGTGGGTGGGCGGCTGGGGCGGAGAACGAGGTGGGGGTACATTCATTCTTTGAACATTTCTCCCAAAAAGCCCTGTCATCAAGAAGGGCAACTAGATGCTTGTTTCCAAAATTGTAAACTCATTTGTTTGTTGCATTCATTCATTCATTTATTTGCATTTTGAAACATTGGAGATTTTTTTTTAGAAGTGTAAGTTTAACTAGTCTTGATTTAAGCTTTCCCCACCGGATGTGGGTGAGACTACTTATATTTAGCAAGAATGTAGCAGGTTGTTCATCAAACCAATATAAGGTGATTCCAGATGCCAAATGACTTTTCCTTCCCTGAAAAAGCTACATTGCTGACACTGAATTAATGTTTTCCTTAAAGCTGCAGTCTGTAACTTTTTTTTGGTTAAAAATGATCCAAAATCAATTTTTGAGCAAGTACATAGCCAGGCAGTGTTAAAAACTATCTCCTTACCTTAGCCTGATTCACAACGGTAAGCTTGTAATAAAGTTTTCTAATTTGAGTAGTACTGGTAGGTTTCAGTGGGAAAATTGTGTCATTATGTCACGTCTGTTTACATAAAGAACGAGTCCCAGCTAGTAGGCTATATTGCATGTGGAGGATGCTGCAAGTGGCAAATCATTTATAGCCTTTTCTCACAGCAGCTGGAATAATTAAACTTATCATTTTGGTGGCAGATTGTATGTTATGACAAATGGACAATTAGAGATTAGACTGTACAGAAATTGAAATCTACAGGTAACGCTAATACACACTAAATACACATAGTCACGCAATTCTGATGTTGTTCACAGTAACAATTTGAGAACAAAGTATAACAATAATAATACGGTTTGATGTGATTTGAGCTAAGCTATAGTTAGATTTAATCACCATTGACAGCACAATTTATTGTAATGCTTTTTTTCTCAGTTGGTCAGAACTAAAGTGACAGACATGTTACTTACTTGTTCAGATGACATTTTCCGGTGAAAATTCTTATTTTGGTCATACTTCTAAGACATAGAATCTGTGATTCCGAAGTACAGTATCCACACTGATGTAGTGACTGACAGCAAACATTAGATTCATCCGCGCTGAGGAGCCGTGCTGATGCACAACCCGTGTAAAGATGATAATTCCGCAAACAACTGCAATTGCAGGTTTCGGACAGAGATGGCGACAAAGAGGCAAAACTTATGGACTGCAGCTTTAATTAATGGGAAAGAAATAGAAGGAATTTATTGGTTGAAAAGAATGATTACTGTCCCTAATTTTAGTCAAGTATTTTTATTTATATAGTGCTTTATACAATACAGATTGGCTGCATCCAAATCGCATACTTCCCTACTTTATAGTAGGCAAAAAACAGTATGTGACAAAAAAAGTATGTCCGAATTTACAGTACTCATAAAACAGTAAGCAAAAAGTACCCGGATGACCTACTGCTTCCGGCGAGATTCTGAAGTGTGCATACAATGTACACTTTACTATCCCATGATGCCACGGGAGAGGATTTGTGAATGGCAGTGAAGCGACGCAACTGCCGCTGGTAGGTCACGTGATAATGACAACATGGCAAATGTAGTATGTCCGGATTACATTCATACTACACACATTCATACTAAATAGAACATACTTTTTTAGCAGTCGTGAAGTAATTACTTATTTAAAATAAGTACTACCTACTCAAGAGAGTATGCCATTGTGGACACAGACATTGTTTCAAAGCAGCTTCACAGTCATAAACAGGAAAATAACAGAATCAATTATGCAAATGTAATCAAATATTAAACAAATTCAAATTCTGCTGTAAAACAGCTCTATAACGACAATAGTATTATTATTTAACTCAAGTTAGTTCAGTATTGATTCAATTCTGTTCAGTTGTATACTTTTTCCTATCCCTAAAACCTGATTGGTTGATAGGAGTGTTGTGGCCTTCTTTGCATAATCATTTTCAATGTTAGTGTAGGTATTGAACATTTGCAATATTCATGTGCTAAAATCAGTGGCTGCACACACCAGCATGGGCCAAAATGTCAAAGCTTGCAGACGGACATGTGCTGTCTGAGCTCAGTTATTCTGTTTTTATTCATTCATGTTTTATATTCCTCACTTGGGTTTAGAAAACATTCACTTAGAAAACAACCTCTCCACCACATTGTGTAACTCATCAGTGAACTCATGTGATTGGAGGATTGTGGTAACAGAGGCAGGACCTCTTTCGGGTGGTGGGAGGAACCGTGGTTTTGAGTGGCAGTATAAGGAATGACAGCGTTATGCAGACAGGTACAGTGGGACAGTGAGCAGGCGTCGTCATAGTGAGCAGAGCATCCCCAGCTGTTACCAGGGCAACAGAGCACAGCGACACTGGGGTAAGTGTGGCTGTCAGGCAGTACATGTGTATGTGTGTGTTCTGTTGTCATGACAACAAGATAAAAGCAGCACAGGTGTTAGGTTGTCTTAGAAATTATGCTTTTATTAATTATTTATCTTCTTGCATCTGCTTTGGAACTGGATGATGAAGGTGATTTTAGCAATGTTTAAAGGTTTGTTTTGTTTTTCATAAAGTTTAAATAAGTTAAATTGTAGTGAGATTTAGTATATTTTTGTATTGTTTTATTAGTAGAAAAGGATGTCTTTCACTTTCCATATACATTTTTTCCTTTTTTTTAATGTCTTTGCACTCCAAGAAAAAAAATGTAAAAAAACAGAACACAATGTACTGTGTTAATGTTAAGAAATTTTTTATATTGATTTTTCACAGGTGTTTTATCTGTATTTTGAATTATGCATTATGTTGTGTTGTCCATAAACTTAACAGATAATTTCCTGCAAAAGAAAAAAAAAAACAGTATCCATATCCAAATAACCAGTTATTTCTTACAGTATATATATTTTAAATAGTGCTTTCAAATTGATTATTTTTATTCATTTTATTCATAGATATTTTGAGATATTGATATTGATTTTTTAGATATTGAAGACATAAGAATAGATAGTTCAGAATCAGTGCTGTCAAATCAATTAATCGCGATTTTTTGAATCGAAAGTTTGTTTTTCTATATATATATATATATACACACACACACATATATATTATATATTTACAATTTTTTATGTTAGATGTGATTATTAGCGATTAATCAATTTGTCAGCACTAATTCTATTCTTATGATGTCTTCAAAAATATCTGTGAATAAAAATTGCTTATTCAAAGCTTAGCAAACTAGAGATCTCTAAAGTCTTGTGTCTAGAATGCTTTTAGAGAAACATAAATGAATAATAGCTATTAAATGAATGTGGGGAGCAGCTTGGTCTTGTGTTAATATTAAGATGACTTTTGATTGACACTTGAGCACATTTTGAAACCTTGTTGAGATCTCTTTTTAAACTCTAGAGAAAACATAAGAGATTACTGGTCTTTTTCTTTAAAACAGAATATGAGAAGCAAGAGACTTGAGCTAAAGTCTCCATTTGATCTCCAGTTAACATCATTTGAGGAGAGGAGGGTCTAAGAACCACAGCTGGCATCTCATGGTCTGGTGTAGATCTTGATGTTTGTATGAGAGCTTAGGCTATTTGAGTAATTTGAACAGTGATGATATAGTTCAGCATGTCTTCATGACCTTCTCATCAGAGAATAATTTTTCTCTCTTGCACCAGTAGATCCAGTAAATGGTTTCTGGCCTGACCGAGCATATTTGGTCTAAAAATAGGCCAAGAAAAGCAGTGCTGCCCCAAACCACAGGCCTGCTTTAGTTCAGCTGACTATTTATATCATGCTTTAGCTTATAGATCACTTCTGTATGCATACAAACCCATGATGTGTCCATCACAAGAGAGTCTAAGTGCTGTTTACCTGTCTCTGGCATCATGAGGTTTTGGTGGTTTTTGCTGACGCTGATGATGTTATATTTGCTGTGTCATTGAGTTCTTGTCGTGTCTTTTTTCAGATTACATGAGTATAGAAGAATATTTTGAAGAAGATGAAGAACCACCTTTACTGCTCTGCTCCTGTCTGTCTGATTGTAAGTATGCTCATTAATGTGACTCTGTGTGCATGTGTGTGTGTGTGTGCGTGCGTGTTTTTGTGACATATCAGGACACAGATTTGTATAATGACATTGGTATGACATAGGTATTACTAGGAGAGGGTGACTTATGAGGACATTACCCCATGTCCCCAAAAATATGCACAGTTTCCTGTGATGGGTAGGTTTAGGTGTAGGGTTGGTGTAGGGGGATAGAAAATACGGTTTGTACAGTATAAAAACCATTACGCCTATGGAATGTCCCCACAATTCACAAAAATGAACCTGTGTGTGTGTGTGTATGTGTGTACCTGGGAGTACTGCAGTGTGCTAAAGTCGACAGTGATGAATGAGGCATATTACTGTGAGGTTTCTCTCAGAACACTGTGTCTCTTCTCACACTTCCCTGAATGTTCTTTCCTTCACTACACAGAGAACCTGCAATGTATCCAATTAAGAACATCCCATTCTGTACTTCAGTATACTATAAATAGCTACACTACAATAAGACAATTCACTACCAGCAAACCCAGTTTTCATGCACTGGTCAATTTTTGAGATTTTGGGCTATTTTGCTTCCATTACATGTCTTCTTTCAGACTAGTGGAAAGAAAACATCCAAAATACACATTTAAGTGTTTATTTTATTACACTATTTGCGTCTGTATATTTTGATTACAGTACATATCTTTAAAAGCCATGAGTTTTTTTCTCCTGCACTGAGCAGGAATCTCTACTTTAGCAGCTTTACATAGACCAAACTATACATATTTATTCCTAATTATATTCTGAAGGTTTTTACAGAAGGGTTTGTTCATATATCATTCGACTGATTTAAATAAGTTTTCATTTATATAACTTTTTTTTTTCTTTCCGCCTGTTGTTTAAATTTCTGTTCTGGAAATGTATGCAAATTGTATTTAATTAGCCTTATTTGCATATTTACACTTGTAATACAAAACATATACAGTATGTCCTAGTGAAAATATTGTGATATCTATTAGTTAAAATATTTACCCTATTCACCTGTAGTGTCTTGCCTCAAATTACACTTTACTAATCCTGTATTTTTTACCCACTTTGTTATACTAATATTCATACAACAGTTAGTTGTGGTTTGATTCTCAGAGGCAGGTTTGTTTGTGTGTTTTTAACACTGATTGGTCTCGTTTGTGTCTCTCTGTAGCTGCTGGAGTTATGGGGGACATTAGCGGCGCAGTGTCAGTGGGAGGACGGGTGTGCGTGTCCGCTCTGTCCAGCTGGGCAGGAGCCCACCACGGTGAGAGATAACAACTCCAAAACACACACACACACACTCAAAACTCCCTCCAGATAACATGTCCCTGTCCCAGTGTGTCCTCTGATCACTGAACCTAAAATATTTTGTGGGTGAATCTCATGAAAATATGTCCAGGTAACATTTCACCAAAAAAACAAAAGAAAAAATATATTTGGCATAAATATATTTAGACATGATTTGCATTGTCATTCTCATGACAAGCAAAATTCCAAACAAATTATCCATAAAACACATTTATTTATTCATTTTTTTTTTTTTAAATACTTACCATTATTCGTAAGATTCTCAGTACTCAGTATATTATAAATGCATACATGTATATATGTACTGTATATAAATTTTCAAATATAGCATAATTTCTTAGTTTTCTCTAATTCTACACAACTCTGTGAGAGACGTAACAGTTCGTTCTTTCACACAATTTGTGATTATATCATCTAAGTGATGTGTATTTGTTTCTTTAAGGCTTGTGGGGAAGTTGAGGGTCCCATTAAGGTTCCCAGTGAGGCCGGATTGTGCCGGACTTGCCCAGCAGGCACCTTCTCTGATAACCGTGACACTGAGCCGTGCCGCCCACACATCTCCTGCAGTGAACTCAACCGCTGGATCTCGACCGCACCGACCTCACACTCTGACGCCGTGTGTGGAGGATGCCTTCCCGGGTAAACAACAAAAAATATTTATTCTTTTATTATTATTTTGTCCATTTGACTCCATCATTGTGTCCCTTTGAAAGTGTAGGTGTGTCCTAGAAAGTGTAGAGTGGATATATTTATGAACTGCCATATTTTTCAGGTTTCACCCTGCTGCTAAACGGAAGTCCTCCACCCTCCACGCCTGCGTCAGAAGTAAGTGATACAACAATGTTTAATGTACAAGTACAAAGAAGAAATATGTTCAATAAATATTTGTACAGGGTGGCTGTACAAAGCAAACATAGATGAAGGAGATCAACAAAAACAGTCTTTAATCCCATAAATCCAACAGACAAGACAGACTCAGGAAACAGAATAAGACAACCACAAAAATACTGACAAGACAGGGCAAAGAACTGAACAAAACAGGGAGTAGATATCAGACTAAATGAGGCAACTAATGAGATAATTAATGAACACCAGGTGAACAGAATGAAACTGACACAGACTGGGAAACTAGGTCATAGGAAAACAGAACTAAAACACACTGAACAGAACATAATCCTGACATGAATTACAGCAATGTGGCCACGATTTAGTAAAACAAGGGAATTAATTCTTAATTCATGGCCACAATATATGTATATTTTTCCGCATGTCATGTGTTGGAATTATCTGTTTTATACGTAATTATGTCACATGTGTTAATTGTACAGAGCCATACAGCCGTCGGAGACGTAACGTTGTTAGGAGCACCCCTAGCAGATCTGGAGTGGGAGGTGCAAACTCCACCAACGTTCAAAGTCAAGAGGAGAAGAGCACGGAATATGCTGTGTTTGCACTAGTGCCCATCTTCTGTGTGATGGGCCTGCTGGGAATTCTCATCTGCAACCTGCTCAAGAAGAAGGGATACCGCTGCAATGCAGAGAAAGAGGGCATAGACGCAGAAGCCGCCACTCCGCAGAAAGAAGGTACAACACAGTCATGCACATGTCCATACACAACAAAAGAAACACTTATTAGATCACCATGTGTGTCCATAAAGATATGCATTTAGAAAGAACTAAGTAGTCAAGAAGATTCCATCTAAATGTTGAGGTCAGTCATTTTTTTTGTTTGAAAGAAATTAATACTTCTATTCAGCAAAGATGCATTAAATTGATCAAAAGTGACAAAAAAAAAAAGACATTAATGATGTTACAAAAGATTTCTTTTTCAAATAAATGCTGTTCTTTTGAACTTTCTGTTTATCAAGTAATCCTGAAAAAAATGCATCACAGTTTCCACAAAAATATGAAGCAGCACCAAAAAGAGTCATAATTTATTTTTTTTAGGATCATGTACCACTGTTTTCTTTTGGGTTTTTTACTGAATAGGCATTGTTGATGTAGGTGGTCAAGTATTCAAATGCATTCATTTGATAAAAGTTGTGGAAGTTTAGAATTGTAACGCGCTGGTGGCTTAGAAAGCACACGACGAAGATAATAGTAGTATACACAGTCTTTAATCCAACAGAAGAACATTACATGTTACACCAATAATGACTGACCAGGACTGAACAGAATGGGCAGTATAAATACAAGGGTAAATGAGGGAACTAAACAGGAACAAGTGGAGGAAGATTAACTAATCAGCATACCTAAAGCATACAAAAGAGTCAAGCATACACACATATTAGTGATGCAAACAATTCCATGCAGTTTATCTTTATATGCAGCTGCTGTCCTTTAAAAATCACCTCACATGAGTTTGATTTCTAAAATGAGTTGCAACACAGGCCCAATTGTTATACTAAAACCCCCTCCTTAGAGCGAAACCAAATAAAATCACTGTACACAATAAGAGCTGTTGTGATGAGCTCAGTGCTTCATCTACAATAATGCTAGCATATAATAATTCAGGTTCTGCATGTAAAGCAGGAAAGTCTTTAGGAACAGAGCAAATGACACATTAATCACAGCATGTTTTACAGCTGAATAAGCAGAGCAGCAGAGCTGGATTTGGGGTTTAATTCAGGATATCAGTGACCCATTGTTTGTGTTTAGTAGAAAAAAGTAGAAAAAGGAAGTTAATTATATAAGCCACAAGAATCTGTGTAAGATGGTTAAAGGCTGATGTTAAAGGGTTAGTTCACCCAAAAATGAAATTTATGTCATTAATTACTCATCCTCATGTCGTTCCACACCCGTAAGACCTTCGTTCAAGCTGCAATAGATTTTTCTTCTTTATTGTGACATATATCCATGTGAAACGACTTCTCAAACAAGAACAAATGTAGGGTGGGACTTGATTTTGTCCATGGGGAATTGATTGGATGGTTGGATGGTTGTGGTTTGCTATTTGGTGGATCTCTTGGTTGTGAGTGACATGTTGTCCCACCCTTGTGGGAAATTTAAAAAAATAATGATGTGCACTGATCAATCATTTATAATAAATACTGCAATACTATTCCATAAAAAAAGAATGGTCAATTATGATTTTATGGTGACTTTAACCATCATAAGAATTGTCAATTATGATTTCATGGTAAGTTTAACCGTCATGTAAAGTGAAATTTTATACATGATTGTAAGAGAATTATTGCTTTATAAAATAGCAGCACCAACTGTATGATAAAAGACACTAGACATGTGCCGATATTCAGTAATACGATATATCATGGTAATGAATATGCACAATATTGTTATCGTGGGCACTTCAAATTACCATGAATAATTATTTATTATGAATTATTTAAATTTTAATATTACATTTTAAGAATACTTTCCACATCAACCGTATAAAATTCACTACACCGCTGTATGCTGCGTCAAAGGGACACGCACACTCAGATGTAAACAAGCCCAGCGTGCACGAGAAGCATATGGCGGAACGAGTGAAGGAGACACGCTGAATGAAAGTGCACATTCACTCTCTGACAGCAGAGGGAACTGATGGAACAGCAGAAATGCAGCGGTTACCCCAGAAACTGCGCTACGAACAGTATTTAAAATGCTTCAAACAGCCATTCAGTTTTTTGTATTCGCAATGTTGTTCATCACAGCAACAAATACTTAATACCTAAAGACTTAATAGGCTATTAATTTTCAAACTTAAAAACATTATTTGTTATTGTTCATTAACACTTAGTGACATAAGGCTTCATTAGTTAACATGTTAATTCATTATTACCAAAATACTTTTAAAGCATTTATTAATCTTAATGTTAATTTCTTAGTTAATGTTTAATAACATTACTAAAATCAAAAGTTGTAACTTATGTAATGGACC
Organism: Hypophthalmichthys nobilis; assembly: GCA_037950665.1. NCBI lineage: Eukaryota > Metazoa > Chordata > Actinopteri > Cypriniformes > Xenocyprididae > Hypophthalmichthys > Hypophthalmichthys nobilis. Next base: position 16,160,193 of record CM075484.1, on the reverse strand, counting down.
TGAGCTAAAACTAACAAGTATTGTTGAGGGGACCATTTTTTTAACTAACATTAACAAAAAATAATATCTTCTGTAACAAATGTAGCTATTGCTCATTCTTAATCTTAGTTAATGCATTAACTAACGTTAAATACCTTATTGTAACGTTAAGTACCTTATTGTTTACCTTATTGTAAAGTGTTACCTGTTGTTCTTTAGAATTCTTTTGCACTTTAATCTGTTTAAAACATTTTACTTTATATTTTTTGTGTATGGCGTTATTGTATTTATATGTTCAGATTTGATTTTTTTTTTTTGTTATAAGAAAAAGAGTTCTTAAACCTGTTATAGTATGACAAGACTTTTTTGCAACTTTTTTTAATATCATGATAATACCGTATACCGTGATAAAAGCTTCAGCAATTATCGCAACATGAAAATTTGATACCGTCACATGCCTAAAAGACACTGATATTTATGTTTATTTGCTTGTGCAGAACTCAATGCTTGAATGAATGGGTGGTTGCCAGGGTGTTGCTATGTGGTTGCTAAAGCGTTCTTTCCTTTCTTCATCTATCTTTGAGTAGTCCATCTGTATCTTCTTTCCTTAGATCAATAATTCAGTCTGTTCTCAGCTTGTAGATGCTCTCTAACTGCTGTCACTACACTGTTCACTAGTTCTAATGTGGTCAGTGTCAACTACATCTGATTCACGAATAAAAACTGCCAGACCACCAATTGAAGCTTCTATTTGAAGTCTTCAGAAGAGGAAAACACCCTACTGGGTGACATTGTGCACCGTTTATGTAAGAAGCTTTGGGAACATGGTGCATTGAAAATATCACAAGATAGCTATGAGGTGATTAATAATGAAAGTCTCGGCTCAATTGGAGTCTGAAAGCTTCTGTTGTATAAGTCTGGGTTTGATCCAGGACTCATAGAGAAGGCGACTACATCCAGATGAAAGAGGATGATGGAGGTGCCTGGGGTGTAATGGGGTCGAAATCACTTAATAAAATGACATTTGCGGTCAGAATGCAGTATTCAATCTGCTGTTGTTACATTAGTGTTCCCTGTCAATTTCTGACAGTGCATTCCCAAATTAAATGTCTTTTCTTGGCACTTTTTTGTTGCAGCTACGATTACATAAGCACTTTGCTTTCAAGAGCTAGAGAGCACTTCTACCTTGATTAGCATTTCAATACTTCAGAGTGTAACTGTAATCTAATATATAGTGACTACACATTTCTGCTTTGAGATGATTTAGCAAGAACTCTAATAGGTGTCTAAGCATTCGATTATCAGCTTTGCTTTGTAAGAAAGGTCTGGTGCAGTATGTACTTATAGTTGATTTTCTGTTAGTATAATGTGTGTATTATGTCCTCTGCTGTTCTGAGATAAAACCATTAAGATGCATTACCCTTACATTAGAAAGTTCAAGCACCAGCACAATAATGACAGAGCTAAAAAAAATAGCTTTTTTATGGCTTGCAGCAAGTTTGAAACTAGATTGGAGCCATTAGATAAGATATTTCTGCGCTACATACGTCAAGTTTAGCAGATAATAGATAGATAAACACACAGATAGAATAACCTCAGAGCCTCACTAACTATATAAGCTGTGGACTTGAAAGTACAAAGATTTTTGCATTGGTTATTTTAGAATAGCAAAATTATATATTATAGGTATACTGGGTATACATATGATTAGAAACAAAAGATGATTTAAATTAGTAGAGACCATAAACTTCACAAGATGGTTTGATATAATGGTCAGAATTTGTATATAACATTTATAGTAAAAATGTACATACAGTATACATTACTTTTCAAAAGTTTTTTTTTAAAGAAATTAATACTGTTATTCTGCAAGGATGCTTTAAATTGATCAAAAGTGACAGTAAAGACATTCCTATGACATTTCTATTTCAAATAAATGTTGCTCTTTTAAACTTTCTATTCATCTAACAATCTTGGGGGGAAATGTATCACAGTTTCCACAAAAATATGAAGCAGCACAACTGGTTTCAATGTTGATAATAATCATAAATGTTTCTTGAGCATCAAATCAGCATATTAGAATTATTTCTGAAGGATCATGTGACACTGAAGACTGGAGTAATGATGCTGAAAATTCAGCTTTACCATCACAGGAATAAATTACAGTTATTTCAGAAATGGTAACAATTTCACAATATTTCTCTTTTTATTAATATTTTTATTATTTTTTATTTAAATAAATGCAGTCTTGGTGAGCGTAAAAGACCTTTTTCAGAGCCATTAAAAAATCTTACCCACCCCAAACATTTGAACGGTAGTGTATTATATTTGCAAATAAACTGAATTGGAGAAAATAAGTGGATTTTTGCCATTTTACGTCATCACATGGATGAAGTCAATTCTCCTCAAGTTTACACAGGTGTCCTAGCAACATGATCCACTAACCGCAAACAAACACAAAGTCACACAATACTGACTGTCTTCATTTGCAACATTAGATCTATTGTTTTATCATTTTAAACTGTACAGACTTCTCATTGTCAAATGTTTTGCTTCAAAAATGTGCTATCTTCACAATAACACTTGCATATTTTTTACATTTTTAAGTGTGACTGAAGTGTCCAGACACTTTCTGAGGCTTCAGTAGATGTGCATGAATATGATTCTAACAAAGTGTCTTTGGTTGATCAGAATAATAAAGCCACACTGCAGTGCTGACGGTTATTCTGGGTGAATATAGCAGAGTGCTGAGTGAGCTCTTCTCAACGTCCCCAGCTGCCTCACTGTGGAACTCTGGGATATAGCCTGTTACCATAGAGACCACTGTTAACTGCACAGTGAGCCTTCTGTATCCAATAGATTCACAATAGAGATGGAATTTGCAGAGTTTAGCATTGGTATGACGACATTGTTGTTTTGATATGAATCCTTCTGTGTCTTCACTGACTCATGTTGAATTGGCATGTTTCTATACTAATGTGGATGTGGCTAATGAGGACGGAGCACAGCGGCTTCCCTGAGCTGTTAAACTCTTTTAAAAATAGCACTTAATGATGAGGATGACATCATGACGATCCACATACACACCCACAGAAGAGTTTTAAATAATGCTTGAGCTTAAAGTAATATTTGTTCAGCAAAAAATATATATATATTGCATGCAAAAAAAATGAAGGCTGTTTTAAAGAACTTTAAGGTTTTTGAAGCACATTTTCCCCCAGATTATCAATACTGTAAAGCAGTGTTGATTTAGTATTATTTATATAATATTATAGTATTTATCAATATTTGTAATCAGCTTTTATTTTTATATTTTTAGTTTTCTTTTTAAATTTAGTAGAAGTTTTAGTGATTCTATGTGCTTTTGACTTTTTTGTTTGTTTGTTTGTTTTTTTAGATTTAATTTATTTTTATTTCAGTTTTAGTATTTTTAGTACTTATTTATGTCAGTTAGTTGCCAAGGCAATATTTCTCATTTTCATTCAAGTTTTTTATCTAATATATATTTATTTATTTATTTTTTATTTTTATTTCAATTACCGAATTTTTTAAATAGTTTTAGTTATAGTTAACAATAACAACACTGCTGTGAAGTATATTTAAATTGTAAAATATTTATGCAGTATTTGTTGTACTTAATTTTAATTTATGCTCATTTTAATAAAAAGTTTGTGCATTGTTTGTGCTAAATAATTTTTATTACTATATCACAGTTATGAGAGAAAAAAAGCAAATAAATAAAAAATATGCTTAGTTGTTTTGTTTTTTTCCAAAATAAAATTTGTTAATTATAAAAATGTAATATTTTGGAAACGGGTGAAATTGGTCTGTGGCATTCATGAAATTCACCCACTTCTGCCCTTTTTTTTTCTTTTTTTTTTAGATTGGCTTCTAAATTAAAGACCGTGATATGAAATATAGCAGAACGTGTTCAACTCTAAACTTTGCTCTCTCTCTCCTCAGGAAACCCTTGTCCTTACATCGTTGATGACCCCAATGAAGACACCATAAGCATTCTGGTGCGGCTTATCACGGAGAAGAAAGGTGTGTAATGTTTCTTGACACATTTAACTCACCCTTACATCACACTGTGAATCTTATTCCATCTCAATGTGTGTGTTACAGAAAACGCTGCTGCTCTGGAAGAACTTCTGCAGGAGTATGAGGATAAACAGATGGCCCTCAACAAGAGCTCATCCATCAAGTAAGAACACACATATGCAAACGTACACATCTACACTGATGTCAAAAATCACTTTTGAAAACTCACATAGAGCATGCAGAGTCCAAGATGAAATTAAAACTGAGAAAGTGCAAAATAAGTGCACTTTTTTATTTTTTATTACACAATATATTTTTGTCCCTATAACAATTTTTAAGCTGTTTAATAGTGATACACAGTGTAGGTCATGTCAACACAGCTTCATAAATGAGTCAGTCTCTGTGAAACTTCACCTATAACAAAAACAAAGACTTATTGTAGTTTAGTTCCTGATATTTTTGCAAGGAATATTCCCTATATGTTTCACCAAAGAGAGTTCTGGAGAAGAATAAAAAGCTTTAGGTATCCTAGATAAACTTTGATGGTAAGATGCAAGTCATGACTAATGTTTTGTTGAGTATATGGTTTGTATGTCTTTGAAGAGCCAGACGATTCTCACAATTCCATTTTATGAGATAATTACAAGGTTTTAAACTATGAAATATGTACACTACCATTCAAAAGTTTGGGATTCAATTTTTTTTTTAAGAAATTAATACTTTTTTCTATAAGGATGCATTCAAAAGGATCAAAAGTGACAAGATAGATAATAATAATGTTACAAAAGATTTCTATTCCAAATAAATGCTGTTCATTTGTACTTTTTCTCAACAAAGAATCCTGGAAAAAAAAAAAAAAAGTATCACGGTTTCCACAAAAAAATGAAGTTTTCAACATTGGTAGTATGAGATGATCACAGTTCACTCTTGAATTTTTGCATGAATCATCTCCAGCTGTAATGAATTGTATTAATGGTCACTTGTGGACTGGAGTTTTTAGAGGAATTCCCAATTGTGAAACAGGAAGCAGATTTCCGTTAGCTCAGATAAAGAAGCAGCTCATTCTTGTAAACTCATTAATGAAGAATCAATGTAGCGTCAGAAGAGCTGAAGGAGAGATTGTGCCTATGTTAATTAGTTTGCACCTGGTTTGCAGCACTGACAAGCATATAAATCATTAAGAAGTAAGTGCTTGTTTATTTTCCAACTGTAGCATCATCACAGCGAGGTAAAGGTTGCTTTAAAATGATTAGGAGATTTAAAAAACGGCTGAAATGACTCCATGTCCCGACTGCTTAGTTCAAGAGATCCTTTAATTCCAGGCCCTTTTCTGCAAGCCAAGAGTGCTGTATTATACAGCTGTCATGAGCTCAGGGGACTCTGACATCATCACAATGGAACTATGGAAGGGGGGCGGGTACTTACCAAGACTCCGTGAATGTATTTGGTTTGTGTGCTTTCAGTGTGTGTCCAGAGAAGGCTTGAAAAAATCGGTACATTCGTTTGTACTTCAAGACTTATGAACTGCTAGAATTGTAAGAATTAAGAACTGCTAGAATATTATGCCTCTTTCTGTATGCCAAGAATCAAGCTTCATTAAATGGTATGATGAAAGTTTTTACATTGCCAAAGCGTTAATAAACACTTTTTAAAGCTTGCCAATGGAAAATTCACTGCCATGATGCTAGGACTTTGCTTTATGGTCGCTAATGTGTTCTGAGTAGTTTTTGGGCATTGCTACTGTATGTGGTTGCTAGGGTGTTGCTTAGAAGCAACATATTAAGCATATTGAGGTGATCACAAGCTTGAATTTGGCTTGTAGTGTTTCCCAGTCCATTGTACTTTTAAAAAAATTCCAGAAATTAAAAAAAAAAAAAAATTTTTGTAAAATATATACACAATTCTGATGCCAGTTTGTAAGTCTTTCTCTCTGTCTGTTTCTCTGTCAGGTTTCCGGCTCTTCCTCATTTCTCCCAGTTCCGTTCGCTGCCCCGGCTGTGTACCCACCAGCATCATTTGCACACTATAAACGGGCTGGCCTCACGCTCCGGGCTCTGCTGTTCCCGCTGCAGTCAGAAGAAATGGCCCGAGCTGCTGCTGCCCGCCCTGGCGCTGCCCGCCGATACGCACAAGAGCCCTACTAACGTGGTCAAGACGCCAGAGGTCACCATCCTGTCTGTAGGAAGGTGAGAAAAAAATAGGAAGTAAAATATATAATTATGTGAATTCTGAGAAGAAAGGCCTTAATTTAATCCCACATTTGTTGTTGCAATCGAAACATGAGACATCTGTTTTTAGCTTTTGTTTTTGATAATAAACATACAGAAGCTCTGTTCCAACACCTAGTGAACGCTTTTAGACTTCCTGTGTGAAGACTGACAAAATATTTCCCAAAAATTAAGATAACTTGTTTTGACCAAAATCTATTGCATATGTGTTTCACAAATAAGGTAATCCCAGCAGTGTCAGTTTTATTAGTTGTGGGGGTTTTTGACTGAGAAATCACCACCAAAAAATCATTTAAAGTCATTATTGTGTTAGATGAGAAAAGCATTGAATAGACAATGCAAAAAAGTAGCTTTAGAAATTAATATTTTGATTCAACATAGAATTTACTACAGATAATCTTTTAAGGCTATACATGGCCATAACATTTTTTTTCAGAAGCAGCATCTGAAGTGGCATTTATGTATATTTACACAGACTGTTTAATGCAGCTCAGAGGTGGCGTAAAATTTAATGAAAAATAAAACGATACTCTTTAAAAATGAATCCAGTAGGTGGCGGCAAGTCACTGTCTTAATGAGTGAGTCATTCAGTCATTCAGTCAACTAATTCATTCAAACAGCTGATTCATTCAGGAACGAAGCAAGAATGAGTTTTAATCTAATATTTGTATTTTATTTTATACCGAAAATCATTTCTAATTGTTTTAGTTTAAGTTTTAGTGAACAATAACAACTGAATCCCAGAATGTCTAGAAATGAGCTAAAAGTAAGCAATAAGGTACGAGAGGCTGTGCTGTATCGGGAATAAGTCACAGCTGAAGGGCGTTGTTGAGTGCCTGCAACCCCTTCAGCTGTGACTTATTCACGATACAGCACTAGCCTCAAGTACCTTATTGCTTTTATAAAACGGTTACCACACAATACAAATATTAAAGCCAAAAATATGTGTCAATGCAACTTTCATGAAGTAAACTTTCACTAAAGCCTTCCTTCCACCGGAAAAAATAGTCCCTGACCATGAACAGCAATAGAAGTTACATTATTACGCCATTAGATGGCGGCAAAGACTGTCTTTATGAGTGTGTCAGTCAGTAGCGAAGACTTTTACATTGAAAAGACTGAATTGTTGTGAACACGGAACAAGACGCAACTGTCAAATGTTTTAACTGGCGCTGTCAGTCACGGGAAAACCCCTTAACTGTTAAAAGGACAAGATAATACATCGGACATTTAAACAGATTTTTTATTATGAATGTAGGACTGACCTGAAGGAAAATGCTAAATCTGAAACTCACTCACTCTATCTATTTCTAACTTCTACATAATACAGTAAGCTTCAATGGACAATATAAATTAAGAACATACAGTTTACATTGCTAAGAGTGGTTGCTAAGGGTGTTCTGTAGTGATACACAGAACCGTTGGGTGAAGCGGTCATAGCCCTGTTTTATCATGAATAAAACACAGCTATTGACCAATCAGAATCAAGGACAGGAACTAACCATTTTATAATTGAAAATATTCGTCCAATATAGCCAAGTAAGGGATAATATGGGCAAAAATTAGGGTGATCTAATAAAAAAAAAACTATTTCACCCAATATTGATTTGTATTGTGTATTTGTTGTGTTTATTATTAGAATACTGAGATATATTATATATAGTTATTAACTCATGCGGTTCCATTTCACTTAATATGCTGCCTTAGAAGGTTGCGGCCTATGAAGGCAGTAGATAGCTCTCTAAGTTTTGGAGCAGACCTATAAATCACAATGATTGAATGAATTAGTTGTGTTGGTTTGGGATGGTAATTCACTTCTCATTCTCACGTACACACCCAGTTATGCTCACAGTGACAAATCAGTTATGACACACTGACCTCTGTGTCACCCATGTGTGAATGGCAGGTTCCAAGTTGCTCAGATCCCAGAAATGAAGTCAGCATCCAAGGAAGTGACCCAACCGGAATCGAGCGATACTGACTCCATGGACAGCGGCCACACTGAGTTGGCGGAAGAGCGCTCACTGCTGGGCGTGTCCTGTTCCTCTAATTCCTCCCCCTCAAAGTGCAGACAGGAGGTGAGTGACTAAACATGCGGAACAGGAATATTCCTCCAAACGTGTTTGTGTTTCAATAATAGTCCTTTTGACTCGGTTTGTTTTTGAATTGAAGTTTCCTCTTCCTCTTCTCTCTCATTATGGTCTTGGCATTCATTCTCTAAAGCCATGCATAAAAATCCTCCCAGGAAGTCTGGTGTATTTGTCATCTGTACATGAATGGAAATCACTTATTTCTTTAGTCACAGCTGACTTGTCCGGGTTAGTGAACATCAAGAACACTGTAGACAACCTCAATCTTTTAATAATAACTGCAGTGGAGCTGCATTGAGGGGAGGTCAGTTTTTGTTACCTAACAATTTGCCCTCTTGCATAAGAATTGCATCTTGCATTGTGGGGCGATGGGCTAATGGCTTCACAATGACTATCAATAGCTCCTAGGATTTACATAAATACCTCAAGGCTTCACAATTCATCCTTACAGCTGCTCTTGGCATTCAACCCTTTGTGGTCTCATGGTATTTATAAATGACACACAGAACAATACTGTACTTTTCATTTTTAGTTACATGGGTACTGTTTTATTTAAACTTAGTTTTGCTTTCTCTAATGTGATGGCCACAAGCTTGAACAGACACACTGTTGAAGGTCAACATGTTAGCATAGTTTGAAGTATTTGAATGCAACAAACTCAAGTGCTTTGGATAAATAAAACACATGTAATGTGTAATAATAGAACATTTCAGTTACATTTATGTATTTGGTAGACTTTGCAAGTGTACATTTTATCAGTTCATGTAATTCCTGGGAATCAATCCCATGACCTAGTGTTGCTTGAGCATTAAGTAAAGGATTATGTACATCCAGTCGAATGGGTCTTGCATCAGCCTGAAGGGGTTTATTCTGCGATAACAACTGTCTGGATGTACATTATCCCGGTTATTACATGGCTACTTGCCACATAAGTAAATAATTAGACATGAAATATTGATCTGAGTTGAAATATGTAATTAGCTCTTTAAACGCAAAGCTTCCGTGGGGAGAGCAGTTGCTAGCATTCGAATCACTCTTGTGGTACTTTGATGTCATACACCGACCGGTCTGCTCTGTGTCTACGCAGTGCCGCTTCAAGTAGAACAGACATGTTCAGATCTTAAATCTGTAGTGGTCAGGTGGTACAGTGGCCACACGGTACAAATCGTAGCTCTCAGAAAATTACGAGTTTGCACGTTGTAATTACAAGCTCAACAAGCACGTGAAGGGTTTTTACAGTTCAGAATCGTTACGGTAATTACAACATGGCGTGAACGCACCTTAACATACCGCTGGATGGCACGACTGACCAATCAGAATCAAGTATTCCACAGAGCCATATAATAATAGGCAATAAATATATAGTGCATAGCAGGGTCTCAATTGTAGTACTGATAATCAAACCTCTTTTCAAAAGTTTGGGTTGGTAAGATTATTTAAATATCTATAAAAGAAGTCTCTTCTGCTCACTAAGGCTGCATTTATTTGATACAAAATACAGTACAAACAAAACATTAATATTGTAAAATATTATTACAGTACAATTTAGAAATGTAGAAATCTTTTGTAACATTGTCTTTTCTGATACATATGATTGATTGATTGATTGAATGCATTCTCTCTGTGTTAATTCAAATTTTTAAAAAAAAATAAAAATAAAAAAATTGTATGGTAGTGTACATGATTATTTTATATCAGTATTTATTTGTTTTGTTATGTAGAAATAGAAAAAAAGGCATGAATATAAACTTAAATTATAAAGCATTTTTATTTTTGTCCATTTATTTACTATTTATAAATGAATAAATAAAATATACAGTTATAATATATATATATATACACACACACACACACACACACACACACACACGTGTATATATACAGTCAAACCAAAAATTATTCAGACACTAGATATAATATTTTATATATATTTTTACTAGTGGATGCAGGACACTAGAGTTAATTTATGTAAGTGAGGATAGCAAAACAAAGTAAACTGTGACATATTATACCCAAAAATTCTTCATACAGTGGACTTCCAGTAAAGTTGATAAAAATTTGGAACCAAAAATTATTCAGACACTTTGACTTGACCATGTTTTGCTTAAGTGTTATCTGACATAATTAAGATTATTTTTTCTGACACAGTTTAACTCAGATCTTGTCATATTTTATTACCATTTTTTTAAACTATAGTGAACTATAGTGAAATGAATAAAATGTTAAAGGTGTCTGAATAAATTTTGGTTTGACTGTATATATATATATATATATATATATATATATATATATAAATGAGTTGTTGTTTTTTTTCTTTTTAAAGATTTGGAGATTTGGAGTAATTGAATTTGCATCAGTTGAAAATGCATTATTTTTACCTTTTAAAACACATCATAACTCATAATGTGGTCCATAGAAGGTTAACTGTGTTTGTTTGGTGCTTCATGGATTAATACAGTGACAAATGCGAGAATCCGTTTTGGTTTTCAGCTGTCCTCCACTCACCCTCTTTCCTTTTCCTGTCAGAGCTGGAGTAAGTTTTTCCACTTGTTCGGGTCATGCCGAGTCAATCAGGATAAAATTATATTGTCTACTGCCCTCTGGTGGCTGGAAAAGTGTTTGCATTTGTGAACCAACAAATGTTTTTCTTTTGACAAATATTAAGTCAGGCTATCCTTTATTTCATGTTACTAATCTCTCACCACTTCTTTCATTCTCTCTCCCTCTTTTTCAGATGAACATATGAAAGGTTGGAGAAGGACATCCACTGACAGGACGCAACCCTTGTGCAGATGACATCATCCTTAGGCAACCGATCAGGGCAGATATGTGGCGGTGATGTCAGTATTCACCACCTTGAGGAGCCTTGAATTCAAGACCTTAGAAAACATTCGTATTTATTGTTTTTATTATAGTCATAGAACTATTTTATTAAAATACAATAAGCTCTGTCTCTGCTAGAAGATAATAGGAGACCGAAGGGCATTTACTCAAAAGACACTAAAGATGTCTTAAGTGCAGCCTGTGCTGCCGATTGACTTGTCGCACAATCAAAAACAATGGGACACCAGAGAGACAGTCTCTCCAGTTAAGAAGTATTATGAGAAACTAGTTTGATTTACACCCATTTCATTTTCTATTTTTGTTCTTTTTGTTACTGTAGTTTTGTCTTTTAGTATTTAAAATTTTAAAAAGTTGCATATGTACAGTCATGGTCAAAAGTTTGCAAACACCTTGTTTTTTTATTAATAATAATTTAAGCAAAAACATGCATACAACTGTCAATTTCTCATATTGTTTAATAAAAAATAAGTATTCTGCAGTTTTTACACCTGTACCTCATATATTCAAACAATAGTACAGGATTTATGTATACAAAAATATTTATTTACTTAAGCAAAGATGGTTTACACTAATTCACCAACTTAAAATCTTTGCTAATAGAGTGAATGTGCTTTATGTGATATTTAAACTACACGACTGATATACAGCAGACCAAAATCATTAATGTGTGAATGTCATTATATTAGATGAGAGAGTTCATCAAATTAACTATAAACATGTTCCACTAACAACAAACACTCTTTAGATCTATTGTTTTATCATTTCAAACTTATTTTTGTCAATTGATATGCTTGATAAGTGTACTAATGTCTTTCATTCAAATAAATGCTGCTTGGTTTGTGATGATTTTGTCATCTCATGCAATGACATTCAGACATTTTTAAGGATGATTAAAGTGTCCAAATACTTTTTGGGCTACATTTTTTGGTTTATATTTTCATTTTTTTAAAGACAAAGAATAAGTGACTAATTGTTTCATAATTTTAAAAAAGGCTTATGTCAGTGGCGTAGAAACACTAACAGCAATATTGCTTAAAAATGAAAATTTTCAGGTGTTCACAAACTTTTGACCATGAAAGAAGAATGTAATATTTCATATATTAGCAAACCCAGATTCAAAAAGGCTCTTTGTCACCACAACCTTCAGCTCGTCAGCTTGATTGAACACCTTTTAAAAAGTTTTTCTCTAAAAAAAGAAAGAAAAAAAACAACAAGAAATACAATTTAGCACGCAAATCTGAGGACAGACAGCTGAAAAAATCTTGCTCTAAGTTAAGCTAAAATAGATTTATTGTTCCTTTTGAAAGTATTATCATCTCAAAGAACATTTGTAGTGCCTCAGACTAGCTGTCTTGTTCTTTGCTATATAACGGTTATAGATAGTGTTAGTGCTAAACCTTATGCATTTCAGATTGCTCGCTTTATCAAACGTATGGGATTTTAGGCCACATACAGACTGTAAAGTTTCAGGAGTGACATTTTAAACACGGGAGTGAGTCCCCTAAATTCTCATTCTGTGTGTGTACGGAACACGACTCACTCCTGAAATTGCAATGTTTGACACCATGGTAACCATAGCAATGTTCTGGCGTCAGACATTTCCTGTCAGATATAATAGACATTTAGGTAAAACTACCTTTTTAAAGATGTTTTTACACAACAGATGTTTTCCAAATGAAGCACTCTTTAACAGACATCTTGGACATGTACATGTGCAAACTGTATTTTGACCAAATTAATGTTACAATATTACAATAATGATGTTCTGCAATTTTAACCAAATAACCATCTACAGAGGCGTTGTGTTTTGTTTATGCTCAGAAATCTACTTGTCCACTGATTATAAGCGGTTTTGGGGCTGTTGTTTGGGCTTGGCTCATAAAGCAATCAAATTTATGACGTTATTAAATGTGTTTGTCATTACCTGAATTTTCGGTGAGTAATACAGTTCAGCAGTACTCGTTTTCCAGCGGCGCTGGTTCCGGAAGTACTTTTTCCATTCATTTTTCCCAAAGGGATTTAAAAAAAAGTCTTTGTTATAAGCCAAGCAGCTACGAAGTGAATAATAACATTACAAACTTTGATTTGAAGCAAAAAAAGTATTTGAAAATCAGACAAAAAAGGTACAACAAGAGTACAAAAAAGTACAAAGGTACAACAAGACTGTACTTAAAGGGATAGTTCACCCAAAAATAAAAATTCTGTCATCATTTATTCACCCTCAAGTTGTTCTAAACCTATATGAGTTTCTGTCTTCTGTTGAACACAAAAGAAGATATTTTGAAGAATGTTAACCAGACAGTTTTTGGTCCCCATTGACTTCCATAGTATTTTTATATATAAATATATATGTATTATGGGAGTCAATGGGCACCAGCAACTGTTTGGTTACCCACATTCTTCAAAATATATTTTTTGTGTGTGTTCAACAGAAGAAAGAAACTCATACAGGTTTAGACAACCCGATCTCAAGGCAATCTGTACGTATTTTACGAGGTGGCTAATTTGTACAAATTCGTACAACCTCACTTTATCCATTTTATGCTACTTTTTCTAAACCCTGTCATTGGGGTTTAGACAAATAGTATGAATTCATTCAAGTGAGGTCATACGAATTAGCCACCTCGTAAAATACGTCGTGAGATAGCGTTGGTTTAGAACAACTTGAGGGTGAGTAAATGATTTTTGGGTGAACTATCTATATATTTACATACTTTGAGAGCATAGGGAGATCGACTTGATTATGTTATTTGCAGTGCTTCATGGCTTCATAGGAGTGGGCAGAACTAAAGAGCTCTTTTGGCGCATTTTGCTTTTTTCGCCTTTATCTGATTGGTGGAATTTTCTGTACAGCATCATGGGTAGTATAGATTTTCACCACAATTTCTGCTGTTAAACAAAATTATTTTAAAACTGAACTGACATGTGACATGTGGGCTAACGGCTTCAACAGAAGCAAATACTACAACCTTGTCGCTCACAGTAAGGCTGTCTTTAAAGGTTTATAAGTTATCGTTAATAATCAATTTCCCTATCATGGACCCGACTGTTTCACTTTATTCGGTTCTAAAATGCGGTTACTCCCGTAAATTACTGTGTACAGAACAGGATTAAGCACTAAAAGGTGAATTAACAACCGAATTTAGCTGCAGTGTGTATGTGGTTCATTGTGCTGTTGTATTTCAATCTGTGAGACTAAATCAGTTCTCTTTCCAGATTCCTCTCACATTTCAAACCATGACTTAGTCATCAGAGCGGTTCCATCAGATACCACATTTGGGGAAACTGAAGTGGGCGTTATTAACCACAAAACACTGCGGCCAGCCGAGATCTATCATGAAAGTTTCCTCTCACTCATCAGTCTGGTTAATGTTCACACCGCAACTAAATGTGGATCAAATCTGAAGAAAGAAGGAATCTGATGTTTTCAGTTCTGATATCTAAACAGAAATCTTATGTTATGTTCATATATATTGATGTCTCAAACAGTGTCATTAAGGAGCTTAGATTTACAACCAGAAGTCTAATGACAAAATATATTAAATATATTAGATGTTATTATGAACATGCCAGAGTAGGTCATGAGTGTCTGATATTTAAAAAGCCATTCATTCCAAAAATCATTTCCTCACTTAATATTTTAGTCTTGTTTTCCATTACAAATATCTAAAAATCCTTATTTTGATTTCATATTCAAAACAAGAAAAAAATTTGTCAATGCGGTAAGAAAAATAATCTTGTTTTTACCTTTGAAATAAGTTTATTTTTCTGGCCCCAATGACAGATATTTTTCTTGTTTAAACATAAACTCACCTAATTTTGATACATTACCCCGGTTTCACAGACAAGGCTTAAGCTAGTCCTAGACTAAAATGCATGTTTGAGCTTTTTTAACTGAAAGCAACTTGATCTTAAGATGCACACCAGTAATGTTTTTTTGTTGGGTATGTTTATAAATGCTACTTAAATATCCTAATTGAACTAAGGCCTAATCCTGGCTTAGTCTAAACCCTGTCTGTGAAATCAGGCCAATATCTTAAAGTGTAACTTCACGATTTTCAACCTGCTTTGTATTGTTACAATGTCAGTAGTATATGTAAATTAACAATGTTTACTCGTTCTCTGTGTTACCTTGAGAGAGAAATTCACATTTGTCAGCAAAACCTTTGACAGCTCCAGAGCTTTTGTGAAAACTGAAAGTAACTCACTCCCGCTTAACGTTTACTCCTTGAATTCTTGCTTTTGGGAACAATACAAGTCGACACCATTGTGGCTAAAAGTTTGCTAAGAAGTATTTAAACTAAAGCAAGGCAGTATTTGACTCTGGTAAGCATATCTATAGCAGACTGGTGGGAGTGGTGACTTTGTCATCTCATGCAATGACATTCAGGCATTTTTAAGGATGATTAAAGTGTCCAAATACTTTTTGGGCTACATTTTTTGGTTTATATTTTCATTTCTTTAAAGATAAAGAATAAGTGACTAATTGTTTCATAGAGTTTTCTCTAGTCAGGTAATCACCTTTCTACTGTATAAGCAGCCATGTTTTATTGAAAGCTCATTTTGCCAGCGGTGAAGTATCCCTTTAAGTCATTCTGCTTCTCAAGTAAATTTCTTAATTTAAGAATGTTTAGATATTTGTACTGGAAAACATCAGTCATGCTGTGGTGTGGTGTAAACGTAACCTCCATATCAAGACCTTACTCTTACAGGATGTAGAGAAACAAGAAGCTACAAGAGCTGTTGCATTCAAAGCTGAATGAGTCAAAGACCTTGATTGTGAAATGCATGTCCTCAATGGAATTTTGGAGGTAATTGGAAAATATATTATGAAATATTACTCAGTTTTTTATCATTTCATTCTTCCATTGTATTTATTTAATTTTTCCATTTTATTTGTAATTCAGATGAAGTAGTGACAGGCAAGGCTACTTAAGGGTATAGCATCACAGTTTTGTTACTGACATTTACATTCACATTTTATATAAAGTGGATTTTTATACAATATACATGTTTGTTCGCAATAATTTCTTGAATACATCATAGTTAGAGATAGAGACATAAACCGCTGTTATAATTTACATTGCAGTTTGCAAAGATGAACTAGAATGAAAATGTAAGGGGGAAACTTAGCTCTGTATTGTTTTTGCTTTTATTTATTATCATTCAAATAATAATGTTGTTTTTTCTTGATATTTATACTTTTGAAATAAAGAACTTTACTGCAGTATTTGAGATCTGGAAATTCATCTTTACATATGCAATGATTTTTCTGGTAATAACTACCATTCAAAAGTTTGAGGGTTACCACATGATTTTCTCACCCTCAAGCCATCCTGGGTGTTTATGACTTTCTTCTTACAGACGAGTACGTTAGCAATAAGGTACGAGAGGCTGTGCTGTATCTTGAATAAGTCACAGCTGAAGGGCGTTGTCAGGCACGACGCCTGCAACCCCTTCAGCCGTGACTTATTCACGGTACAGCACTAGCCTCGAGTACCTTATTGCTTTTATAAAACGGTTACCACTCAATACAAATATTAAAGCCAAAAATATGTGTCAATGCAACTTTTATGAAGTAAACTTTCACTAAAAGCCTTCCTTCCGCCGGAAAAAATAGTCCCTGACCATGAACAGCAACAGAAGTTACATTATTATGCCATTAGATGGAGGCAAATACTGTCTTTATAAGTGTGTCAGTCAGTAGCAAAGACTTTTACATTGAAAAGACTGAATTGTTGTGAACACGGAACAAGACGCAACTGTCAAATGTTTTAACTGGCGCTGTCAGTCACGGGAAAACCCCTTAACTGTTAAAAGGACAAGATAATACATCGGACATTTAAACAGATTTTTTATTATGAACATAGGACTGACCTGAAGGAAAATGCTAAATCTGAATGCAGGTAATAAACTCGCTCACTCGATCTCTTTCTCACAATACTCTTCTAACTTACATAATACAGTAAGCTTCAATGAACAATATCAACTGATAACAAACAGTTTACATTGCTAAGAGGGGTCAGAGGGGCCAATCAGAATCAAGCCCAAAAAAGTGCAACCATCGATCATAAAAGATATCCACACAGCTCTGGGGGCTAAATAAATAATTCTGAATCGAAGTGATGCGTTTGTGTAAGAAAAATATCCATATTTTAAACTTTGAAAACTAAAATAACTAGTTTCCGGCAGACGTTTGCACGCACGTCGACTTACGCCAAAAGACTTACTTACTGTTGTGACTGCAGAGCTCAGTGCATTAAATCATTAAATAGATTAACGATTGATCTATCAACAAATTAGACTCACTCATACTGTCAAAAAATCCTAAAACGTCATTCAGTTTTGACAAAAAATTAATATTCTTGTCCCTAATAATCAACTCAATGCAGGGGAAACTGTAAGCAGTGCTAAACTGCTCTGGCGGTGTGAACGGGGCTTCACGCGATGTAGGAATTGCGTAAGCTTTGACGCCTCTCTCTCTGTTCAAACAAATAGGGCTGGACAACAAACTCAAGCTCCTCTTTTCTTATATTGAAATCCTCCGACATTTCTCTTTAAAAATGTTTTGTTTTGCTCTATCCTCTGCGCTTCTGCGTTCATCAATAGGTCATGCGTCAGGTCAGAGTTCACTCTTTCGCCGTAAATTGATGCGTACGGCCGTCTGTCAGAAGGTAGTTATTTTAGTTTTTAAAGTTTTAAATATGGATATTTTTCTTACACAAACACATTGCTTCACTTCAAAAGGCCTTTATTAACCCACTGGAGCCGTGGATATCTTTTATGATGGATGGTTGAACATTTTTGGGCTTCAAAAACTTCTATTTACTGCCATTATAAAGCTTGGAAGAGCCAGTACATTATTTAATATAACTCCGATTGTATTCGTCTGAAAGAAGAAAGTCATATACACCAGTAGGAGGGCTTGAGGGTGAGTAAATCATGGGGTAATTTTCAATTTTGGGTGAACTAACCCTTTAACGTAAACATTTTTCCTATTATCACAAGTTAAAAAAGTATGATTTTTTTTTGTATGTTTACATAAAGTGCAATAAAGACAGCTTACAAAAAAAAAATTCCTTTAAGATTGATATAATTATTCCACTGACATATGATACAGTCTGTGATCGCACAGTCATGCTGTAGTGAAGCAAAGCTTGATTTCTATTGTTTCACTGTGAAGTAAGTCACGTTACTTCATTGCCTTCAGTGGTTCCATTTAGAACCTTTAACATCCATGAAACCTTTCCAGCTGCACAAAAGATTCTTTATAGTGGACAAAAGATTCATTAGATTTGTTTAGACATGTTCTTCACACTGGTTCTTCAAAGAACTCTTCACTGAAAGGTTCTTTGAGGAACCAAAAATGTTTCTTCTGTGGCATCATTAAGAAAGCCCTGTTTTGGAAACTTTACTTTTAATAAAGTGTGTTTTTCAAGTGTTCATCTTCACAGTAAGGATGACAGGCATTTATCAGCTGTCATGCTTGATTTCTTGTTGATGGATTTTCTGAAGCTCTGCCCTGCCATGAAGTAGAGGATGGGGTCGATACAGCTGTTGATACTAACCAGAGGTCGCGTGGCTTTGTAGGCAGTGTTGGAGAGCAGAAGCATGTCACAGTTCTCTTGGTCCAGGTAGCGGAAAATGTAGTATATACTGCGGTTCAGATGGAAGGGCAGGAAGCACAACATGAAAGCCAGAAGCACAATTATGATCATCTTCACTGACTTCTGCTTGGAGCGTTGTGACATTGGTCCTCCACCAACACCAGGTTCCTGAAGTTTCCTCACCATCAGCCCGTTGCAGACCAGCACCACCCCAAATGGTAGGACAAAGAGCAGGAACATCACCACCGAGCTGTAGACCAGAAAGTCATTGAAGAGCTCCTTACTGGTGGTGTCGTGACAGACCTCAACATCATCAACATGTCTCGTCCTGGAGAAATAAAGGATCGGGGCTTGAAAGATGAGTATGATCACCCACACTCCCGCAGAGACCAAACGAGCACGACGGGCATCCATCATGGACAAAGAGCGCATCGGATGACAGATGCCTAAAAATCGGTGTAGGCTGATGCAGCTGAGGAAGAGGATGCTTCCGTAGAGGTTTGTGTAGAAGAGAAAACGAATCAGTTTACACATCAGCTCGCCAAACGGCCAGTCATTCTCGTCAGCGTAATAGTAGATCAGAAACGGAAGGGTGAGGATGTAAAGAGTGTCACAGACATTGAGGTTGATCATGTAGATGGTGCTGGGCTTCCAGTGTTTGGTTCGAAACACGATGACGTACATGGCGGTGATGTTCAACCCCAGGCCGACCACAAACACCAGAGTGTAACTCACCGGGAGAAGAATGTACTTGAAGTCTTCTTTTAAAGTACAACGATACACGTCACTATGATTGGTTGGTACAGTAGTATTGTTAAGCGTTGCCATTCTGATCCAGATCTGTCAAAAAATAAGATAATGAAATCATATCTAAGGGGAAATATTATCTAGTTGGTATTTACATATTGATCTTATATTAAACAAACAAAAAAAAACTAATCTTCTGAACTTTTAAGCATCTCCTATATGTCAACAAAACAATATTAGCATTAAAATGAGGCTGTTTTATGATAGAAAGAGAAAATAATGGCTAAGCTGCCACACAAAAGCATTTTTTTCAGTAGTGGTCGTCGCAATGAATAATATATCAGGGATATAATATATTAATGTCTACTGTCAAAACACATTTCATACTCGTATTTCATCCCCAAAACAATTTTCATTAAAAACAAAAACATTAAATATTTCTCATTGTAGTAGCTTTTGTATTTACTCAATGCTGAGTAAATACAAATTATAATTTCATGAAATATAATCAGAATCAATGCAAGGGCTGTGCCAAGTGTGCGACCGCACAGGGCCTCGAGCCAAAGCAAAGTGACATCTGACTTGATGATGTAAAGCCAATTGTTAAAGTTCATGTTTTTGTCCTTCGAAATACTATAATACTATAAAAGTGAGACTATGTGTATCGTGACTACATTATTCTGCTTGTTAAAAATGTATTTTGCAGTAACTGCGCTGAGCGTGTGCGTGTGACCGTGATTCACCACGCGCATACATGACATGTCAGTCAGTGCAGCTTAATTTCAGTCCATTTTAAATTCTGATTTTGGCCCATTCTGAAATGGGTCAAACCATAGATATTACCTGAGAAGTTAGAAATCCGCGCAGATTCATGGAGGTGTATTTATTGCATGGAAAGCATGGACGCCTGCAGGATTTCATCTGATGGTACGCACATACAGGTGCTGGTCATATAATTAGAATATCATCAAAAAGTTGATTTATTTCACTAATTCCATTCAAAAAGTGAAACTTGTATATTATATTCATTCATTACACACAGACTGATATATTTCAAATGTTTATTTCTTTTAATTTTGATGATTATAACTGACAACTAAGGAAAATCCCAAATTCAGTATCTCAGAAAATTAGAATATTACTTAAGACCAATACAAAGAAAGGATTTTTAGAAATCTTGGCCAACTAAAAAGTATGAACATGAAAAGTATGAGCATGTACAGCACTCAATACTTAGTTGGGGCTCCTTTTGCCTGAATTACTGCAGCAATGCGGCGTGGCATGGAGTCGATCAGTCTGTGGCACTGCTCAGGTGTTATAAGAGGCCAGGTTGCTCTGATAGTGGCCTTCAGCTCTTCTGCATTGTTGGGTCTGGCATATCGCATATTCCTCTTCACAATACCCCATAGAGTTTCTATGGGGTTAAGGTCAGGCGAGTTTGCTGGCCAATTAAGAACAGGGATACCATGGTCCTTAAACCAGGTACTGGTAGCTTTGGCACTGTGTGCAGGTGCCAAGTCCTGTTGGAAAATGAAATCTGCATCTCCATAAAGTTGGTCAGCAGCAGGAAGCATGAAGTGCTCTAAAACTTCCTGGTATATGGCTGCGTTGACCTTGGACCTCAGAAAACACAGTGGACCAACAACAGCAGATGACATGGCACCCCAAACCATCACTGACTGTGGAAACTTTACACTGGACCTCAAGCAACGTGGATTGTGTGCCTCTCCTCTCTTCCTCCAGACTCTGGGACCCTGATTTCCAAAGGAAATGCAAAATTTACTTTCATCAGAGAACATAACTTTGGACCACTCAGCAGCAGTCCAGTCCTTTTTGTCTTTAGCCCAGGCGAGACGCTTCTGACGCTGTTCAAGAGTGGCTTGACACAAGGAATGCGACAGCTGAAACCCATGTCTTGCATACGCCTGTGCGTAGTGGTTCTTGAAGCACTGACTCCAGCAGCAGTCCACTCTTTGTGAATCTCCCCCACATTTTTGAATGGGTTTTGTTTCACGATCCTCTCCAGGGTGCGGTTATCCCTATTGCTTGTACACCTTTTCTACCACATCTTTTCCTTCCCTTCGCCTCTCTATTAATGTGCTTGGACACAGAGCTCTGTGAACAGCAGCCTCTTTTGCAATGACCTTTTGTGTCTTGCCCTCCTTGTGCAAGGTGTCAATGGTCGTCTTTTGGACAACTGTCAAGTCAGCAGTCTTCCCCATGATTGTGTAGCCTACAGAACTAATCTGAGAGACCATTTAAAGGCCTTTCCAGGTGTTTTGAGTTAATTAGCTGATTAGAGTGTGGCACCAGGTGTCTTCAATGTTGAACCTTTTCACAATATTCCAATTTTCTGAGATACTGAATTTGGGATTTTCCTTAGTTTTCAGTTATAATCATCAAAATTAAAAGAAATAAACATTTGAAATATATCAATCTGTGTGTAATGAATGAATATAATATACAAGTTTCACTTTTTGAATGGAATTAGTGAAATAAATCAACTTTTTGATGATATTCTAATTATATGACCAGCACCTGTAGGGTTTTTATTTAACACTAAAAAGTGAAATAAGCATGAACGTTTTTAAATCCAAAAAGGAACGAAATTGTCAGAAATGCATTTACCGCATATTCACAGAGGAAAACAACTGAAAAACAGCTGTTTGTTATCTCAGTACTGTCTGTTTGTTTTACTGACTGAGAAATCGCTTCAGGTGATTCAGTGAGAGAGCAGTCCAACGAATGCGAGTGGATTCATAATTTAGAACATCATTTAATCGTCAAAAATATATGTGCGCAATTCAGGTAGGCTACACAGAATATACGAAGCGAAGCAAAATTTTTGTTAAATATCCACAACACAAACAACACCACCCTTGCGACAGGCCTGAGTAGGCTAAATGTCCAGACAGCATTTATTTTCACATCAGACAGTTTTTTCTATGTATGTATGGATAGATAGTCTGATTTTGTAACACCATTCCAAGTATTTCATTGTTCTGCAAGCCTAGTCTTGCATTTGTAACTGTCATGTTGCAATATTTACATGGAAAAAGTGATCATTGTGGCATTTGTCTAGATCATTTGTCTAAACATGTCATTCTTTAAGAAGTGGTAAATGTCCACAAACTGCACACACCCATATTTATACTGTCATGCATATGGCAGACTTCATATTCCCGGAACATTGATCTTAACAGAGTAATTTCAAATTGCTTCTTCCAAAGTCAGGGGATGCACAAATAAGCTTTTAAAGAAGTACAAAATGGTTGTTTCGCTAATCATGCAGCCCGACAGCACTCTAAATTATGCCAGAAAATAACACATCATATAGATCAATAAAGCAAATTAAGCCACAAAGTATCTTCAAAACCTCCTGAGAATATCCTATAAGAACTATCAAATGCTTTACTGTCATAACCACTGGAGCTGACATAACCAAAACCTGATGATCATGTTCTTACAGCATGATTTAAGAATCTTGAGAATCCGAAAGGAAAATCTGACTGTCTGTACAAAGAATCACATAATCAATGTTATTTATTAATAGGGACTTTTGAACCCCATATACAGTTTACAAGTGTTTTGGAACGTCATATTGCAGAATGTCTAATGTTACTGTGTTTTTAGGATGAATGTTTGTGTTGTGTTTTTAAGTCAATAGAAGGACCTTCTAAATGAATAAATCATTTAAAAAAAGATATTCCACAAACTGAGACATATATTGATTGTTTGGTAACACTTTACAATAAGGTCTCATTCGTTAACATTAGTTAATGTATTAACTATGAACTGACAATGAGTAATACATTTGTTACAATATTTATTAATCTCTGTGTTATTAATGTTAGTTAATAAAAATACAGTTGTTCATTGTTCATGTTAGTTCACGGTGCATTAATTAGTTAACAAATACAACTTTTGATTTTTAATAATGTATTAGTAAATGATGAAATTAACACTAAGATTAATAAATGCTGTAGTATTGTTCATTCTTAGTTCATGTTAACAAAAGTAGTTACAAAGTGTTAAAACCTTATTGTAAAGTAACTTTATTTTTACTTTTTATTACTTGTAAAGTAATAAAACCTTATTGTAAAGTGTTACCCATTGTTTTTATCTTTGTACATATGTGAAAAATAAATTATAATAACTGCATAATGCAACCAATTAAATACACATTTTTGTAAACAACATTTAGTAAGTACAAAATTAACATACTCACATGTGTTTTCAGCAGATTCTTTCAGGAATGTCCCCTCATGCTTTTCATAGTTAGTCTTGCTCTTCCTCTGCCTGTTCATGCTGCATTTCTTCATTGTGGGCGGTACTTCTCATGTCAACACGCCTCAACCTGCTTTCAGGACATCAGGCACTAGTATGCAAATCACTGCTGAGAGCTTCACACAATCTATGTCAAAAGTAAAGTTAGTTCAAGCAATTCAAATAATGCTAAACAGGTTTCCCAAAAAAACTCATGCCATTGTTTGTTTAAACTAACTCATGCCATTGGTTATGCCAGAAGTTTAAAGTCAGACCAGTGAAACAAAACAGACAATAAGTTTTAGACATGCTATTGTTACAATACAGAAGGGTCGGAGACAAGAGGTAACAGGTAATGAGGCTTTATTCACACACAGCAGAGCAAACGGTAGTGCAGGTGAGTTGTGAAGAGTGATAAGTTGTAATGGTATGATGATAAACAATGATACTGTCCTTGATGGGGTTGTAGGGGTGAAGATCCGTGGACGAGAGGTGGATGGCAGACGCTGGAGACTGGTAACACACACACACAGACTGGATTGACACGAGGAGACTTGGAGACGATGGAGACAGGTAAGTAGATCGAGTTGAGTCCTTAAGGTAAGCATGTAGAGGTTCTAGATGCGAACGAGACCGGACAGTGACTGGATGTGTGTGAGTGTTATTTATACTGGAGGTGATGAGTGAGTTGATGGGGTGCAGGTGTGCGTGATTAGTATTCTGGAGATGGGGTGCGCTGTGATTGGAGCGTGCTGGAACCTGGCGTGTCTGTGACAGTACCCCCCCCCTCCACGGCCCGCTCCTGAGGGCCGAGGACCCCGACGTCGTGGTGGTCGACCTCTTCCACGAGGGGCTGGTCTGTCAGGATGGTTGAAGTGAAAGGTTTGGAGAAGGTTGGGGTCCAAGATGTCGTCCCTGGGGACCCATGAGCGTTCTTCGGGGCCATAGCCCTCCCAGTCCACTAGGTACTCCAGGAGACCACCACGGTGCCGGGAGTCCAAGATCTCACGTACTTCGTAGGCGGCGCCGTCATCCAGGATGAGTGGAAGGGGGGGTTCGGAGGCTGCCACGCCAGGTTCTGTGGAGAGAGGAACAGAAGAGTGGTGAGGTTTGAGCAAGGAGATGTGGAATGTGGGATGAATGCAGTATTGTGGTGGTAGCTGGAGTTGGTAAGTGACAGGATTGATCTGCTTGGAGATGGTGAACGGGCCAATGAATCTGGGACTCAGCTTCCGGCAGGGCAGACGCAGGCGGATGTCCCGGGTTGACAGCCAGACCTTCTGGCCAGGTTGGTAGGTGGGAGCGTTGGAGCGGCAAAGGTCTGCTGTCATCCTGCGTCTGCACAGGGCTCGCTGCAGTTGGTGATGCGCTGAGTCCCAGACCCTCTCGCTCTCTCGGAACCAGTAGTCAACAGATGGAACGTCGGAGGGTTCCCCTGACCAGGGGAACAGTGGGGGTTTGTAGCTGAGTACGCACTGGAATGGAGTAAGACCGGTGGAAGGCTGACGTAGAGAGTTCTGGGCGTACTCGGCCCAACCCAGGTACTGGTTCCAAGAGTCCTGTTGGCTATGACAGAAGGTACGGAGGAAGCGGCCAATCTCTTGGATCTTCCTCTCCGTCTGCCCGTTCGACTGGGGGTGGTATCCCGAGGTGAGGCTCACAGTCACACCTAGGAGCGAGAAGAAGGCTCTCCATACCCTCGAGATGAATTGAGGTCCCCTATCTGAAACAATGTCTTCAGGAATGCCGAAGTACCGGAACACGTGGTTGAAAAGGTATTCGGCCGTCTCCATAGCAGTAGGAAGGCCTCTGAGGGGAATTAGGCGGCAGGATTTTGAGAACCGATCCACTACTACTAGGATGCAGGTATTGTTGTTGGAGGCTGGAAGGTCGGTGATAAAATCGACTCCTAGGTGTGACCAGGGTCGGTTGGGAACGGGCAGAGGTAAGAGCTTGCTGGATGGTAGATGGCGTGGGCTCTTAGAGATGGCGCATTCCTTACAGCCCTGCACGTACCTTCTGACATCGGCTGCCATGTTGGGCCACCAGAAGCGTTCCCTCAGCAACGAGAGGGTTTCATTGGCCCCCGGGTGACCAGTGCCAAGTGACGTGTGGGCTGAGTGAATGAGGGGAGTGCGCCGTGCTCTGGTGGTATATTGCAAGCCTGGTGGGCAACCCAGCGGAGCGTTGGTGGAGGCATTGGAGGAGGGCACGGTTTCCTCAGACCAGGAGATGGGGCTGACGATTAGCTTGCTTGGAAGGATGGGTTCTGGATCTTCGGATCTTTCCTCTGGAGCGTGAAGACAGGAGAGAGCGTCGGCCTTGACGTTTTTGGGGCCAGGACGGTAGGAGATGGAGAAGTCAAATCGAGTGAAGAACAAGGCTCAGCGGGCCTGTCTGGGGTTGAGTCTCTTGGCTGATCTTAAGTATTCGAGGTTCTTATGGTCAGTAAGAACTAAAAAGGGGTGTTTGGCTCCCCAACCAATGCCTCCACTCTTCCAGAGCGAGTTTCACAGCAAGGAGTTCTCTGTTCCCGATGTCATAATTTCTCTCCGCCGGGTTGAGCTTGCGGGAGAAGAAGGCACATGGATGGAGTCTACTGGGGTTCCCCTGCTGCTGGGACAACACCGCTCCTACTCCAGTGGTGGAGGCGTCCACCTCGACAACGAAGGGCAGCTCTGGGTTGGGGTGGACGAGGAGAGGAGCAGTGGTGAAGGCATCCTTGAGGTGTTGGAAAGCTTCGGTGGCCTCAGGGGTCCAGGACAGAGACTCGGGCTTGTCACGGAGTAAGTTGGTGAGTGGGCTGGCTAGGGAGCTGTAGTTCTGGATGAATCGGCGATAAAAGTTGGAGAATCCGAGAAAGCGTTGTAGTTCCTTGATGGATGAGGGAATTGGCCAGTCTTTGATAGCTTCCACCTTCCTCTCGTTCATCCGGATGCCACTGCTGTCGATGATGTAACCGAGGAAGTGAACTGAGGACTGATGAAATGAGCATTTTTCTGCCTTTAGGAAGAGGTGGAATTTCCGGAGCTGCTTCAGGACCTCCGCAACGTGGTGGCGATGTTCGGCCAGGCTCCGGGAGTAAATTAAGATGTCATCAATGTAGACCAGGACAAATCGGTGGAGAAACTCCTAGAGCACCTCATGAATGAAATCCTGGAATACGGAGGGGACGTTGACCAGGCCATACGACATAACAAGATATTCATAGTGGCCGGTAGGTGTCACGAAGGCGGTCTTCCACTCGTCCCCCTCGCGTATCCGGATGAGGTTATACGCGCTGCGGAGGTCCAGTTTTGTGAAGACAGTGGCACCACGGAGATGTTCCAGGGCTGAAGGGACGAGAGGAAGGGGATAATGGAACTTCACAGTTATATTGTTGAGTGCGCGGTAATCTATACAGGGCCTCAAGCCTCCGTCCTTTTTGGCCACGAAGAAGAAGCTAGACGCAGCAGGGGAAGTAGACGGTCGGATGTAACCTTGAGCTAGGGCCTCCTTGATGTATTCCTCCATGGCCTTCTCCTCCGGGATGGACAGAGGGTAGATCCTTCCCCTGGGCACTGATTCACCCGGAAGCAGATCGATGGCACAGTCCCATGGCCGGTGTGGAGGCAGCTTGGAGGCTCGTTGTGGGCAGAAAACGTCGCTGAAGGGGACGTAACACTCAGGGATGTCAACAGAGCGTTGGTCAACTGGACTCTCGATGGTCGTGGCACAGACGGGAAGAGACTCAGAGCGTGGAGAATGAGGAGTTGGAAGCCCAGGAAAACAGTTAGGGAAACAGGTTTCGCCCCACTTCAGGACTTCGCCGGTCTTCCAGGAGAGAGTAGGGTTATGCTGCTCCAACCAGGGGCGCCCTAGGATCACGTCAGCTGTGGATCCCTCCAGAACCAGCAGATGAAGGTGTTCGACGTGTAGGAGACCGACTTGAATCTGGATGGCATCAGTACAGTGGCGAACATGTTTGCGGCTCAGGGATTCGCCGGTTACTGATCGTATCTGGTAGGTAGTCGGCGTGGCCGTGGTCTTGACATTAAGCTGACGGCAGAGGGCGCCGGAGATGAAGTTGCCTGCTGACCCAGAATCGAGGAGGGCGACAACTGGAAGAGAAACATCAGCAGCAGTAAGGTTTACAATAGTGGTGAGAGGTTTCATCTTTTTAATAGATGGGATGATGGCACTCACCATTGGTCGCGGAGGACGAATTGGGCATGTGGAGATAACATGCCCAGGAGAACCACAATATAAACAAAGATTCTGGGTCAGCTGCCTCTGCCGTTCTGCTGGGGAGAGCTGGGAACCTTCCAGAGACATGGGTTCGTTGGCTGGTTCTGGGGGGCTGACGGATTCTGGTCGGCGGGATGTGATGGGAAACAGCGGCTGGCCCTGGTGTTCTTCGAGACACGACTGCATACGAGTGGCGAAACGGATGGAGAGCTGGATGAATCGTTCTAGGCCGATGGAGTCCTCGTATGCAGCGAGATGCAACCGCACCCGAGGATCCAATCCCTGACGGTAAGTCGTGATCAAGGCTTGTTCATTCCAACCGCTGGAAGCAGCGAGTGTTCTAAACTGCAAGGCATATTCATTGACTGACATTGAACCTTGTTTTAAATTATAAAGTTTCTCACCAATGGAGGAATCGGTGACTGGCTTCCCGAAAACTTCCCGGAAGTGGGCTACAAAAACGGAGTATGATTGAGTGATGGGATGGTTCTGCGACCAGATGGAATCAGCCCATTGAAGTGCTTTGCCTTGCAGTTGGGAGATGATGAACGCCACTTTAGATGTTTCGGTGGGGAAGTGGTGCGGTTGCATCTCCAGGACCAGCGAACACTGCAGGAGGAAACCGCTGCAGTCCTCCGCCGAACCAGAGTAGGGCGCCGGTTTCGCCATGGGACTGGCGTGCACAGGAGGTGAAGGAGTGGGCGCCGTGTTTGCGGAGGTGATCGCTGGATGTGTAGATGCCGGATTGGTGGTGAGAGCTCGTCGTAGGACATCGATGAGCTCTTGGATGGGATCCGGGTGGCTCATGCTGTGTGTGATGACGATGTTTTGGTCCGGCCTTCTGTTACAATACAGAAGGGTCGGAGACAAGAGGTAACAGGTAATGAGGCTTTATTCACACACAGCAGAGCAAACGGTAGTGCAGGTGAGTTGTGAAGAGAGATAAGTTGTAATAGTATGATGATAAACAATGATACTGTCCTTGATGTGGTTGTAGGGGTGAAGATCCGTGGACGAGAGGTGGATGGCAGACGCTGGAGACTGGTAACACACACACACAGACTGGATTGACACGAGGAGACTTGGAGACGATGGAGACAGGTAAGTAGATCGAGTTGAGTCCTTAAGGTAAGCATGTAGAGGTTCTAGATGCGAACGAGACCGGACAGTGACTGGATGTGTGTGAGTGTTATTTATACTGGTGGTGATGAGTGAGTTGATGGGGTGCAGGTGTGCGTGATTAGCATTCTGGAGATGGGGTGCGCTGTGATTGGAGCGTGCTGGAACCTGGCGTGTCTGTGAAAGCTATATTATTGTCCCTATATAAATTATTCTAATATTTGTATACTGTGTAAAGTTTACTGTAAAAAATAGTAAGAGTAGGCTAGTAGTATGCTATTTTCCGATCATAGCACAGAGCAATTTCAATCTGCACCCAATTCATATCGTATCCATTCCAAACAGTATGCAAGATTTCAATTAGTGTGTAATCATAATAGAATAAAAATAGTATGCCAAAGGAGCCTAGGTGGTATACAGAGGATTTTTAAAGTACCGTATGAATCTTTTTAGCTTGACTTGTGCAACCAGTGTTGGGGGTAAAGCATTACAAGTAACTTGAGTTACGTAATCAGATTACTTTTTACTTTTTCAAGTAACTAGTAAAGTAACACATTCATTTTTCAATGTACAACAAAATATCTGTTACTTTTTCAAATAAGTAACGCAAGTTACTTTTTCACATTTGTTGACTGACAGCTCTTCTGTCCCCATGTTGAGAGAAATAAAGTGCAGAGGTGTTGTGTGCTCTGTGTGAAAATGATGGTTATTGTAGTATGTGAACATGCATTTACCAACATGTTCTCCAACCAATACGCCTATATAGGTCGTTTGTCACTTCCCTGAAATACGACCCATAGGAGCACTTACTAAAGTTGCGCCCCTATTGACAACAGGACACTTTCATTTTAATGCATTGTACCCTTTTATCTGTGTCATATTTCAGGTTTCGCGTAGCTCAATTGGCAGAACATTGCAATATATAACAATATGTGATCATACGATTGTGGGTTCGATCCCAGGGAATGCATGTGCTCATAAAGTGTATTTTCACTATAAATCACTAAGGGTAGGTTTAGGGATGGGGTAGGTGTAGTCATTAATAAAAAAAAAATTAAAAAAAGAGTTTTGCTAATGTTTCACACAAAAACATTCAGTATTCCTCAAAATGAACAGAAACAGTGAAATGCAATCTCAGAATTTTACGCAAACCTGTAATTATTAACTGTATTTATTACACTAATATATTTTATGTATTTAATCTCACTTTATTAACCAGTGTCTTTGCTGCTGACCTTCAGTAATCTAATTCAACCATACTAATAAGAAAAATTATTTTAGATTAGATTTAGAAAAAGAATGTTTGACTTCCTTCTCCTGTATCCTATTCTTCTTTAATCCAGAATGGCAGCACAGCTGAAAGGTTTGTTTGAGCTGCGCCCTCTAATGTACATGCATATGCAGGCTTATTCATTTCACTTTTGGTGTTAAAGGGGCCTTAACATTTGCCAAGAATATACATTTTTTGTTATTAAAAAACAAACAAGCAAGCAGTGTTAATTTTGACAGCAAATTTTGATTTAGTTTTAGTCATAGTCTTTTGACTAAAATGCCATTTAGTTTTAGTCATATTTTAGTTATTGGAAATTGTTTTAGTTTTAGTCTAGTTTTAGTCGACTAAACATCATAAGATATCATATCATAAGAAAATCTAAAGGGTTTAGTTAAATTGTAATGCATTAAGTAAGCATTTCTCAGATCCAATACACTGATATACATCTGATATTCTCCAAACTGTTTATGTTCGCTTAAGACAATCAACTGTACTTTTTTTTCGCCAAAGCGGACGTTTTTTGACCGTTCGAATGCAAAAAGACACGAAAGAGAGCTCAATTCAGTACTTGTCAGGGATTGACAAAGTTGTCATTGAAATTTTGATTAGATATTTAGTTCCCTTTCAAGGGAATTCGAGCTGCGTCGAGCGCTGCGGGAACGCCTCTGCGTGTTTGCGTCGTGAAGCACGTATGAATTCAGTCCAATGGAGTGACGGAACGTCATAGGCGGGTGACGTCACTGACCAGGAAACTATAAAGCCTACCCGAAAACCCATTCATTCAGCTTCTGTACCTTCAGCAAGCGCTACATGTCAAATCGTCTGTCCTATTTATTGTTGTCTGTCCTCATTCATATATATATGATAATATAATATATATTATAAAATATAATATAAAATATAAAAAATATAATATAAAATATATAAAATATAATATATAATATATATTATGGCGAGCGAACAACAATTCAGGAAGAGTGTTCATCCCTGCCCTCGTTTCATTACGGGTGGGGATAAACACCTAATGTGTGTTGTTTGTTTGGGAGTGCAGCACGCCCAGGCTGCTCTCGAGGGGGCTGCCTGCGAGCACTGCAAGCACTGTGAGCTTTTCCCGCTGAGAACGCTGCGCTCCCGCCGAGCCCTCTTTGAGGAGAGCGGCTCGGCTCGCGTTCTTCGCGGCTCGGGTCCCGCTTCTGCTGAGGCACAGCGGTAGTTCAAGTTGTGGGGTTCGCAAATGGATCTGACAGAGGGGTTAGAGACAGGCGCTGCCCTATCTCAGCCATTTCTTCCGCTCTGGTTGATGCAGTTACATTAATGGCATCCAGTTCTGAGGAATTGGATGTTAGTGTAACAACAGGAGACACTGAAGACTCGCCACTTCAGTCCCCTGCTAGTGAGGTGCTGGTGGAGGTTTTAACTCGTGCCATGGCTAAATTAAACATTGATTGGCCGGCCGAGAAACAAGAACTGCAAGTTAAAAGAAAGCTAGATGAACGATATCTGCCATCTAGATCAGCTCAACCTAAATGTTGGGTCTTACCGTTTTTTTCCCGACCTCCACACTGAGGTGTCGAGGTCGTGGTAGAGACCCATCTCATATCGTGTGTACACGCCATAAACTTCCACATATAGTAACATCTTGGGTATCAGAAAGCAGAGTTATGGGGCGATGCCAAAGGCGGAAGAGACGCTCGCGAGCCATCTCTCCCCCCAGTCGGCGTCGTCCCTTAAAGCCCAGACGTTGCCCGCTCTCTGATGCAGCCAAGCCAGTTGTTCCCTGCCGGCGCGCCACTTCAGGGCACTGTGCTGGCTGCCCAAAATACACCAGAGGCCAGCCTCGAGAGGCTGGTTCCCTTAGTAGATTTTCTGGCAGAGTGGAAATGTCTGTCAAACGTATCTCAATGGGTCCTGCAAACGATAGAAAAAGGGTATGCTATCCAGTTCAGAACACGACCACCCCGATTCAGCGGGGTCCTGCCCACAGTGGTGGGCCCCGAGCAGGCTCTGGTTTTGGCACAGGAAGCAGAGACTCTGCTGCGAAAGAAGGCTATAGAAAGGGTCCCTCCTCCCAGCAGGGAATCAGGATTTTACAGTCGGTACTTCATTGTTCCAAAAAAAGATGTGGGGTTGCGTCCGATTTTAGATCTACGTCAGTTAAATCACACTGTAGCAAAGCTCAAGTTCAAGATGCTCACAGTCAAACACATCGTGTCACAAATCAGGTCCGAGGACTGGTTTGTCACGATAGATCTAAAAGATGCATACTTCCATGTATCCATCCTCCCACAGCACAGGGAATTCCTGAGGTTTGCTTTCGGGGGCAAAGCATACCAATATCGGGTTCTTCCTTTCGGCCTAGCACTGTCACCCCGCACCTTCACCAAATGTGTAGACGCGGCTCTGACGCCCTTGCGCATGCAGGGCATCCGCACTCTAAACTACATTGACGACTGGTTGATTCTGGCTCAATCAGAGCAGTTGGCGTTTCAACATCGAGATGTTGTTCTCGCTCACATGAAGAAGTTGGGGTTGAGGCTAAACGTGAAGAAAAGTGTGCTTTCTCCTGCTCAGAGAACCACTTATCTAGGCATGGTATGGGATTCGATTGTCATGTGTGCTCGTCTGTCACCTGCTTGCATAGCATTGATTCTCTCTGCTGCAACAGACATCAAGCTAGGCCAGACACTCACTGTCAAACAGTTTCAGAGGCTGTTAGGTCTCATGGCAGCAGCGTCCAACGTGATACC
This sequence comes from Hypophthalmichthys nobilis, assembly GCA_037950665.1. Lineage (NCBI taxonomy): Eukaryota > Metazoa > Chordata > Actinopteri > Cypriniformes > Xenocyprididae > Hypophthalmichthys > Hypophthalmichthys nobilis. The sequence goes on along the minus strand of CM075484.1, from coordinate 16,127,025 downwards.
CTTTGGCCTGCTGAACATGAGACCATTGCAGTGGTGGCTCAAAACCAAGGGGTTCTCGCCAAGGGGGAATCCTTTTCGTGTGATCAGGGTCACGCGGCGATGCCTTCGTGCCCTAGTCATATGGAAACAACCTTGGTTTCTATCCCAGGGACCTGTGTTGGGAGCTCTCGGTCGTCGCGTCACGGTAACGACAGATGCATCCCTCACAGGCTGGGGGGGCGATCATGAGTGGTCGCTCTGCTCGGGGTCTGTGGCAGGACCATCATCTCACCTGGCACATAAATCGCCTTGAGATGTTGATGTACACATCGGTGGTCTCATACATAAATCATCAGGGGGGTCTGAGGTCGCGCCTGTTATACAGACTGGCTCATCAGATCCTCCTGTGGACCCAGGGGAAGCTGTTCTCAATCAAGGCAGTCTATATCCCAGGGTACCTCAATTTGGGAGCAGACATCCCGGGAATGGAGACTTCACCCCGAGGTGGTGGAGCTCCTGTGGGAGAACTTCGGTCAAGCCGAGGTGGATCTGTTTGCGTCTCGAGAGACGACTCACTGCCCATTATGGTTCTCCATGACAAACCCAGCACCTCTGGGGCTGGACGCTATGGTACAAGCGTGGCTGAGGCTACGTCTGTACGCATTTCCCCCGATTGCGCTGCTCCTGGGAGTTCTGGAGAGAGTTCGCCAGGACGGGGTCTGTCTGTTGCTAGTGTTCTGGCCGGCCCGAGTATGGTTCTCGGACCTGATATCCTTGATAGACGGCTCTCTGATGGAGATTCCGATCAGGAAGGACCTTCTCTCTCAGGCAAGCAGGTTGATCCTTCACCCCCGCCCGGAGTTGTGGAAACTATGGGCTTGGCCTCTGAGGGGGCCCAGCTCATGAGTTCAGGTCTCTCAACTGAGGTTGTAGAGACCATCCTCCACTCCAGAGCTCTCTCCACGAGGAAACTCTATGCCTTGAAGTGGAGATTATTCACTTCATAGTTTGGAAATCACCAATGGGACCCAGTTAACTGCCCCGTTGGTGTGGTGCTGGACTTCCTGCAGGAAAGATTTTCCACAGGGCTATCCCCTCCACAATAAAGGTGTACGTGGCAGCCTTAGCTGCTTACCACGCTCCTTTGAGTGGTGTATCTTTGGGGAGACACCCGCTTATTACTCGTTTCCTTCGTGGTACTATGAGACTGAGACCCGCAGTTTGCACGAAGGTACCGGCCTGGGACCTGGCCATTGTTCTACAAGGCCTCTCTGTGGCCCCCTTCGAGCCTATCGAAGAAGTCCCTGAGAAGTTTCTCACTCTTAAAACTATTTTTTTTTGCTTGCTAGAATTGGAGACATTCAAGCCCTTTCGGTATCTCCCTCGTGCTTGGAATTTGCACCCGGCATGGTTAAAGCCTTCTTGCACCCTAGACCAGGCTATAGTCCTAAGGTCCCCACTAATATTGTGAGACCTATCATTTTGCAGGCCTTCTGTCCTCCTCCCTTCTGGACGTCAGACCAGGAGAAGCTGAATCTGCTGTGCCCTGTGGGGGTATTAGATGGGCATTAGATCCACAGAGCTGCCCTGTGGAGAAAATCTGAACAATTGTTTGAGATGAGAGGTCACCCTGCATCTAAGCAGAGGATGAGCAAGTGGGTGGTCGAGGCCATCTCACTTGCTTACAAGTCGGTTGGTCAGCCTTCACCCTTGGCTGTTCGAGCTCACTCGACCCGGAGTATGGCTGCTTCCAAAGCACTATTAGCAGGAGTTTCTCTCCAAGAAGTTTGTGATGCGGCAGGCTGGTCCTCACTGCATACCTTCGTGAGGTTCTATGAATTGGACCTCGGCTCCACTCCAGGGGCGCAGGTGCTATCGTCTTAGTGTGCGCTTCGATTTCACACGGACGTTTACTTGCTCATATGGCGACGTGGGTATTAGCGTTCCCGCAGCGCTCGACACAGCTCGAGTTCCCTTGAAACGGAATGTCTCAGTTACGTATGTAACCTTAGTTCCCTGAGTAGGGAACGAGACGCTGCGTCGCCCTGCCATACTCCCAGCGTGCCCGTTAGCGACTTGCTTCAGTTTTCCAGAAGCTGAATGAATGGGTTTTCGGGTAGGCTTTATAGTTTCCTGGTCAGTGACGTCACCCACCTATGACGTTCTGTCACTCCATTGGACTGATTTCATACGTGCTTCACGACGCAATCACGCAGAGGCATTCCCGCAGCGCTCGCCGCAGCTCGAGTTCCCTTGAAAGGGAACTAAGATTACATATGTAACTGAGACGTTTTTCTGCTTTCGTTGTAATTTTGTAATTTTAGTTAAAGGTTTTAGTAATTTTTTGTATGTTTGTCTTTTAGTTTTTGCTTTTAAATGTCTATAAAGTTTTTTATTTCTGTTTTAGTTATTTTAGTACATCAGGTTAAGCTAAAGCTTGGAAACTAGATGAAATAAAATAAGATTACATTTTTTATATATTTATTTTTATTTCAGTTAATGTTTATTTCAAGTAATGAAGATTTTTTTTTATGGTTTTAGGTTTAGTTAACTATAATAACCCTTATACTTGTAAAATATATTGAATAGTGTCAAATAATGTTCTTAGTCTTTCCTTCCTGTGACAGAAGATACAGTAGTTTACTATGAATTAAATAGAAATTAAATTAAATATAGTTTATTGTGTAAACAAAATAACAATAATGAACTGGAAAATATAATAATTATAAACCATCCCGAAATCCACCGTGACACTTATTCTGAAATGTCTGCAGTCTGCACTGTAGCAGGCTGCTTATTTAAGTTCAGACGAGGGAGATAAAATATACGTTCTTACAACCGTCTAAAACATATTGCTATATAAACATTGTGTAGTAAATATTGTCATAAGTCATCAACATTAGCTCATAAGCAATTGCTTGGCATAAATGTGCGCTATTCATTAATTGCAAAGCAGTCTGAAGTGCTGCTGGGCAAGCCTGTAGAGCGCGCAACAGCACCACGTTTCCCGCGGTTAGATCAGCACGTTACACTTCAAAGGTGCGTATTTTCCACACAGGACAGCAGTCCTGACTGGATATCATCCCAAATCGTCCCTCTCTATCATTTTCGTCTCGTTTTTATTCCTTGACGAAAATTAGAGTAGATTTTAGTCATAGTTTTAGTCATTCAAAACGCATTTTTTATTTAGTCATCGTCTCGTTTTCTTCCGTGAAAAAATGTCGAGAAAAAAACGAAATTAACACTGCAAGCAAGCCCAGCCCAGGGGAGAAAAAGTAAGGCAAAAGTTATGTAACGCAGTTGTCAGGTTTGGGTTGATGGATGAGAGCGAGGACTCAATATGCAGGTAAATGGGCTTTTATTTAATAATAAAGATAAAACAAAATACAACAAAAACTACCCCTACTTGACTTGACTTCTTGACTCTACTAGAGGGAACACGTGAGGGAAAATATGACGACGAACCAGCACAGGACTGCAAACACAAGGAGAATAAACAGGAGAGCAAACAAGGCAGGTAATGAGGGAGGATAGGTGGGGCAAATGAATCAATAATCAGGTAACAAGATGGGCGGGGTCAAGACAATAGACATGAGAGCACATGACACAAAGAAACACATGAAGCCATGTGCTCACACCAAACATTACAAAAACACAAGCACAAAACGAGACATGCGCACGCAACTATGAGAACTCATAAGCTGCTTGTTCACACAAAACATAACAAGAACAGGCAGCCAGTGAGCACACTCACAGACTGCGTGTTCACACAGAACAAGACATGAAAGCACGCAGCAGATGTAAATAAACTGCATGCTACACAGAACACGACAACACAAGAGCGCCTGGCCAATATGAACCAACCAGGTGCTCACAAAACGCGAGACAAGAGCGCACGGCAAAGGAAAGTACACACAAACCGTGCGCTCACAATAAAGACAGAACAGGGAGCGTGAGTGTCTGAATCCAGACACGAAACCGAAACTAAACTAGACATGAGTGCCGGGATCCGAACGCCACGCTCCCAACATGAAACAAGGCACGCAGACAAGAGAGCGCACGGCTCGAGAACTCGAGACCATACGCTCACACAAAGACAGGACAAAAACGGGAGTGTCAGAGCTCTGTCACAAAACCAAGAAATAAACTAGACAGAAGTGACAGAACCCTGACACTACCCCACCCTCCATCTAAAGGGACACCCCCTGGCTACAGCTGCACGAGCACGGTAGCTCGATATAATAATACACATCCGATCGTCTAATCGCTTGAATGTCCAAACTGGCAAACCGTAAAACACATACAACTGACAGAGTTTAGTGAAGACGCGAGGCTCACCGCTCGCGTGCCATCTCTGTGTGTTGACTCGGAGTTCAGATCCACGTTGCTTCGATGCCACTGACTGGACGGGGCGGAGTCACGTGGCTACACACGCGGTAGTATGTTTTTTTAAGGGGGAAGTATTAACAGGATTAAAAAAACAAAATAACAGACATGGGAAAATTACGTCGATTAGAGGTTCTGAATTTCAGTTTCGATTACTTTTCGATTAATCATCCAGCCCTAATTCATAAACACCTCTGATTGGCCATTGTGTTGACGCGCTCATCGGATATGAGGCTACAGTGATCAACGCAGGGAGCGTTTGAAAGCACACGGAAGTATTTTAATTTGAAAGAGTTTTGAAAGCGGGAGCATTTGAAAGCAGGCATCTATCAGCAGACTGGTCCGCGATAGATGCCTATTTTCAAACGTTCCGGTGGTGTATATGTGTAAGCGCTCGGTGAAGAGCGTCATTGATGACTTTTGAAGCGTTGATCATTGAAGCCAATCACAGACATATTCGATGAGCCGTGAACACAATGGCCAATCAGGTGTTTGCGAATCCGCTCAACAGTGCTCAGTGCATCACATTTTTACAATTTCAGTACTGATGTGGTACTGAAGTCGGTACTTTTGACAACTCTAAATGCAATATTAGCACTACTTTTAAAGGCGAATTCACACCGCACAGACACACACCAACAAACAAGTAGGCAACTGGATTTAGAATTTTATGAAAAATAACTGTCATGTTCACACTGCTCCAACAGACACCAACAAACACTGATTGAACATTGTCAGTCATTGTCAGTCAGGTGAAAACAAACTCCTACCCACTCCAACAGACACCAACAGGGGTCAGACAAAACCCAACAAACGTTTGTTGGTGTTTGTATGTGCAGTGTGAATTGGCCTTAAATGTAACTTTCCCTAACACTGTGTGCAAAAGATGAGAAGTATGTGAAATTAAAACAATTTTTTAACAAAATATGTTTTGTTTGAAACATTTCAATTAGAGAAATAAAATTAAGAAACACCTGGAATTTTTCTTAATAATTTTTATTTTACAACTTACTGCAGACCAAGAACACAACAAAAATGTCAACATCCACTTAAACCAAAGTACTAATATTATTTAAACATCACCCTTATGTTAACTTAGTTGTGATAAAACTATCTAATATGATTTCCATCTTTAAAAATTGCTAGTTTGACATTTTACACAATATATTAAGACATGTTGAGAATATGAAAATGCATCACATTGTAGGAATGATGTTCAGTAGCTATGATAGTTGACATGAAAGGGAAAACTCACAGTAGAAGAAGTTGGTTAATGTAGCTTAATTTGTACATATAGAAATGAAATTGTAGAGCAATGCCAAAGTCATGGGTTTTAGACATGTTGGCTAAACTTCAATTTACAGTCACTTGGAGAAAAAAAAAAAAATTCTCTTATGTTAGCTTTGAGAATGCAATGCCATAAAGTGCCTAAAGCAACATACAGTATTAACATACAGTATATCTCACATTTTTTAATTTTCTTTTAAATTGCATGATGTGCCATTTTCTTGATATTTACATATTTCCAGGCATTTATTTTGTTTATTTTTCCTCACCGAATGTTGATTTATTGATTAGTTTTTTTTCTTGTTTTAAAGCAAATAATCACTTGTTAGATTTATGTTTAAAAAAAGAAAAACATCTTTAAGTCAATATCTAAAAACATATCCGTCAGGCCTATTTACGGGAGTGACAACAACCACATTCGGAAATCATCTTTAAAGCTGAAGTATGTAACTATTTTGGTTTTAAAATAGTTTAATATGCTCAGAGATAGTCAGGCCATTTCTGATGGTTATTTTCTCGAAAACTAAATCTCTTGCCCTACACAACAACAACACAGGGACTATCAATTTACAGTGTATTCGGAAAGTTGTTTTGAAAATATGTTTAATTATGTTTATTTTTCTAGTGGCACAAAAATGACATACTTCAGCTTTAAGTAGCCTATATCCTACTGAATGACTTTATCTGGAAGTTTTTTTCTAAAAAACAAAAATTAAGATGACAAATCAACTTCAAATCAAAATCGATACTTTAAAATTCCTTTACTTTGTTGATAAAGTGCATATATTTTGAGTGTACTGTAACAAGATGGATGACAAACAGTCTCTTAGATTTTTTCTGACATCACTGAAATTAAAACCACATACCCCATGAACAGTTTTTGTAGACACTTTAAACAATTAGACATCTTAGAAATTAAATGTTACCCATGTTCAAACTCTCCTTTTTCCATTAATTTTTTTATTGACATATATTAAAGTTTTCCCTGATTCAGCAATAACTGTCTGTTTGAATTAAAGCTTTGCTCAGTTCTATTTTAGTATTATTAATAGCCTATACTATTTTCTTAATTGTTAATGTTTTGAATTAGCTTTTTCTTTTTATCTTTTAAGTTTTCAATTCAATTTTAGTTTAGCTTTAATTTATATTATTCCAGTTCTAGCTTAAGAAATAGCAGTAGTTTGAACATTTCATTCTGGTTACTTGTCAAGGCAACATTTAAAATTTTAAGTTTAAGTTTTTCAGGTAATATTTATATTTCATTTTATTAACTATTACAATTTTAATTGTTTTAGTTTGTTTTAGTTTACAAAAACAAACCTCCCTCACCCTCACTTAAGGCATATAAAGACAGCTCTCTCTGATTTTACTCATCCTGGAACTGAACCAAAGTCTATATAGTCAGTTAGAGGAAATGCCTTTGTGCTGCTATAACTGTTCTGACACACCTCTTTTCATTAGAACTTAATGACAACTTCATTAGACTATTTTTTCCCCAGGGATCTTCAGGGACTGTCACTTTGTAAGGTTTCTTAACAGAAGCAGAGTTTACCTTCACCACCAGTGTGTCAATTATGCAGCATGAATAGAACGTGGCACATTCCCTGGTCAAAGAGCAGATATATATATAGCGATATGGTCTTTCACATTCTATATGGAAGGGTCACAGGGACCTTCTATTTATACAACACCAAATAGTTCCTTATTAAGCTGCGGTCACATTTACCATTGCCCAGCTAAATTTCTAGGTCAAAATCCAAATAGGAATTCACATAATCGACAGTTTCGCATCACATGCAGATTTCGTTCGTGTTCAGTTTCGTCATGCTAACCGCGTTGACCAACAAAAAAAAAAAAAACTGCATGTTTTGACTTCTGTGTGAGTTCTGCTTTATACATCTCTATGATATTGACAATGGACGCTTTGCTCGCAAAAAATTTCTTAAATTTCGCCATTGTGACCAACTCCTTTTTTGAGTTTTTTTTTTCTTCTATTTCAGAGACTACAAATAGAGTCTTTAAAGAGTTACTTCACCCGAAAATAAATATTCTGTCATTACTCAAATTAAGATATTTTTGATGAAATCCGTGAGCTTTCTGGCCTCCGATAGACTGCAACGTTATTACCACTTTCAAGGCCCAGAAAGGTAGTAAAGACATTGTTAAAATAGTCCATGTGACTATAGTGGTTCAATCTTAATGTTATGAAGGGACAAGAATACTTTTTGTGCTCAAAAAAACAAACAAAAATAATTACTTTATTCAACAGTTTCTTCTCTTCCATGTCAGTCTCAAACGACATGAGGATGAGTAATTAATGACAGAATTTACTTTTTTGGGTGAACTAACCCTTTAATTACATCAACATTGATGACTGTCATTCATCAAATTTCACTTCCCTGAGTGAGGCCCTGTTATGGCTGCCCCAAGAACCTTTGTAAGTAGTCTGAGATATTTTATTTTTGCTCAAGCACATTATAAAGAGGTTGATGATTTCATATTTTCAGATCTTGCTTTAGCTTTCTTGCTCTTGATGCTTCTTCTGAAGCCCTGTCCTGCCATGAAGTAGAGAATGGGGTCGATGCAGCTGTTTAGGCTGGCTAGAGGTCGCGTAACCTTGTAGGCAATGTTGGCGTAGTCCAGCATTGAGCAGCTCACCTGTTTGTCCAGGTAGCGGAAAATGTAGTATATACTGCGGTTCATGTGGAAGGGCAAGAAGCACAACATGAAAGCCAGAAGCACAATAATGATCATCTTCACTGACTTCTGCTTAAAGCGTTGTGACATTGGTCCTCCACCAACACCGGGTTCCTGAAGTTTCCTCACCATCAGCCCGTTGCAGACCAGCACCACCCCAAATGGTAGGACAAAGAGCAGGAACATCACCACCGAGCTGTAGACCAGAAAGTCATTGAAGAGCTCCTTGCTGGTGGTGTCGTAGCAAACCCGCATGACACCATTATCTTTCATCCTGGAGAAATAAAGGATTGGTGCCTGAAAGATCAGCATTGTCGTCCATATGCCCACAGAGACCAAACGAGCACGACGGCCGTTCATCCAAGACAAAGAGCGAACAGGATGGCAGACACCTAAAAATCGGTGTAGGCTGATGCAGCTGAGGAAGAGGATGCTTCCGTAGAGGTTTGTGTAGAAGAGAAAACGAATCAGTTTACACATCAGCTCGCCAAACGGCCAGTCATTCTCGTCAGCGTAATAGTAGATCAGAAACGGAAGGGTGAGGATGTAAAGAGTGTCACAGACATTGAGGTTGATCATGTAGATGGTGCTGGGCTTCCAGTGTTTGGTTCGAAACAAGATGACGTACAAGGCGGTGATGTTCAACCCCAGGCCGACCACAAACACCAGAGTGTAACTCACCGGGAGAAGAATGTACTTGAAGTTCTCTTTTAAAACACAGTGATACTGATTGCTGCCATTGGTTGTGCCAGTGTTGTTAAATGTTGCCATTCTGATCTAGATCTGTCAGAGAAAAAGACAATGAAATCAATCAGATCTAAGCAATGAGAAATGAGATTCAAGATTATAGACCAAATATTAAAAGTTAAGAAATTACCATAAAATATACCATATATACACTACCAGTCAAAAGTTTGGAATCGGTAAGATTTTTAATGTTTTTAAAAGAAGTTTCATCTGCTCACCAAGGCTGCATTTATTTAATTAAAAATACAGTAAAAACAGTAATATTGTGAAATATTATTACAATTTAAAATAACTGTTTTCTGTTTGAATATATTTTATAAAGTAATTTATTCCTGTGATCAAAGCTGAATTTTCAGCATCATTACTCCAGTCTTCAGTGTCACATGATCCTTCAGAAATCATTCTAATATGCTGATCTGCTGCTCAAGAAACATTTATTGTGTACAATTGTACCAAATATTTGTGTACAATATTTTTTTTTTCCAGGATTCTTTGATGAATAGAAAGTTCAAAAGAACAGCATTCGTTTGAAATATAATCTTTTGTAACATTATAAATGTCTTTACTGTCACTTTTGATCGATTTAATGCATCCTTGCTGAATAAAAGTATTAATTTCTTTAATTTCTTTTCAAAAAAATAAAAATCAAAATTCTTACTGACCTCAAACTTTTGAACGGTAGTGTATAATGTTACAAAAGCTTTGTATTTCAGATAAACGCTGTTCTTTTGAACTTTCTATTCATCAAGGAATCCTGAAAAAAAGTTTTTAACTGTTTTCAACATTGATAATAATCATAAATGTTTCTTGAGCAGCAAATCAGCATATTAGAATGATTTCTGAAGGATCATGTGACACTGAAGACTGGAGTAATGATGCTGAAAATTCAGCTTTGATCACAGGAATAAATTACTTTACTATAAATTACTATAAAGATAACGATAAAGATATGGTTCTAAAAATCGTTCTAAATATAAAAGAATAGCACTGTCCACACCGCAGCTATAGCGATAATGATATAGAGAAACAATACCATTGAGATCACTTTCAGAACAATTTTTTCCAGCTGTTAAATGATAAAACACTGACAACCAATCAGAATCCATTCTAATTTAACGACATTACGGAGAAGTTAATCGCTGAGGTCCGGAAAAAGCCACCACTGTTTGACAAGTCAAACCCCCTTTTCAAGGATACTTTAAAGGAAATGGATATATGGAAAACAATCGGTCATACCCTCTGAATAAATGGTGAGAAGTATTAATGATGAGATCATTATGCCAGGCTAGCAGAGAGTAACAGAATTACCTCAGGTATCCAGCACTAGTTTTGACAACATTGTCTTGCTTCCTTTGAAGTTGCAGTGAAAAGGACTAGACGTTGTTTTTATTCCACTATATTGACTTTGTCAGCTAAATTCACTGTTAGATTAGATCAATTACACTAGCTATTCACTCGAAACATAGCATGCTGAGGACATCTGCTGGTTACATCTATGTAAATGCAACAAGAACAGCAAAATCATATTATAATCACTTTGAAACTGCAGCACGTGAGCTTACAATAAACAGACCGTTATCGTTCATTGGTGTGGACACAAATATAGTTATCGTTATAGTTATCGTTCTTGGTGTGAACGGGCCTTAACAGTGGCCAGCTAGTGAGAGTTGTGCAGGTAAACCACTAGAGAATGCAGTGTTTAGCGTCATTGTTAGTGCACTCGCTTCGCCTGCCAGCAACGATCGGGTTTCGAGACCGACTCGGAGCAGGGTGGTTAGGTGTAGAGGGTGAGTTTTGGAGGCGGAGCAATGAAGAGAGGGGTGTGTTTGTTTGGGTTAATTTCAAATACCAACAATGTCCAACAGCATTTTTGAAATATGTTTTGAAAAAACACCTTTAATGTTGTTTATATGTCTATGTGGTGTTTTTAATGTGCTTTAAGACAAATCATGTGCAAATTAATAAGTCAACACCATTGCTGAGTATCTTCTCCTTAAAACTGCAGTGAACCAAAGACCGTCTCAAAAATGTGGTTTGAAAATCGCTGGTGTTTCTGACATCACAAACTTTGTGACAAACTTCGTCACAAACTTACCTTGTAACCAAAAAGTATGAAGCTGTAGAACAAGTGCTATTCAATTAAAATGTATAAGACTGAAACAAATTGGATTTATTGATGATAAATATATAAACCTGGTTATTGTGTACACATTTTGTTTAGTAGTGCTATTACAGAAAGCTTGTTTCTTATGGGTAATAGCACAACTAAATTTTGAGTTGAAATAAAAAAACTTGAGTTAATACAATGAAGACAATTGGTTTAATCAACAGAAACTCAAAATATTATGTTGTTATCTGAACCACATTAATTACTGAAGTTGATTTGACAAAAGAAAAAATGTTGTGATAACAAATCATGAAAATAATTTTTACAGTGCATTTTATTTATATGACTGACAAATATGGATAACATTAAGTATATTCATTCATGTTAAAACTTTTTAACATATTTTATATGCAATTCAAATACACACATTTTAATTTTCATCACAAATGTTCCAAGTTTTTCAACTAACTTTATGTTGTTAACAGAACGTTTCCAAGTATTTTCCTGCTGTTTTTCAATGCCCAAGGCAGAAAATGAGCGTTTAAAGTAGCACTAAGCGGTTGTTCTGGTAATCACACACATAGTGCTTTCATTAATGTCAGAGACTAACACATATCAATCAGTTAAGGCAGGGGTGGGGAACCTTGATCCTGGAGGGCCGTTGTCCTGCAGAGTTTAGCTCCAACCCTAATTAAACACACCTGCCAGGGGCCAGTTGCATAAACATAGCCATTATGTTAAGACTGTGTCTTAAGAACTAGTATGACCAATTAACAGTTAGTTAGGGGTAATCAGTCTTACTTTTCGGTATTAAATTAGACCAATCTAAGTTTCTATGTAACTGATTTAAAAAAGCTATGAACAGTCTTAAAGAAAAAAATTTGATGACTAACTTGTAAGACTAGACTTAGCAGTTTATGCAACCGGCCCCTGAAGCTAATCAAGGTTTTTTCAGGGTTGGAGCTAAACTCTGCAGGACAATGGCCCTCCAGGATCAACGTTCTCCACCCCTGAGTTAAGGGAATTAAGCCAGAAAGTAGCTCAAAACTCCCTAAGCATTTCCTCAGAACTTCCTCCAGTATTTGTTGTAGATTGTATCTGCACCAAATATCATATGACTCAAAATATTGGAACATATTAGACATCTTGACAGTTTTACAGTTGCATAATTTAGTGTTTTAGTTGTTCTCCCTTTGGAATGAGTTTGATGTTAAACTATTGTTTCAACAATCTTTTCACAGAGCAAACTCAATAAAAAATGTAGTAAATAAAGTAGTAATACATTATAAAAGTAGTAATACATTATACTGTATACTGATATTAAAGAACATAGTCTTCATTTAGTACATCACAGACATGCAAAATTAAAAGAAAGAAAACAATTAAAAGTAACTCACATAGATACTTTCATTGGATCCTTCAGCAATGTAACTAACAGTTGTCTCCTTTCTGTTTGCATATACATAGACCTGTTTTACCTCTGCCTGTTTATTCTGCATTTCTCCATTGTGGGTGTGTTTACATGCCTCAGCCTGCTCTTATAGGCCACAGCATCAGCCAATAATATGTCAATCATTCAGAAAGCCTCACATAACATGACCGAATGCTGGTATCTGAGGTTTGTAACAGTTCCAAGGCCCTGTTTTAATAATTTCAAATCTCAATCTCGGTGATGCCTTATACTGGTTTATGCAAAAGAGAACATGAACATTCTGCCTAACATCTACTTCTTTTGTGTTTTGTAGAAGAAAGATAATTGTACAGTTTTGGAATGAAATGAAGGTGAGTAAATGAGGACAAAATTTGAATTTTGGGTTGAAATTTTCATCTAATAAACTTATTATTGGATGTATCTGCACTAACAACTGAAAAACTACCATGATTTGCATGTTTCAGAATAGTGCCCTTGGCAAGAACCCTGCAGAGTTTGGCAAAGGAGAAAGGCGTATGCTAATTATCAATAATTAACGTCTTAGCCAACAGTACAGTGAAGAGAATTTCAAACAGCCTGAAAGAAACTGGAAATTAATTTGAAAAGGGGTTTCTTAGTTTTGTGCTCTTGATAATTATATTTTAAATAGCACTTTTTAATGTAATGTTCTTCTAATATATGTTATGTAATGTAGTCCGGCTTCATATTAAAAATTAACTTGAATAAAATCATTTTTTTAGATGTCACCACATATTGTTGTGTGAACTGTGTTCCTGAATAACCACTTTTAAAGTGCAAATACAACAAATATATATATATATATATATATATATATTCTGCCCACTGACAAAACCTAAGCTCCTGAATAAATGAAATGAATGCAAAACCACAAAAACAGCAAAGCTTTGTACTGACCTGTTCCTTTGTTCCTCTCAGGCTGAATTCATCTATGAGACCTTCACAGTTCCAATGCAAGGATAAATCAAGCTTCATTGGATTTCCATGTGGTCCGTCAGCATTCTTATGTGACTCGAAAGAACAAACGCAGCAAGGTGTTCGATTGCTGTCTCACTTGCCTCAAAACTGTATTAATTATTACCCTTAGTCAGAAGAGTTATGAACCTGAGCTAAACTTTATGTGGTCAGTCTCTGCACGTACAACAAATGTTCGGGCACACTTGACTGAATTTATGTTTCCCATGATCTTAAAAAACTAAAAATGTAATGCTTTCTGATGCAGTTAGTTTTGTAGACAAATATGAATTTGGATTGCATATGAATTTCATTTCTTTCTTTTTTTTAATTATTAACATTTTATTCTTTTTTTTAATAGATACACTGGAGTGAATAGTAAAGGAAAATCAGTGCCCAGCATACATATGAGCTTTTTAAAAATGTTTAAATGCATTCAGCTCATGAAGTTGGTTGATAAATGTCCAAAGTGAGAAGAGCTGGAATGTAGACAAAGAAACTAAAAGAGAGTTTTTATTTGTGTCACATGTTTTGATCACTACATCATTCCCATACATCAGTTTTCATCACTTTACTATTATTATAGCATGTAGAAAATGGTCATAATAAAGATGGAGTGGTTTTGACTGCTCTTTGAAAGGAATATCCTCTCTTTAATTACTTTCTTCCATTGTGACAACTAGGCCCGGTATATTCAGAGAGATTTACATTGTGGAAAAAGAATAAACTTAATGTTTGGGTAATATGAAATATTGCCTATAAATATGAAAATTGCGGCATTGTATTTACAGTAGATTTGTTTGTTATATTATATTTATAGTCGTTTTCTTTTACGTGTGTAGTTTGCAGTGTTGAGCATTATAAACAATCACATACGTTTTCGGTGAGTTTAGAAATACAATGTCCAATCAGAGGCGTTGTGATTAGTCACCGCACAAATGCCGGTGTCATGAGGGTTGCACGCGCTGCACTGACTGAATTCTGAATTTCATTCACGCAAATTCTCATTTAAAATGCAGAAAAGATGCAAGCAAGTGATTCATTTAATACGGAGCCCCTGAAGGGACGTGGTGTTAAAAATTTGGGATGGGAAGACTTTTTTTTTTTTTCCAAATCTTTTGCGTTCCCTCGCAAAGATATTATCGTTCCCTTGCCGTGAGCTCAGACAAACACTTCCTGTTTAATGTCCCGCTGGCTGGCAGTAGTGTTTCAGTTAGCTCCATACGTTAATAATGCACACAAATAATGCGCAGCTCATAGAGTTTGAACTTGTTGGACTCAAATATAAAGAAATACAGTCAGTGCTTAAGTCAAGGAGTTCAGTAAAGTTGGCAATATATTCACAGATTCGAACTTACCGGATCAATAACTCGTGAGCTAAACGTTGTTAAAACACAAATGCAGCTATTTCCAATCATAGTAACCTAGACAACAAGCTACAACAACCCAATTTTCCTCAAATGTGCTTTATAATAAATTGGTCTCTATGAGCAGGCGGCGGAGAGACAAGTCTGAAGGGACCGTCTGAAAAGTGCAAAACTCTTTTGCTCATTTTATATTATGAAAAATACTCAATAACTTCACTGTAACACACTGTACTGTCACCAAATTCAGTTCATACGTCACTGCTCTCCTGCTGGTTGTACTGAAACACTTAGTTTGATTTAAAAAAAAAAAAGCATAACTTTTATGATTATTTATTATGAAACAAAATCAATAACTTCACTGTTAGTAAAAATATTAAATAAATTGTAATGCCATCAAATTCAGTAAACAATTATCATGCAAAAGCTGTTGTAAGTATGTAAGCTGTGTACCTACATCATTTGTGTAAAGAAAGCCTTTATGTGCTACTTGCCAAACTAAGTCTTGTAGTACCTATAACCAGCAGGAGAGCAGTGATGTGTTAACTGAATTTGGGGACAGTACAGTGTGTTACAGTGAAGTTATTGAGTATTTTAATGAACGATCTATATTTACAAGGTTAAAGTAAATGCCTTGTGGTGAGAGCTTCTGCCAGTATCTCGTTTGTACAGTACACAATTATTTTTAGAGAAAAAAAATACTGTAGGCCTAATTCATCTGTTTTTTTCATGTTACAGTGGTTGTAGTACGTTCCTAGTGGCCAGACCGACTTACTACAGGTGAGATTTTGCATTATTCACCTGTACTAAGTCAGTCTGGTCACTAGGAATGTACTGCAAGCTTTGGAACACGAAAAAACCCAGGTGACTTGCAGTAATTTTTTTCTAAAAATAATTGTGTACTGAATGATTGGACGTATATATTTTTGAACTGTGAGTGGAATTTGCAGACGGTCCCTTTAGCAGCCTAGGCGAATATGCAGCGAATATCAAATCAAAAACTAACTTTACTGCGCTCTTTTAGCGGACAAACGGATCTACAGTCACATCAAATGTAGCTGCTAACTGACCTAAAGCTTGTATAGATTCCATACTCTGAAGAGAATATAATCAGCAGATTGTATACTACCATTTTCAACAGTGTCAGCCAATGGCGGCATAGAGACCGCCTTTTGATGTTTGATTGACACCCCTCTCATTAGCATGTTGCGCCAGGGAAAAATAAACACGGAGCTACGTTCAAAAATGAATAAACGGTTTAAAGTAAAAAAAGTCAATTTTCAGCTTAGCATTTTTTTATTTCCGCAAACATTCATTTTATTTTGTTAATTACTTATCTCCTTACACATTTAATTATTTATATATTTATTTATGTAGCCTATTTATTTGCACATTTATTTATTTATTATTTATATATAATTTTGTGGATTTATTTATGTATGTATTTCTTTATTTACGTATTTATTTATTGTTTTTGCAGGTTTCGTCCTCCATATTGCAGTAGTTGATGGTTGAAAAACAAAATCGTTGGTAACAGTCTGTATAATTGTGATTGATTAAAGTAACTGGTTAAATGTAGGTATTTGAACAACAAATACGCAGATTCAAGTAGATATAAATTAAGTAATTACAAAAACTGGCCCCTACAAAGGTAAAAAAAAATTGTATATGAAAAGGCCTATATATATATATATATATATATATATATATATATATATATATATATATATATATATATAGCCTATACACATAAATCATTGACAGCCCCCAAAGCCATTGTGTAATTCGCACCCTGTTGTGTTGTAACATCCAATAAATATGATTTGAACAGCTATATATTCTTCCTTGTTGTTTTTACAATGTCAGTCCTACAAGGTGTTAGAAAATCCAGAACTGTTTGTTTGTCTTTCTATAGTTATTTTATCTATTTATATATATATGTTTACAGAATTCCACAGTCTTATTATTTTTGCAACTCTGTCAGAAGTAAATCAAATTTGAATGAAAATGTTTTCATCCTGAGGATAAATAATCATTCGAATTGCGAAATTTACTATCTTTACTATGGCCAAGGCCTAGGTTATGAATATTAATGATCTCCTTTCGATTCTTGGACTGTCCAATCAAATAACTCAATTATTATTTAAATAACCAGCTGACTGTTGCCCACGTACCAACGGCGGCCAATCAGATGCGCCTAGTGAGCGAACGTCCCGTTACGTAATTAATATTCATGAGCTAAGCCTTCCCCGTAGTAGGGTTCGCATAGCGGGGTTCGGTGTGTCCGGTCCGGGGCGCTGTTGGGCTGGTTTTACGGTTCGATTCTGCTCTTTGGAGGCAGATTCTCTCTTTCATTACTTTCTCCCCTGATCCGCAGTGTTTGTTGAGCGTCTGCCCGACTGGACCTGCTTCATCATGGCCGTCTGAATTCAGATCTGAATCCCAGTCTGATACCCTTTTCTCAGTCATCAACCCCGTTCGCTCTGGGAATCATTTCTTTGGGATTTTACTTCATTTGTGCCAATGTTTAAACATGCAGCCTCCGCCAAGAAAGGTAAGAAACCAGCGTTGGAACAATGTGTGTGTGTGGTGTGTGTGTTTTCTTTAAATGTGATTTGCAACATTGTTACATTGTCCCGAAGTTTCAACTTTGTTTCCAGCCGCTGTTTGTTTTGAAACAATGTATCAGTTTTTATTTGTAACGGAAACGATGTATCAAGAGTTTTCTCGACCAGTTATGTTTTTATTGTTGTTTTTAAAGCAGCAGCAGTGGTAAATAATTCCGAAATTCAGCAGATATCTTACCAGAGATGATAGATGCGTGTTTTAGGGGCTGGTTTGTGCTCAGATAACGGTTAAACCATGCAGCCACGAGAGTCGTCTTGTTTTGTGTGTTTTTACTCAGATTGAACCCAGTCACCATGCTTTTGTCAAATAGACGGATCACTTATTGGTATTCCAACCCTAAAGTCTGACATTTGGTTACACATCTCGGTTAAATGTGTCCAAATGTCATTTACATCGTGGAAATATGAGTTTAAAAGCATATGTCCTACAGAAATATGTTTTTCTGTCTCTCACAGAGGTGACAGCAGGGGTGTTGGGTTTCAAACTCATGTCCCACAGGCTGTATGGAGGAATGTGAAATTACCTCGCAAAAACATAGTATTCCTATCATTCCACACACATTCATGTATTTAAATCATCAAAGCATTGCATCAGAGCGTAAAAGCCTTAAAGGTGACGTTTGACTTTTGCTATTGCTTTGTCTTGTGAAGAGGAGAAAGGCTGATAGCATGTAGCACAGGTTTACCCCCTAAAAACCCCGTTATTTTCGCAAAATGATGTTTTAAAATGGAAATATTAAACAAAGATGCGTACAATACTCGTTCTGTTTGGTCGCTGGTAATGTTTGCTTTGATTTAAATGCACGATAAATGACGTTTAGCTCTACAGACATGCAGGAGACAGGATACAGTATGATTTGCATAAATGTGTGTTTTTAGATAAATTAAAAGGTGAATGTGCCTAACAGACAGTAAATATGTCATCTAATGTCTCTTTTAAACCAAATATCTGATCTAGTCTGTGTCTGACATCAGTGTGGATATTTCCATAAAGGTCTGATCAGCCTCTCCACAGTAATAAATGCCTGGAAAATGTGCTGTTTTGTTGATGCACTGTTGCTTTTCTCTGACGCAAATGCTGTTGTTAGTGTTTCCTCCATCTCGGAGTAATAATGCTTCACCTGTACTGCTCAAAGTGGTGATGAGAGCCGTGCAGCCGGCTGTCATACTGTGTGTTATGGTGCAGCCTGTAACATTGTGTCTTGCTGATGCTGCCAGGGTTGGAAACCTGGGCGTTCTGTATTATTTTCCATCCTTATTGGCTTTAACCTTTAGGGAGTAGTTATAGAACCAATTATCTCCTCACCTGCCCAGTGGAGAACTTCTGTTGTAATTAACACTTTCTCCCCAGATATTAGTCAACCTGCCCGGGCTCATTGGTCTGGTCCCATTGGGTTTTTCTTGGCCTTGTAGACGCATTTGGGTTGTGAACCTCAGGTACCTTTTATGTGATTTTTTTTAAACACAACATGATTGAACCCAAGACCATGGCCATTTGTAGGGTGTTCTATGACCAGTTCTTAAATGTATACATTTGGTCTCCTAATAATCAGGAAAATTACATTTCTATGTAATATTTGTATGTTTTTTGGCAATGTGCAAGGGAGATAAGAGCATTTAACTTAAAAAAGAAATGTTATCAATGCCGTATTTCCTGTAATCATGACTAATTTATAGAGTTCCGGAAGGTTTTAGCAGCACAAAGCTATTTACAAGTTTAATCAATGTTGTTTCATAATTGAAGTGTTCCATATCATTCCATCCACAACTTAAAGTTTCATATGTGAGCAGTTAAAGGTCTTAAATGAAACCTGCTTCTTTTACTGTTGACCTCAAAGCATTATGTTTGCTACTTCCTTTAGACAAACCAAAATATGACACTAGACTCTTAAAGGGTTAGTTCACCCCAAAATGAAAATTCTGTCATTACTCACCCTCATGTCGTTCTAAACCTGTAAGACTTTCATTCATCTTCGGAACACAAATGAAAATCAACCGAACCTGAATGACGTGCGAGAACAAACCTCTTCCAGAAGCGCAAACGTGCTGTGTAAGACACAAGAATGAACCTCATTGGTTACGCGGCATGTTTAACCTTCTGGAATAGGTTTGTTCTCATGCTTCATTCAGGTTCGGTTGAGTTTCTCTTTATGTTCTCTGATCAAGGTTTATATGTGAGTAAAAAAAACTAAATTAAATCTGTTCATCATAAAAAGCGATCAAGTCCCTTCAGAAAATTTGGACTAAACCACTTGATGCATAAGGATTAGTTTTCTGATCCTACATGAACTTTTTGAAGCGTCAAGGTTCCAGTTGCAAAGGCAGTCTATGGAGGGACAGAAAGCTCTCAAATTTCATCAAAAAGATCTTCATTTGTGTTCTGAAGAAGAATGAAAGTCTTACGGGTTTGGAACGACATGAGGGTGAGTTTTTTTTTTTACTCGCATATAAACCTTGATCAGAGAACATAAACAGAAACTCAACCGAACCTGAATGAAGCATGAGAACAAACCTATTCCGGAAGGTTAAATGTGCCGCGTAACCAATGAGGTTAATTCTCGTGTCTTACACAGCACGTTTGAGCTTCTGGAAGAAGTTTGTTCTCGCACGTCATTCAGGTTCGGTTGATTTTCATTTGTGTTCTGAAGATGAACGAAAGTCTTACAGGTTTGGAACGACATGAGGGTGAGTAACTAATGACAGAATTTTCATTTTTGGGTGAACTAACCCTTTAAAGTAAATGCATCTATGGTTCTATGAAGAATCTTTAACATCCGTAGAACCTTTCCATTGCACAAAATGTTCTTTATAGTGGAAAAACGTTCTTCAGATTTTTAAAATGTTCTTCAGTTCACACTAAGAAAAATTATTCTTTTAAGAACCGTTTACTGAAATGTTCTTTGGGGAATCCAAAATGGATCATTTATGGTATCGCTCTTATCCCCCACCCCTTTGTTTTTAAGAGTGTAACAAAAGAAAAAATGTGCCAAAGAGTGACTTTAGTGCATTTTTGAACCGAATACCATGGTACATGAATGTGTACTCATTCAGTACCATGGTATACTAATGTTCTAAATGTGTGGTTCTGCTGATTACTTGCTTCTCTGTTTTTGATGCTGTGCTGATGCAGATTTTATAACATCTTTTTGTGTAATAGTTTCTGAAGTTTTCAGATATCATTAAATATGGAATCTTAGGATGTGTCATGCCAGGAAACAATTCCCCTGTCATGCTAAATAACACATTTTTCTCATAATAAAAGTCCATAATTCATCTTTACTGTTTTGTTATAATCATTTAATCTTATCCGGATTAGGCTACATAACTTGGAAAAACTTCAGACATTTCAAAGCCTTGGAAGCATTTGAACTTTATGGTGATATATTTCTTCCAATATGTCCATGTCTGTAGAAAAAATGCAAATATCTGTTTTTAATTTTGGGACGGTTTTTATTAATCTGAGAGTTGTGTTTCACATGATGTAATAATGTGTTAAATAACATCTGTATGCTAAAAAATCTTACATGAAGCATCATCGTCACACCGTGTCTACACCGGACAATGCGACGTGACAAAAGACAATAGAACCCATGGCCTCAAATTAAAAAATCCCCCTAGAAGAGTCACCTAAGGGGGAAATTCCCCATATTTTCCAAAATGAAATTCAGGCCCTGATACAGTATGCCAAGGAAAAAGTATCATTCAGGAACTGCTATTGAAGTCAAGGTATCGGTATCGGTATCGGTATCGATTTTGAAAAATTTTGATCGATATCCAGCCCTACCCATTATAATCAGTGATGTTTTCTACACTGGATGCGGTGCGACACGACACAACACAACAAATCCCCAACAGTAAACTGATGCCTCATTCTATTTATGACGTGCACAAAGCACTTGCGATACTTCTCATAGGAAGGACAAATGGATTTGCAATGGTCGCTTTGTCACGTCCAGTGTAGACAGCTTCTATCTATCCGGTTGCATCCGGTGTAGACACTGTGTTTGTCCACGGTACCTCTATAATACATCTAAAATACATATTTTGTAAGGAGGTGATGTGTCTGTCTGTTCTTGATCAGGCTTAAATCAGGCCTGTGATTGCTCACCTTGAAGCTTAGACTAATAAAGAACAATAATATAGAACCATATCTATATAGTCTAAATTATAAGATGAGCAATATTGTATTATACTACAGGGCTGTTGAATGCTCGAATCTGATTGATTGACGAACGCTCTAAGGTGTGCAATTATTTTCAGAGAAACGCAGGGCTAAAGTAGTTCTAGGCAGGTCTTGACCGCATTACAGTTCCATATCACTTCGCCAAATGATTTCAGTTATTTCAAAAGGTCCTTGAAGCCTACAACAGCAAAAGAAACAAAACCCTCAACGACATCGACCAAGCAAATAAATATAGTAAACAATAGGATAAAAATGACAATTATTGTCATGGTTTTTGCTACAAAATTCATTTAATTGTGTCCTGTAATCGCATACTCTCTCACGCTCTCTCATTTAAACGCACACACATACGTACTGTATACAGACACATACTCGCACAGAAACGTGTTGTCTGCCCTGCTCTCACAAATTAATCAGTAAAATAGTTTAGCAACTTAAAAGCTACATGATATTTCTCACCAGTGAGGTAATAACTGTGCAGTTCTTGAGGTAGATAAACTTTTAGTTTTGTTATTAGTAGAGACACTGCTGCCATGAGAGACGCACAGACTCAGACTAATTCACATATGCTTATTCTCTCTCTCTCTCAACTGCGTTAATAACTGTATCAACTGTATTATTCTGCTATCAAGGCTCAAGCCTTCATTACTAGTTCTGAAATGATGTTTTGGAATTAACAATGGAGGCTTGGTATGAGGTGCGTAAGAAATTAGTCCCACATACAAGAGTGTTTAAGGACAAAAACCTGACAAATGTCTTGAAATACAACATCTGAACAGTCTCTTGCGTGTGGTAACCGTAGTATAAGTGGAATAATTGACTCCGGACTGTTGAATTATTAGAAAATAATGCACACCCGAGGTGTAATTCCCATCACTTTGCTTTGTGGCCGCATTACCACCTCGGGTGTGTATTATATTCTAATAATTCAAGGGCCCGGAGTCAATTATTACTTGCATATAGAATAGTTTAAAGCTGAAGTGTGTTATATTCACGCTTTTGAAATAATTATTATTTCCAAACAGGTTTCCTGACCACCACGGGTCAGGTTGTCCCACCCACAAACAAAATTTTTTTGAGTCGCAACATATCAAACTGGGACAGGAGAAAGAGTTTTAACATTCAAAAAAATGATACACTTCAGCTTTAATTACTCTCTTGTGACTGTGAGTGACTATATGCGTGATTATATATGTTTTTATAGAAATAATCAACCATAAAAATGTCAGTCTGCTCTGTTAGAGTTTGATTGCAGGAAATTTTATCTTGTAATTTGAAAGGTTTTGAATTTGTCGTTGTGGCGCATACGGCTGACTGGAGCTGGAAACACAATAATGAGCTCATGTGGGACAGTGTGTGTGTATGTGTGTGCAAGTGGCATGTGCCATCCTCTTCCTCCCCTCTAATGATGTTGTCTGCTCTTCAGGTAAAAGTGACACAGGAATTGAAGAACACGCATACGGAGCAGCTCGGCCGCCTGCACCTTAAACACCAGACAGAATGTGATTTATTGGAAGATATGAGGTAAGCCATTAAATGAAAACAGTGCCTAAAACACACATGCATCCATAAAAGTGAACAAATAAAACAATGCAGAGAGCGAGAGAATTTTCCCTGTTTCTGAAGACCGCTCAGATCGCAGGACCGGGATGTGACGAAGGCATTTCCTTTGGACTTCCTGCTCGCGGGCCAGTTGTTCCCACAGCTGGAAGTCATAACAGCTCTGCTCTTCTCTTTTTTTCCTGTTTTTTTTTTTTTTTTTTTCTCCTTGTCTTCTCTTTAAAGGGATTGAGGGCTGGTTCAGAACAGGGGGAGGGAATCGTGTTAAAACCGCTGCTTTTGGACACAGAATTTATGTACGTCTTCTGCATGTATGTGTTTGTACATGCTTACGGGTGTTTAGGAAGATATTTGACAGTGGCACACCCTCACAAGGGAGCTGAAGACGAAAATTGCAGTGCAATCATAATCTACTGCACAGGCTATTTTGGTGTGTGTTTGTGTGATGGAGTGAAAAGAAGTTTCTGTCCAAAAGAGACCGAGAGCGAGGATGAGGAGGGGTTAAACTGCATATTTTTACAAGCGATTAGTTGATGGATTTTCCGAAGGACTAGTCTGAAGAGTGTAATTTCTAGTGACACTAGTGGTAGGGTTAGTTTTTCAAATAAAATGGCAAAAATAATGACTGTTTTCAATCTGGTTTACATCTCCCTCACACCCATTTTCCTTCTAAAATTAAGTATATATATATATATATATATATGTATATGTGTGTGTGTATGTGTATTTATATTTATTTTATTTTATTTTGAGTGTGTGTGTGCACCATATATTTTCGAATATAAGTCACTTTTTGACATCTAAAACATGGTGCGACTTATGTAATGCAGTTAACACCAAGCACACACATTTGGATTTGTGCCGAATGTAGAGGTACTCAAGCCCATATTTATTTATATAGCACGTTTCCTATACATCAGTTGTTACTTTAAATGAATTAATTTAGGTGTTTATAATAAATATAGTTTATATTGAATGCCACTGTAATTTGTTGTTTTATAATTATTTCATTCCTGTTCTGTTGTGAATACTAAATTTAGAGAATTTATTGTATTTTAGTTCCCCTCAATCCACATGTTTATAGTGTTTTTAAATGTTTAGTTTTATTTACTGGTATTTTACATTGTTTCTGAATGTAAAAAAGTGACTTATACACTGTGACTTGTTTTTTTTTCCTCAACAATGCAATTTTGACCCTGTGCAACTTGTATTCAGGTGCGACTTATTTCTGGAAAATACTGTATTTTTATATCACAGAAAAAATTAATACAGCATAAGTGATAAAAGTTAAAAAAAAGTTCAATCTTACTGGATGCAAGACAACAGTCAGTAGTAAATTAAGAACAAAAAAACTAGTTACAGGCAATAGGACAAATAAATACAACCCCCCTAGTGTGCTGCTAGATTCTCTAAAGCTGTTAGTACTAAAATTAAGAATCAGATGTTTTAATTAAGCAATAATGTACTTGACACCTTGTTGTATTGTGAATATAGACATGGCCGAAGAGATTGCAAACGTTTCACCGTGTTAAACCATTTAGCCATGACTATATTTGCAATATAACCTGGCCTGATTGGCCTCCTGTACATTTATTTTTTTTTTTTTTGTTTATTACATCTAATTCTTAATTTTAAAGTCTTATTTGTCATACCTGCATTACCATGCAGGTAGCAGAGTCATTCTGCCAGTGTCTAGCTTTGCATCTTTACACAGAACAGCTAGCAGCACACTTTAATAGCTTTACGCCTCATAGCCAAAGACCTTCAGCTTGTATTTCTGCTGTCCCCGACTACAGGCAGTATGGAAGACAAAAAAAATATAGTGAGACATGAAAGTCAGTCACACTGTGAGTCAGCTAACCATCTGGAATCCTGCCGAATGTGCAGTTTCCTAGCTGCTGCTAGCAGTGATGCCACATTTAAAGGTGATGCTTGTGATTATTTTTGATCTTAAAATGCTTAGTTTAATGTGCAGGAACAACAGTATGAAGGTTATTGTTTGTTTGAGGTCTGTCATAATGGAAGGGAAGGTTGAAATGCATGGAAAATCTGTTTGGAAACCCTTAACTCTTAAATTTTGCTGTATCGTCACTAGTGGCACAGAACTACATACTTTACCATGAATTTGACCTGAAAGTAAGACAGTCTGTTCAGGATTTCAAAATTATGTCCAAGATCATGTCTAACTTTGAAAAATTTGTAAAATTAGTAGAAAGATATCTTTTCAATGTTGACTTTTCGATTAATGCAGAGTGGACTGCACTTTTATATAAAGCCTATTGAGACTAAAGCCCTAGAAACATATATTTAGCACCAGAATAAAGATACGGTCACATTTACTGTTGTTCAGCAATTTTTCACAGTCGAAATTGAGTCAATTTACTATGAATCTGTGGATTTTCGCCTGAGGGATTTCCCCACACAGATTTCGGATCGGGATCAAGTTGGTTACACAAATTTGCTGGTTTGAACAACAGAAAGTGGCTTGGTTTGACTTTGGTGTGAGCTGTGCTTCAAACATTGCTACACTATTGATAATGGAAGTCAGAAATTTTTGTAATGTTACTGCACCTTAAACCAAAAAGGGACTAGGGATGTAAAATTGACTTGTTCTTTCAATTTGTGCTGTAGACTAGCATGAAAAGAAAATTACAGATGCCAAAGCTTATTCCTACTTGAAAACACATTACATTTCCATGGACCTAATGGTGACTTTATGATCTTGTCATTTCTCAGTGTCAAAGACATAGATTCGGTCTTTCTCCTCTGTTCTTTGTTTCTCTGTCTGACTCTTGCTGACAAACACATACACAAACATTCTCAAGGTGGTCTAGTGGGATAAATCGATGTCTCGGCCAGGAGTCAAAGAGCCCCATTGATTTGAGCTTCTCTTTTGGGTTTGATCTCTGTTTACCTACTGGCCCACTAATGCTCTGAACGTAATCTCTCAGACAGGACGAGGGGACAGCCATGTGAGCAGATTTATTATAACTCTAGAACTTAAGTACAGTCATGCTCACACTGTGTCAGATATATTTAAGGGTGAGTTCATAGTGTATTTTGGGAAGTACTGCTGACTCTTACAGACCGGAATGCTGGAGTAAGTAGTAACTTCAAACATGAAGGTCTCTGCTGTAGTCTGTGTGTTTTTATTTCTTCTGTTGCTCACCCGTTTGCAAATGCGCAGGCATTGATGTGAGCATTTGGCCAATCGAACATACTTAAGTTAGTTAACTGTGTTGAGGGAACTTCCTGTTCATTTTTGCCAACTGGAATGGTTCCGGGTGGTTACTAGGTGATTGCTAGGCTGCTCTGAGTTACTGCCTATTGGTAAAGTCAAAAAAGTCCACCTTCAAGATATTCTGGTAACTAGATATGGCTCAGGTGAGGGACTTTTTTGATTTTACCAATAGGCAGTAACTCAGTCTTAAGTCTGTGGAATTTTTTTGTCTGCTGGCAAAAACCATATGACTGAGATTGCTTAGAAACATTTATTTTTATTTTATTTTTCTTCTAAGAAATGTGATTTTCGATTTAAAACAAAGTGCCAGGTTTGCTGTACTTGTTTGTATGGCTGCATAATTTGACCAAACATTTATGATTTTATATTCATAAATATGACTAAAAATAATAATTCTTGTTTTTTCACTAAATAAAAATATTAAAGAAAATTATAAAATATTACTATTGTAATATTTCACTTTAAAATAAAATATATAGCAAATTATATTATTTAAAATATATAGATAGAGATAGAGATATGTATGTATGTGTAATTTTACTCTTTTATTAATTAACTGCTCTGAGACACTGGATCATGAGTTGCTTGTATCTAAAAGAACACTCTGAAATATGCAGCACATATATTTATTTAATTAAATCATATCCTTTGTGATTTGTGCTAAGCCATATCATGTTTTCAGGTTTTTTTTTTTTTTTTTTTAAACTTACTCTGTCGCATGATTGAGGAATCATTCATATCTGTAGTACAAATGGTGTAGGATGATATATGTGCACAGGGCAGCAGTTGACGGGGACCGTATCTATATCAGAGATGCCCTGATACTGCCGACAGGAAGACATGGGAGGGAGCCATGCACAAGGGATTGTGGGAAATAGTTGAGGAATCCTGTGTGATATTAAAGAGTTGAAAGACAGTTGTTGTTTCAGAAACTGATGGATGAAGCAGATGAAAAAGGAGGAAAAAGCAAAGCAGACGAGGGAGAAATAGTTCCTTTGAGGGAGCCGTTTTGTGCTGTTTGTGTACGCGAGACATAATGAGTTCCATCAAGACTCTTCTGGCTGGATCTGTTTCTCTTGGTTTCTCTTACACTTTCTGACTCTTTGTTTGATTGTGAACTCACTAGGGAGTTTGACGTATATACTGTGTTTTTCTAGAAATGGGTATCAGTGTGCATATATATATATATATTATAAAACAGATAGTTCAGAGACTAAGTTCTAATTTCAGTTGGAATTATATTGAATATCTAATATTTATAATCTAATATTTATTAATGTGAATATAATTTTGACTGATCTGTTGGATTGTGTCCATCAAGTTTGAAATACAAAGAAGATTATAAGTGAGATTATTGTGAATTAAAGAGCTAGTTCACCCCAAAATGAAAAAAAAAAAAAAAAGAAAAAAAAATGAATCAATTGACCATTCGCAAAGACCCGCCCCCTTTAGTTACTGTTGCTATGTCCGACAAGCCATGCCAATCTCTCGCCACACATCATGTTCAAAAATACATTGCAGAACAAAGAGGACACTGACAACGTGTCGACAGACAAGACAGAGCAGGTTACTTTTGATATGAAACAAAGTCTCAAAATTAAAATTTTGTCATTTTTAAAGAAATGTAAACGATAAATACCGTTTTGTGGCTCTTTAATGTGTCTTGACAGATCGCTGTAGCGCCTCAGTTCAAGCGGCTCGTGAACCGATCATCTCTTCCTACTAGTTCATTTATAGCATCAAATAAACATGAATGAACATGGTAAGAAATGTTGTTTCAATCACGGAAAGACGTCAGTACACACCATCTGCTAACTCCCCTGACTGCTTTGTCGGACAAAATGGCGGATTCTGCGTTATGATTGGTTAGATTGCCTGTCAATCAAACTCCTGGCGAAGGGTCAATTACTCACCCTCCTGTAGATAAGATATTTTCCGTGAAATCAGAGAGATTTCTGTCCCTTTATTGACAGTACACGCAACTACCACTTTGTCACTTTAAAAAGTTCTTAAAGAAGTTGTAAAACTAATCCATATGAATTGAATGGTTTAGTGCAAATTTCCTGAAGAGACACAATCGCCTTATATGATGAACAGATTGAAATTTTATTCACATAATTGATCAGCGAACATAAACAGAAGCTCAACCAAACCTGCTTGACGCACAAGAACAAACCTCATTGGTTCTCGCATGTCAAGCAAGCATGCTTGAGCTTCCGTTTACCATGTCTGATGTGTGTAGTGATGAACGTTTATATGTGAATAAAAGCCTAAATTACGCTAAATCTGTTCATCATATAAAGCGATCAAGTCTCTTCAGAAAATTTGGACTAAACTGCTTGATTCATATGGATTAGTTTTTTGATCTCTTTATGAACTTTGAGGCGTCAATGTGTTAGTTGCGTGTACTGTTAATGGAGGGACAGAAATCTCTCAGGCGAGGGCGAGTAAATGATGACAGAATTTTCATTTTTTTGGGGGTGTGAACAATGCCTTTAAATGTTTAACTGACTGGATTGTCTAAAATCAACATTATTAAATTATTTAAAATAGAAACAATTTTTGAATTTGAATTTGTGACATATAAAGTGATGTAAAATTAGATTTTGGTTATCGTAGGCTGATGCTTTCCTCATACTGGCAGTTTGAGTTATCCTGTGTTTTCTATATCAAATCTGACCTGAGCATCAACTCTATCATCCAAATGCACAGAAATCATGCTCTCCATCATTCTGTAATGAATGAGCTTTTCTTACAAACATCTTCTCTCTCTCTCTCACACACACACACACACTCAAGCTGCTCAACTCTCAAAGGCTTTAATGAAATTGAGTCTGCCTGCCTCCTGAATCTCAAGGCTAATTTGATCAGAGAGGTATTTCATGAAAAGCCTTTTCATCCTTTCTGCAACATTCTCAAACACCAAAACGCAACTGCTCACTGATTTCAGACCAGCTCGAGCCTCGATCTCGCACGTGGGCAATAAATAATATGTGGTGTGAATGTTTCATAGATAGGCATGAGATTAAAGTGATAACACAACTGTGTAACACAAAAGAAGACATTTTGATGAATGTCTCTTTTTTTCTGACCTTACAATGAAAACCAATGAGGCTAACTGTTGTTTTGGACCTCATTGACTTTAATTGTATGGACAAAAACAGGTAAAACAATTTTCATTTAATTTATTAATTTCACAAGGTAAACTAGCGTTCAAAAGTGTGAGATCAGTAAGATTTTTTTAAGGAAATTAATGTTTTTATTCAGCAAAGATGCATTAAATTGGTCAAAAGTGACAGTAAAGATATGTTACAAAATATTTCTATTTAAAAAACGCTGTTCTTTTAAACTCTGTTCATCAAAGAATCCTGAAAAAAGTGACGGTTTCCACAAAAATATGAAACGGTACAACTGTTTGCAACATTGATCATAATAAGAAATGTTTCTTGAGCAGCAAGTCAGCGTATTAGAATGATTTCTGAAGGATCATGTGACACTGAAGACTGGAGTAATGATGCTGAAAATTCAGCTTTGCATCACATAAATAAATTACATTTTAAAAATATGTTCTAATAGAAAAGTTCTTTTAAATTGTATTAATATTTCACAATGACAATGTTACTGTTTTTAACACAGGAAAATGTTCCTCATACAAAGCTATCATATGCATTCAGAAGACTTGTGTATGTTATACTGTATTACTTTTATGCTGCTTTCATGATGTTTAGTTTGGTAATTATGGGGGTTCAAGTCCCTAAACATTATTATGAGAAGTAGATAGTGATTTTGCCTTAGTTGGTGCTGCTTGCTAACTCCATGAATCTGTGTTATAGCACTTTTCCCTGATGTCTTTTAGAGCAGTAGAACAATAGAAGCGAGTGGGGCCCAGACATGCCTTCTATCCTAGAGATGATCTGGGTGTGTGCGTGTGTGTATTTAGTGGGAAAAAACCAGATGACGGTGATTTGGGAAGAAAAATGGTGCAAATTCCTGAAGATTTCAGGCCGTGCATTGAGGATGGAGACATTAGAACACGTGAGACAAGTAAACAGATTTGAATGTGAAAAGTGAGCCAGTTTGTGATGTTAAAGCATGATGGATGTTTTTTGAAGGGGATGAAGGAATTTGAGGAGGCATGTGAGAGCAGGAGGTGCTGATAAAGGAAGAAGGAGGAGACATGTAATGCTTGACTCCAGCAGCGTCCCACTGGAGTTCACATTCTGTCATGCTCACTTTAACAAACAGTCATGTTCTCCCACCCAAACACGCAGTGTTCATAAGCAAATTCAACCGTGCACATTTATGAATTCTTAAAGAGAGCAAGCGAGCCAAATGCTTCAAAGTGGAATGCTTCACACACACTCCAGAATGTCATGAAAACAATGTGCAGGTCACATTTCACCATAAAAGTAATGAAAAAATCTTTGCATGGAGAAAATTAAGCCCATTTTATATTTTATATATATATATATACATATATTTTATTTATATGCATATACCCATTTCAAACTTTATTTGAATCTCAGTGGTGATTTTCAGGTTCTTGTAATACATTTTAAGTAAACTATCCATTGCATATTGCTCAAATTGTGTGTGGGGAAAAAGTAATAATAAACAAAATAAAGTATATATATATATATATATATATAATATATATATATATATATATATAGTATAAATCTTATTTATACTGATAATAATGAGAATTTATTTTGCTTAATTTCCATGAAAGTAAAGTCACAATGTACACTACTGTTCAAAAATGTTTTTAAAGAAATTAATACTTTTATTCAGCAAGGATGCATTAAATCAAAAGTGACAGTAAAGACATATCATCATTAATAAGACATTTTAAAATATATTCAAATAGAAAAGTTATTTAAATTTTTAGTAATATTTCACAATATTTTTTTTTTTTTTTTGTGTAAAAAAAAAAATGCAGTGTCCTCAAAATTGGCTTTATTTTCTTGAAGAAAAATATTAATTGTTATATTGTTCTTTCTTTTGATTTTAGAGTGAAATATTACCCAGGCATGTTCATGACAGGTTTTGTGAGATTTACCTACAGAGGATGCCACATCAGACGCGCACACACACACACACACACACACACACACACACACACACACACACACACGCACACACACACACACTTGGCCGCCTGTGTTGTGTTTTGGGGAGATTACATCGGTCTCACACCCAAACAATCACTAATTGGAAAAGCTGGAAGTGAAACACAAGGCCTTGACCTCTCCGACCTCTTCCTCTCCTCTCACCAATAGCTCAAATGCCTCCGACATTCTTAATTAGATCGAAAACGCTCCTCCTAATGCCCATCGATTCTTTTATCTTTCGCTCTATCTAATCTGAGTCTCTCGATCCTTTTGTCTTGTCCTTCTGTTGTGCTTTGTTTTTATAACGCTCCCACACTCTTGTTCTTGATAGTGGTGTTTGAGTCAACGGTCTTTATTACTATTTCTCATGCTTAGAGTTAGTGAATTAGATCAATAACAATATATATTAAAGTTCAGTGTGTGCGTCGTTTTAAAGCATTTGCTTTCTAGTGATGAGATGCTAGACTATAAAACAGGTGAAAAAAACACATTGAAAAAGGTATCCGAGTCATATCTAGAGACCAGAAGCTCACAAAGACTTGGTCGCAGGACTCTTTTGGCAACTAGATAGTTTATTATTGTATTAGGCTGTAAAATTTCAAGCCCAGAAAGAGTTAACATTATCTTTCTTGGAAACAGACACAGCGTCATTCAAGGTTTACTGACCTCTAGATTAGTTTTATCTGTTTATGACTTTATACACACACGTCATGGTCCCATCTGTATGGTTTGACTGTGTTTATGACTGTTATGTTATTTCTTTTAAGGAAGTAATTAGTCAGTTAGCATTTAGTGTACAAAGATTTGTATGGACAACTCCCATTATGCAACCTTATATTATTTGGACACTGATATCATGCATAAAAGTATCTGGATATCATTGCATCAACGTAATACCAACCCAAGTGGTGAGTTGGTATTATTGGGACACACCCCTTAATTATTGAATTGAAGTGTGTTTCAATTAGACCCGTTGCCACAGGTATATAAAATCAAGCACCTAGCCATGCAGTCTGCATTTACAAACATTTGTGGGGGGGGAAATGGGTTGTTCTGAAGAGCTCAGTAAATTCAAGCATGCTACTGTAATAGGATGCCACCTGTGCCAGTTTGTGAAGTTTCATCCTTGCTAGATTTTCCATGGCCAACTGTAAGTGGTATTATTGGAAATTGGAAGCATTTAGGAACAGCAGAAACTCAGCCAAGCAAAGGACCATGTAAAGTTACAGAGCGGGGTCAACGAGTGCTGAGGCTTATGCATAAAAGTCTGATTCCATAGCTGAAAAGTTCCAAACTTCCACTGGCTTTAATATCTGCACAAAAACTGTGCAGCAGGAGCTTCATGGAATGGGTTTCCATGGCCGAGCAGCTGCATGCAAGCCTCGCATCATCAAGTACAATGCTAAACGTCAGATGGAGTGGTGTAAAGCACGCCGCAACTGGACTCTGAGTGACAAATCACGCTTCTCTGTTTGGCAGCCTGATCCCTTACTTCCAGTGAAGGGAAATCTTAATGCTTCAGCATACCAAGACTCACTTGGTATGTGACCTCACAAATGCTCTTCTGGATGAATGGACAAAAATTCCCACAGAAACACTCCAAAATTGTGTGGAAAGCTTTCCTAGAAGATTGGAAGCTGTTATAGCTGCAAAGGGGGAACCAAATCCATATTAAAGGGTTCGTTCACCCAAAAATGAAAATTCTGTCTCTATGTACTCACCCTCATGTCGTTCCACACCCGTAAGACCTTCGCTCCTCTTCGGAATACAAATTAAGATATTTTTGATGAAACCTGTGAGCCTTCTGGCCTCCGATAGACTGCAACACAATTACCACTCTCAAGTTCCAGAAAGGTAGTAAAGACATCATTAAAATAGTCCATGTGACTACAGTGGTTCAACCTTAATGTTATAAAGCGACGAGAATACTTTTTGTGCACAAAACAAACAGTGCAGCACTTACGGGTTCTACGTCAGAACGCTGACTCATTATTGGCCACCTCCTGCGTCAACATTACACGCATGCGTCGTGCTGCTCACGTGAACGGTGTCGGCCAATACTGAGCCGGCATTCTGACGTAGAATCCGGAAGCACTGCACTGTTTACAACATCAAAAGTGTAGGAGACTGACATGGAAGAAAAGAAATTGTTGAATAAATCATTATTTTTGTTTGTTTTTTGGGCACAAAAAGTATTCTCGTCGCTTCATAACATTAAGGTTGAACCACTGTAGTCACATGGGCTATTTTAATGATGTCTTTACTACCTTTCTGGGCCTTGAAAGTGGTAATTGTGTAGCAGTCTATCGGAGGCCAGAAGGCTCACAAATTTCATCAAAAATATCTTAATTTGTGTTCTGAAGATGAACGAAGGTCTTACAGGTGTGGAATGACATGAGGGTGAGTAATTAATGACAGAATTTTCATTTTAAAGTCTATGTATTTAGAATGCGATTTCATTACAGTTCCGCTTGATGTAATGGTCTGGTGTCCCAATACTTTTGTCCATATAGTGTACGGGTAACACTTTACAATAAGGTTCATTAGTTAAACATTAGTTAATGTATTAACTAACATGAACTAACCATGAGCAATACATTTGTTACTGTATTTATAATCTTTGTTAATGTAAGTTAATGAAAATACAGTTGTTCATTGTTTGTTCTTGTTAGTTCACAGTGCATTAACTAATGTTAACGAGATTTTAATAACGTATTAGTAAATGTTGAAATTAACATTAACAAAGATTCAGTTCATTATTAGTTCATGTTAACTAATGAAGTTAACTAATGTTAACTAATGAATCTTATTGTAAAGTGTTACCAGTGTACATTGTTCACATTAATGCAGTGTTCATAGCTTCTTGCAATGGAGTATTTTTTTTTGTCGCTTGACTTTCTCTTGTAAATTCTGCCTATAAGATAAAAGACCTTGGCTGCATCTGTGTGCATTTGTAGGTTTCTAGGAGATTCCTGGTTTTACAGCTTGACTCTAAGCATTCAAATTCCACAGGTCTGCCTTCTGTGTATCTGCACTATACAACCTCTGAAGAAAGTGCCATTCTGCCCACCAGTGTTCTGCTCTCAGTAAATACTTGTGTGTCTGAATGCTTCTTTTTATGAGTCATCAACATTACAATCAACTTTTTTTCAATTTTTTGAAAGTGGTGCAGTTTAGGTGTTCAAATTGGTTTTATACTTGGCATTAGGGGTTTGTTGAAAAGAGTAACAGTAACTGCAATGCTTGCAAGAGGAATCGTTAAGATTGTTTTCAAGATATAATGATCAAATTAGCTCATAACATTCACGTTCTAATTGCAGTCATTGCTATATTGATTTAATTATTTAACTGCCGTTCAATCCCACCGGACTGAAAGAGTTTTTCAAGGACACTGTTGGGTTTTTCCCAGCTGTAGACAGACACTCCGACCTGTTGGTCCCAGAGCAAGAACCGTCATTAGACATCCACGGCTCCTCAGGCTGAGATGCTGCTCTGTAATTAGTCACTCTGAGGTTTGCTGTAATTATTGACTTAGACTCGTATCTTACCTCATTTCCTCTTCCTGTGGATGTCTCCTCTTCCGTCCCGATTCTCTTTGTTTCTTATTATATTTGAATATGTATGTTCAGAATGCTACATACCATTTTTGCAAAAGTGTTGTGCAGTAATTTGCAGCAATGCAACGTGTACACTGGCGATCAGAAGTTTGGAATAATTACGATTTTTTTATGTTTTTGAAAGAAGTCTCTTATGCTCACCAAGGCTGCATTTATTTGATGAAAAATACAGTAAAAACAGTAATATTGTGAAATACTATTGCAATTTAATATAGCAGTTTTCTATTTGAATGTATTTAAAATGTAATTTATCCCTTTAATGGAAAAGCTGTCACATTACTCCAGTCACATGATCCTTCAAAAAACAATTTCTGTTTGTTTGCAGATGCAAACAGCATTTATTTGAAGTAGAATACTTTTGTAACATAACTTTTATGTCACTTTTGATCAATTTAATGCTGAAAAAAAAAAAATCTCACTGACCCAAACCTTTCAACACTAGTGTACACCATGTTTGGCTGCGTAGCTCACAGAGGAGACAAATTAGCAGACGTGACCTCAGGCCAAGTGACCTCCGACCCTTGCTATGCTGTTTCCTATGTAGGTCAGTCGTGGCAAAGAGTTTAACATCTGGAGTTCACATGCTTCACTGTCTGAATGCAGCTTCTTCTTGTGGATCGTACTTCCTGCCTAGTAGCAGCCAGCTCTTACCCCACACACTGAGTCTGTTAACCCTTTGACACCAGATAACTTCTTCTGTTACCACTCTGTAGTTGTGGACGTCACCTTAGTGTCCTGTGCAAAGTGTAGAAAAAGACAGTTATTAATCTCATAGTAAACAGTAACATTTCATGTTCATTCATTGCCCTTTATTTATACTTATATGTAAATGTTTGATTTTTTTTATGTTTATATGTATTTATATAACTATATTAAAGGGGTCATGACATGATAAATCAAATTTGCCTTGATCTTTTGACATATAAGAGGTCTTTCATAGCTTAAAAAAATGTCCTCCTCATTATAAACAAAGTATTTCTTTAAACATTTTTCTGTGATGTCACACAGGCAAATATATTTACTTTTGACTGCCTACAGAGCAAAACGGTGATGAATAGTTATACATCATTGCACCATAGGCCCCGCCAACTGGGATTCAGTCACTTAACGTCTGACATTTGGCTACACTGGATGCAAATAGAACCTATTATAGTCACTGAAGCTGTCTACACTGGATAAAGTATACAGATGTGCATTCAGTTGCTGACATACTCCATGAGCTTGCGTCTGTCGACAACAGGACAAATGGAAGAGTGAAAGAATGCGTTGTTTAAACAGCGTCTCTGTACAGACTTCAGAAGGATCACAGCATCAGAAACAAGTGGATGGTTTATTTTAATGTCATCCTGGAGGGCGTTGGAGGATTATGTGTTTGTTCAGAGCATTTTGTTTTGTAAATGAGGCACAGGGTAATGGAGAGTTCACAAAGAACTGCTGTTGACAGATGAAGAAGCCAACTGTATTGGATCTGACAGCAGCTGCATCACATACCGTAAATAAATGATTTCATAATACTTTGTCTGTAAATGACAGTTTTATATGGATAATGTTTTCAAAACACTAACATGCAATAGAGAGTGGGCATTGATGCTGTTTCCTATGTAATGACGTTAGCCAATCATAACAGTGGCTGTTTACTGACGAGCCTTAAAGGATCCACCCCTTAAAGGGTTAGTTCACCCAAAAATGAAAATAATGTCATTAATTACTCACCCTCATGTCGTTCCACACCCGTAAGACCTTCGTTCATTCTTGGAACACAAATTAATATATTTTTGATGAAATCCGATGGCTCAGTGAGGCCTGCATAGACAGCAACGCCACCGAACTTCTCAAGATCCAGAAAGGTACTCAAAACGTATTCAAAGCAGTTCATGTGACTACAGTGGTTCAACCCTAATATTATAAAGTGACGAGTGACACGCTATCCGAATCACTGAATCGAAACAAAAGATTCGAAGCAATGTTTTGAAATCGGTCATCACTAGATATTGTTGAAGTCGTTATTTTTTTATTTTTTTGGCGCACAAAAAGTATTCTCGTCGCTTTATAATATTAAGGTTTAACCACTGTAGTCACATGAACTGTTTTGAATATGTTTTGAGTACCTTTCTGGATCTTGAGAAGTTTGGTGGCATTGCTGTCTATGCAGGCCTCACTGAGCCATTGGATTTCATCAAAAATATCTTATTTTGTGTTCCAAAGATCTTACGGGTGTGGAACGACATGAGGGTGAGTAATAAATGACATTATTTTCATTTTTTGGGTGACCTAACCCTTTAAAAACGGATCATTTCAGACGGAGGGTCAGAATGAGGATTGAAAATCATTTTTCCACATATATATATATTTGTTGTTTTTGTTTTTTGTGCAAAAAACTAAACACCATAAGTGAACCTCAAGGAACATATTAAAATGATAAAAAATCCATGTCATGACCCCTTTTAATGCAAATATATAAACATTATTTATATATTAACATTTGCATTCTAGTCTAAGTGGGTTTACCATTACGTCTTGCAGTGTTTTGTGGGATTAGAGATGAAATGAAATGTTAATTGTCAATGAAAATTGCCAAAAGATTTTTGTATCAAAATTATTCAAACCAAACATGACCAAATTTTTCGCTGGAATCTAAGAAAAGTTCTTCACGTATGAAAAAAGACCCCCCACACACAAAAAACACATTGCTTTATTAAGGCATCCATTAGAATGCAGCTTTGATGTGCTGAAATTTGTGGCAAATATTATGTGTGTGGCAAGAATTATGATGCAGCAGTAAAGGATGAATAACAAAGAGTGTTCTTGTAGCAGAAAGAGGATGTGTGGAAACACCTGCTCTTCGCAGATGTGTGTAGTTGTGCGTATGTGTCTCTGTCTGTCTGTTACTGTCTGTGTGTATGATCTGATGTGCATTTCCATTTATAGATGCCATTTGTGTAGAAATCGAAAGGCAATGGGCGTCTCCTTTTCCTATAATAAACACATTTACAGTTAGCAGAAAGACAGCTCTCTGGCACTTTTATTACATAAAAATAGTACAGTTGAACAAAACGAACAAATGTCCTGATAGTTTGGCATGTGTCCTTGATGTTCAAGGAGTGAGGAAAAGTTCTGTGGCATGTAGAAGGTTGTTCCAGTGGAGGGGATCTGGCAGACATCAGGCCTGGCTGTGTCTCTCTGTACTGGACCTCTAGGTCACCCTGTGAAGGCTCTCACAAAACCAGGTTCACCCCAGGAGAAGCGTGATAGTGAATTTATGGCAGTGCAGTTAACACCAG
Source organism: Hypophthalmichthys nobilis (assembly GCA_037950665.1). Classification (NCBI taxonomy): domain Eukaryota; kingdom Metazoa; phylum Chordata; class Actinopteri; order Cypriniformes; family Xenocyprididae; genus Hypophthalmichthys; species Hypophthalmichthys nobilis. Next base: position 16,088,431 of record CM075484.1, on the reverse strand, counting down.
GTGCACTTCATCCCTATAAAGCCAGATGATTTTCATGTTCACAGCCCTCATCTTGACCACACACTCCTGGGCTGTGTCTCATTCTGCTTTCTAGTGCCTTGAAACGTGTTGAAACACAGGTATTTATCAATATGCATTTGAGTGTAATGTATAGTGCTGTTATAATATGCGCTTGTCCTACCTTTTGTTTTTATTCATCAAAACAGATGATGCACATGCAAAATGGCATTAAAGTGATTAATAGATAGGCCTATTTTGAAGTATTTTAGAGCATGGATTAGGGCTGGGCAATATGGCCAAAAAAATAAAAAATAAATGATCACAATGTCATGTCAACATTGATAATTATCACAATAAATGTCAAATCTTTATTTCTTTCAAGTTTAAAGGCAGATTTTTGCTCCTGAGTGAAAGCTCTAGAAACCAGACCGGAAATTGTGGTTTAATCATCAGACTTCTCTTTATGATCAGAACATAACAAACAATTGCAAAACAGGTGAACATTTCACAAATTAATATTACATTTTGCCTTTTAGAAATGCACATTTGACAGCATTTGACTTGAGTTGTGATGCAGATGTAAATTTATATGAATTAACAAAAACAGGAACAGCTGTTATTTTTTAGGGGTGTTAATCATATTGCAGTTTTTGAGTCACAGATCGGATCAGTATTTGTTATGAAAAATAGAAGCCTAAAGACATTTAGTATAATACGAATGCACAAGAACGCCTATAGCTTAATAACAAACAATGCTGTGCTTATATTCCATTACTCCTTTAATACTTTTAATGTCTACATTAATAATATAATAAAATTCACAATGAATATCCCACAGTTACAGTGTGTTCCCACCGTTACGGTTAAATCCATGGTAAATGTTTGTGATTTGTGGATTGAAAAGCCTTCTAACTGTATTTTTCTCTTGTTTTCCACATCAGAGTTGTTGAGAATGTGCAGTGCTGTTTCATTTTTGCCTTTAAACTGGTTTATTAAGAGGCATTTGATTTGTGGTTTATATGGGTGAACTCTGCACCAAACTCGAATGCTTTTCACTGGATCTCATAGCGCTGTTTAGTGGTTGCATGATTGAGACTGTCAGTGGGTAAATGCATTCGCTCTGAGCTCACGCTGCATTGTATTTTTTGAGCCGCATTGATAAATGAACGTGGTTCAAATTAGTAGCTCTGTTTCGTTACACTTTTGGCGTGTTTTCCATTTAATGTTTCTAATATGCAACTGAAATGGCAGCACTTATCAGTTAGGCAAATTGGTATTGGCACCAGTGTGCCCATCTGCAACAAGCATGTGCAGCATTATTTGCATAGAGCATAAACATTATATCGAACATTTCGCAAACTTTTGTTATAATTTTATCTCGGAAAATTATATTGCAATAATGATTGTTATCGTTTTATCGCCTAGCCCTAGCATGCATAAATGGCTGTAAATAAAGTCTTTAATCTTTTTCTAACAAATCTAATTACTTAAGTTTCCATGCACTTTAGAAATGAAAGATAATTACAATAATCTGTTTTTAAAAGGCAGAAAATAAAGCCTCATATATGTACGCTTGATTTATTTCTCTGATAGCTTGTGGGACTTAAAGGGTTAGTTCAACCAAAAATTTAATTTGTTATTAATTACTCGCCCTCTTTTTGTTCCAAACCCGTAAGACCTTTGTTCATCTTTATTTTTTTGTTTTTGTGCACAAAAAGTATTCTCACTAATGTCACATCATAACATTAAGGTTGATCTAATGTAGTCACGTTGACTATTTTAACAATGTTTTTACTACTTTTCTGGACCTTGAATGTGGTAATTTCATTGCTTTCTATGGAGGATAAAAAAAAAAACGCTCAGATTTCATCAAAAATATCTTAATTTGTGTTCCGAAGATGAACGAAGGTCTTACGGGTGTGGAATGACATGAGGGTTAGTAATTAATGACAGAAATTTCATTTTTGGGTGAACTAACCCTTTAAGAAGACATTTATGGTGGTTTTTCCAGCGCATTCTGGAAATTTCTAGGGAGCGAGCATGTCAGTGCGCTGGATTGATTTTGACACTGGGACAGCCCTAGAAATGGTTGACTGCATGGGCAGTGCACTTGCAAACAAGGGAGCTGATTGAGACGCACCTCATGGCTGCATCCCTATTCACATACATCTGCTGTGCATGAAAAATGTTTTTCACTGTTGATTGGAAAGTACATACTTCTAAGTGCGTAGTAAGAGACATTTGCAGTATTGGAATGTCATAAAAATGCGTCTTGCATGAATGCATACTTCAAAAAATCACCAGCAATTTTACTGCATACTTGGCATATTTAAAATCTGGTTTTTATTAAGAAATACTTAAAGTCTACACTTTGGGCCTGTTTACACCTGGTCACTTCATGTGTTTTGTCTGATCGGATAGCTATCCAATCATGAAAAGACCAGGTGTAAACGCCTCCGCCGCCCTCAAGACAGATTTAAATCCGATCGTTCAGACCATTTCAGGAGGTGGTCTAGGATGCATTCCAGTCAAAACTGAACTAAGTCTAAATGCATCTGGTTGTTGAAACCACATATATATGGATTTTACTCCTCTCAAAAATGCTAAAAAAGTAAATGTGTGAGAGAGTGTTATAGGCTAAATAACATGTTATTTCCAGATATGACAGCGCTACTGCATCACGCATTGCCACAGCTGAGTATCTCTTTAGAAAGCCGACTGCCGCAAATGAAACTAAAAGTAAGTCGCAGATGCTCAAAACACAATCATCTTCATTAAAAGTAATGAGAATAAATGATCTTACCAGTGCTGCTGTTGCCACACTCTCTACTATTGCGGTCTTTGATTTTTAAATTAGCTGATGATCAATAAAATGCAGCTCATATTTGTTGCTTTCGGTGATGTGAACTCCATTAAATCTGCATATAGAGTGGGAATTGAAGATCATATTTATATCTCTATCAAGTGTAAATGGAATCATTTTAATAAATCAGATCTCTATCTGATCAGTAAACGCATGAAGTGACCAGGTGTAAACAGGCACTTTAATGTGTTAATGTGTATATTAATATTGAAGGCCATTCCAAAGGGAGTTATTCTCTATATCAGTAAGCACTGTTTCTGAACTCCCTGAAACACCTTGATTGTAGTCTTGAGCTTTCTTCCAGGAACGAACAAGTCAAAATATTCGCAATATTAAATAATTCCCGCCAAGGCTTATGCAAAATAAAGGGGCGAGGCCTGGTTGAGTTGAGTTAGTAGTGTGTTGAAACTTGCGATTATGGTAAAGGCCGTGACGTTTCCCAAACACGCTCAAAAGTGGTTGACCAATTACAGCACACTAGTCCAGCTTACCAGTCAGAGCACAGAGGGGCTTCATAGAGACATGAACTAAACAGGGGTGCATTTCACAAAGTGAACTATGGTCGTAGGTTCTGTCGTTACCAATAGAGTTCAATACGACTTACAACCATAGTTGGCTAACAATGCTTTCGGGAAACACACCCCAGATCGTTACTGACAGACTAGGAACTGGTGCTGCAACTTTCAAATATGAAAAATAAGGTGGTTTTTTTTGTTTTGTTTTTTTTTTGTTTTTTTGTTTTTGTTTTTTTGTTTTTTTTAAGCATGAAAACCTATTCTAGTAGACCCCAAAAACAAGAATTTGAAAAAAGACGTAATAGGTCCCCTTTAAGATACATTTTGCCAGTTGTTGCTATTAAAGGGTTAGTTCACCCAAAAATGAAAATCATGTCATTTATTGCTCACCCTCATGTCGTTCTACACCCGTAAGACCTTCATTCATCTTCAGAACACAAATTAAGATATTCTGATTAAATCCGATGGCTCAGTGTGGCCTGCATAGCCAGTAATGACATTTCCTCTCTCAAGATCTAGAAAGCTACTAAAAACATATTTAAAACAGCTCATATGAGTACAGTGGTTCTATGTTAATATTATAAAGCAAAGAGAATACTTTTTGTGCGCCAAAAAAACAAAACAGCGACTTTTCAACAAGCTTTACGAATCGAATCAGTGACTCGGATCTCCTATCAAACGGCTAAACTGCTGAAATCACGTGACTTTGGTGCTCCGAGTCACTGATTCGATTCGTAAAGCTCCGAAGCAGTATTTTGTAATCGCCCATCACTGTATTGTTGAAAAGTCGTTATTTTGTTTTTTTGGTGCACAAAAAGTATTCTCGTCGCTTTATAATATTAACATAGAACCACTGTACTCATATGAACTGTTTTAAATATGTTTTTAGTAGCTTTCTAGATCTTGAGAGAGGAAATGTCATTACTGGCTATGTAGGCCTCACTGAGCCATCGGATTTAATCAAAATATCTTAATTTGTGTTCCGAAGATGAATGAAGGTCTTAAGGGTGTAGAACGACATGAGGGTGAGTAATAAATGACATTATTTTCATTTTTGGGTGAACTAACCCTTTAAATATTGCTGTGACATCAAAATTGCAATTTCCTTTGTATTGATATCAACTATTGACTTTTTGTATAGTGAATTGGGATGCAATGCAGATGTGCAGCAGATAGCGGTGTCTTCAAAGAAGCCTTTACTGCAGCCATGAACTAGGATGAATTGCCTTAGGTGTGTTCGCTGGCCAGCAGACCCTCGGAAAGTGAAAAGTGATGAGCAAGCATGTGTGACATACCACACGAAACCTCTTCCCCCATAAACTATGGTGCTATGTAAGCATCTCGCCCTGTTTTGATAGGACGCTAGGTCTGGGCCACAGAGGGGTCCTGTAGTTTGGTTTCCTTTGGAAGTATTTCTGCGGGGAGGGGGAGGTGCGGAAATTCCTGTCTTGCATAAAAGCAATGTCGCAGAGTCCACATACGCACACGCACTAATCCCATAAACACAAACCGGCCCCCATTGGATTGGACAGACCCTGCTGTGACATTCCTCCAGCATTTTCAGGCACTTTGAAAACACATGCAATGAGTTTAACTGATTTGAAATTGAAATCAGAGGGTGCAGCAAAAGGATTGGGATAATAGGAAAAGGAATTGGAGTCAGTAGGAGGAGGAAAAACAAAACCAGTAACTTGATGTGTTTTTTTGTCAGCTTGACTCAGACTGTACTCATTTGTAATGCAGTGCAAGGACAATGGAAGTGAAGGGAGATGGATGCATTGCTCAAAACCATCATCTGTCTGGATGCCTCCTGCCCTCTGGCTCGAAAACCAAACCAGTCATACCAGGAAGAATGTTAAAAACACCGTCTCCACAGCCAACTCAGTCTGATGTGTGAGGGTGATGAATAACTCTTGCTGCTCAAGAGAGTTTGAGCATCAAAAATCACAACTGTGACCTTACGTTATGATTTAAATTCAGCATGAAACCAACACCGACCCTATTTACATTCTTTATGCATATTCCTGGTCTGATTGTGAATGTTATTCTAATCTGCACTGAAGTTTACTTGGAGATAATTTTTACTCTTGCTAGTTTCACTAAATTGCTAGTAAATTTCACAAATAATTACAATGAAATGGCAAGTAATACTGTATTGCTTGCTTAAAATAAACCCAAAGTATGTTGGAAATGAACACTTATTAATATGTTTAATAAATGAACATTTGTTTAATGAATAATACTCTAAAAAAATGCTGGGTTAAAAACAAACAAAGTTGGGTTGAAAATGGACAAATTCAGCAGTTGGCTTAAATGTTTTATTTAACCCAACTATTGTTTAAAAATTACTAAATGGCTGGCTTAAAATGAACCCAAAATAGGTTGGAAATTAAAAATCAGACAAATAATAACTAGAAGCAACAATAATAATCAAAAGGTGAACATTTAAGCAATTTAATATATGTTTATTGTTTAATTATTATTAATTAAACTTGTTCATTTATTAATTGTATTAATAAATGTTAATTTCCAACATACTTTGGGTTCATTTTAAGCCAGCCATATAGTAATATTTAAACAATAGTTGTGTTAAGTTAAACCACCCAGCAGGCTGGGCAAACATTTAACCCAACCGCTGGGTTAGAACAGCCCAATTGCTGGGTTTGTCCATTTTCAACCCAATTTGGGTTGTTTTTAACCCAGCATTTTTTTAGAGTGTACAGCCTGTGCATTTATTCTAAGAAAAAAATGTGTTTTATTTGCTTGAATCAATCTGTAATAGCTCTGAAACAACTTTCTTTTTCAGGTGATGTCATCTAGGCCATACATGCTATTGGTTGGCTATTTAACTTAATGCTAGTTAATATAATAAGATTACAGCAATAATAGCAAATAGTGTTTCAGGAGGAGAGTAATCCTTCATGATGTACTGCAAAATTAAAAACACCTTTGTTGATTATTCTGTTTTTCTTTATGCAGATGAATGCAATCACCTTTTGCAATAGAGCGCTGCAGTGATGACTTGTGTTTGTAGGCCAAACCATAAATTAATATCACACTGGTTCCTTCAACAAAAAGTTTTCCTTTTAGATTATTGCAGAAAATGAACTCTGTTCATGATTCTTACACATTTTCATGACAATATTCTTGACAAATTAACTAAGCCTAAATACAATTGGCAGAGTTAAAAAGCTAAACATAGGCTATAACTGAACTACACCACGGTTGCATGGCTGCAACGTCACCACTTTAAGCTTCTGACATCTGTTTCAGTCTTTATTTAAAAACATTTTCCCTGAAAGCTTGAGTTCGAATAGTTTGCAAGAATGCGATTTATAAACACAATGAGACTATGTAGGCAGACGAGTAGATGAGTTTACCTGTTCAGAGTAGATGAGTTTACCTGTTCAGCATGATGATGTTTATAATGTCCCAGACAACCTCTGTAGTCCCGTTTAGCCGCTTGTTAGCATCTGTTTTTTCAAGACAAGTAACAGCTTTTTTTTTTTTTAAAAATCACAAGACTGCTTTACGGATGTATTTTATTTTGTAGAATAAAACTTGAAAATATCTTGAGCTTGTCAACCACAGCCCATATTTCAGGCCTTTAACCAGAAGGCCATTCAAAAAACCCATTGGCCTCAGGACAATGCAAGCGGAAGTGCTAAAATGCTAACTCGTTTCTGGGTTTTTGCCTACAAAAATGTCATCAATGCAGCACTCTATAAACTATAAGCTATATATATATGAAATTCTTATTCTGTTATGTTGAAAAGTCTTTTATTGTCTGTTTTTCTTTTTCATTACAGAACTTACAGCCAGAAAAAGGCCACTCTGGAGAGAGATTACGCACAGGTGAGGTTACTGCCTTTGTGTTGCTTGATGATGGTGATGATGATGGTGATGATGTCTGAGGGATTGTGTGCATGTTAAATCTTTTCACCAAAGTCTAGAGTGTTGATTACAGCCCTGTTGCCTTGATTTATAGATTGCCCTGTTGCCTTTGCAAATGCTCTTTTGGGAACCATCAAAACAATAGAAAATCCATTGCCCACCCTGGTTTATTGCTATAATAGGACCACTGGAAATCTAGTTCTTCCAGCATATTATTAAGGCACCTCCAGTGTTTGATAAAACAATCAATAATAGGACTGCACTAATGAGCAAGTGTCTTTTTGTTTTTTAGAGCACTAAGAATTTGTCAACAGATGATTGATTTCAGCTAATTACTGTGAGCCATGGTTGAGTTAAGCAAACTTCTTGTGTCCTAGTGTTTCAAACTTATGTCACCTTTGAATGCTGGAAAGTGCACACAGATCTTGTGCCAAGTAAAGCTTAGCATAGATGAAGTATGATTTCTGTAAACGATGATTGTTTTTTAATCAATCCATCCTCAAGTCTTCCATTGGTTGGATAAATGGATCCAATAAGCTTCTGTCTTGTAGTGTGCATTAAGCTATGTTCACAATGTCAGTCCAAATCCGATTATTTTGTAGGAATCTGATGGAAATTATTAACTGTCCACACTGTTGTGTTGGTAGGCGCACAATGTTGTTTTATTTATGACATGACAATGTGTAGCCGCCACGCTGGACTACTACATCATCTGAGGCAGCGGCAGAAACGTGTTTTTTTTTTTCTTTTCTTTTTTTCTCCATTCACACTGGCTATATATGATCAGATTCCAATCGGATATGCACAAAAATCAGATTTGGACTGATAGTCTGAACCAAGCATTAGGCTTTAAAAAATTATTTCTGGCGTTTTGTTGGATGCTGAATTGTAACCAAGCATATTTTCTTGCCATTTTAGTTAGGTTAGGTTTTCTCTTTAACTCGAGAGGTCTGTCTATCATTGTTTTCCATGTTCGTAGAGTTAGTATGTGGAGTAAATGTATAGGCTAAAAACTGTCTGTTTACAGCTTTTTTTTTTAAAAAATGGCTTTTTTGGGTCGTTCAGCCAATCGGCATACACTTGCGTCACTGGTAGTTCCTATATTGCTGGTTGAGACCCTACTCTGAAGTAGGAGCTAATTTAGTTCCCCCAAAAGAAGTTCCTAGAACTAAAATCATTCTTAGTTCCTGTGATGCGAACACAGCAAAATCCAGGTACTTCCCCCAGTAGTTCTAGGAACTATGAAAAGGTTCCTTCAGTGCGAAAGCCCCTTTAAATGGTAAGGAACGGTTCTCAGCCCAGAATTCTCGGTACGGTTTTCTAACCGTGATGAATCGTGCTGGTAGAATCCATGAAGTGACGTCGTCACTCAGGATTGGACACTTGTCTATTGCCTGGCTACCTGTTTCTCTGTAGCTGGCCAAGCACTCTATTTGAGCGACGTAAACACAAATTAATAATAAGATGAAAAGAAATATCTGATCATCCTCCATAAGGCGGTCACTATTTACATCGCATATCATCAGTAAACTGTTGCGTTACCAAGGCAACGACTGACGCTTTTGTTTTACATTCCAAAGAGCAGTCGTTATCCGTCCCACAGTGGAAAATGAAACCGTAACCGTACCAGCTGGCATGTAATGGAACGGTTACGCAATGAGAACCCTTCGGCCTGATGGTGGAAAAGCGGCTTTTGTTCCACAAACTACATGATATAAGTAAAGCTTTGCACACATGCATCATGTTGAGGCATGACAAAGGTCATAGATTTGTTCTCAGATGATCAGCCCTTGAAATGATTACAGAGTTCAGCTCTTATTACTAAGTTTTAAGGTCACTTCATATTTCACAAGCGTACTTTTAAATTTATCATGCATTTTGACATTAGACATGATTCTGGCAGATTTTATTGCCATGATAATGATTTTTTTTATTGCACCTGTGATATCATAGCGCTTGTCAAAAAGACACTGTTTATAGTGTATTGCACTTGAAGCTGAAGCATTTCCAGACTGTTTTATAGTGTAATGCAATGTTCTTTTTAAGAAAACTGAAATAGAATCTTGAGGAAATGTGTCTGGTCTTGGTCAACCTCTGAATGTCCTGCTGTTTGAAGTATGTTTGCTTTATCTGTGCACAAGTGTTAAACTGGAATTACTTCCAAGATGTAAATGAAACTAGAGGGATGACATTTGTCGGATAGCACGCAAATGTTACGTCAAAAGAGGTGAATGGATGCATGCTGATCCTGAGATTATATGCCACAGATTATTAACCGTTGGATTAGGAGCTCATATTTTGTGTGCTCATGCACATTGGTCTTGTGTGTGTGTGTGTGTGTGTGTGTGCGTACGGTGGTCCTAAGTAATGCGTGTCAAATGATCTTGGCTCTATTTCAGAGTATTTAGTGCACAACAACACTTAATGAGACAGTATCAGGGCTCCAGACAAAAAAAATCATTAAGGAGCCATTGGCTCCTATAGGGGGAAAAAAACAGGTGCCAAATAATTTTCTTAAGAGCCACACAACAATGAACTTAAAATGTTAAATCACTTACTTTTAGTCATCCTATTGTTTATATATGTCCCCTTTACAGTTTCAGCTTTTTCATCTTGTGACTTTTCTGGGAAATTAATGTCACTATTTTCACTTAATACTATTATAGTTTTTGTTAATATTTTGAATCCGATTAGATTTTTATATTTTCTGCTTTCATTTTTTGTTGAGTTTCAATTTTTGTTTTTGTTTTATTTTTTTGTTGTTTTTAAACATGTCTGTTTAGTTTGTATAGTTTTATTTTGTATTAACATTTATTTAAAGCAATAAAAAAATGTTTTTAATGGTTTTAGTTAACTATAATAACCCTGATGCTTGTAAAATCTTTATATTGAACAATATGTGTCAAATAATGTTCTTAGTCCTTCCTTCCTGAAGCTACAACAGTTTACTTTGAATCAAATGAAAATAAATATAAATATATGGAAATAAATAAATATATATAACTAAATAAATATATATAAATATATTAAATTTGGTTTGTGTAACCAAATAACAAACAGGGGCAATTGATATTCATACTACTTGACTTTGATTACTTTGAAATACAGCGGGACTCTTATTTTGAAATGTCTGTGCTTTACTTTTGCTGCTCATTCAAGTTCAGATGAGGATTAAAAAATTACGTTGCTACAACCGTTTACAACACAATATAATATAAATAATATAAAGTTAACTTTGTGATAATTGATCAGCATTAGTTCATAAGCAATCGGTTGACAAATGTGCACTAATCATTGAATGCGAGCTGCTCTGAAGAACGCGCAACAGCGACATCTTTTGACTTTAAAACATGCAGCGCTCACATTTATTTAATGAAATTAATAATAATCACATTAGGGAGTATCGCGATTTGTTTTTCCATCCACAAAATATAAGACGCCTTAAAATGATCGTTTATACTCTTGTTATACTGTTTAATTCACTGAAGACTTTTAATGACCTTAAATTTTTCTGATGAGCATGAGCGGAGTGGAATATTTAAAGTGATCAGCGTGATTGATATTCAAAACGGTAAGCACGCGCTGCATTGTGTGTGTACCTGCAGTCTGTAGAGCCGGTTTCCCCTTTTGAATGACGAATATAGACGAATTTAAATGAAGAAATAGGCAGCTGTCTTCTTTACGCAGGAGCAGAACGGTGTTCAAATGCATCTGTTTTGCACCGACACAGGCGACGAGAGGCAACAACACAGTCGGCTTTCATCAGCTCCAGTTTTTTGGCGTCTGTTTGGTGTGTGAAATTTTTCCCTACCTGTTCATATTTCGGCGCTCTAACTCGGTGAAACATTCACAGGCAGCATCTCATTTAATTACGTCAACACAGCAAATTAAGTGATAGGCTACTGGTCACGGAACACGCAAATAACATGCAGATTTTACAGTCATAACGTGTGAATTTGTATGGTCGCCACTGGCGACCTCAGCAAAAATATCACTCGCAAATTAATAATTTTAGTTGCAAATGCGACCGTTTTAGACGCAGTCTGGAGCCCTGCAGTATTATAGTGAACTTGATGTGACAGCTGTATCAAGATGTAAAGATTCCGCTTTAATGTTTATACTGCAGTAAATGTATTTCTATGACCTTTAAGTTCCAAATAAAAAGATAAAATAATCAAATAAGATGACGTACATTGCATTTAAGTATTTCATTCACTGGATCATCTTACACACATTATAATGTTATAAACTAAAATGGCACATGGTCTTAATGAAGACGTGCACGCGCACACACACCAGATGTATGACAAATGGATGAGTATTTGGGCTTTTCTTTTGGGCTTTTGACAAACAGTTTGGTGGATTTAGGTTATAATTAAATTGGATCACTTTTAGAGTTTTCTTTATTGCAAAACAATCTTTATTTTTTTTTTATCAGACTTGCACAAAATCAGCTCATCTGCTTGTGAATGTTCTATAAGACAAAGTTCATAGGGACTTGAACTTTGATCCCAAACATTCAGAAAAGTTTGCTTAACCTTCCTTGTGTGACTTCACGCTTTCATAATGCACTTTCATAACTGAGCTTCTCATATAATATCAGATTTTTGTCTAGTTAATGATTTTGCCAGCAGGTTTTTGTGGTCTTGTAAATATTTAACTTGTATCGTATGCCTCAACAGTGTTTATTTCTGCCTTACTGTATGACATTTCCCATAATCCATTGGCCTATTGAAGAACACTGAGAACATTTTTTTGAGTTTATCTCAATTCATTTGAGTTTCTCAGTTTGTCAATTCTTTTTACTTTTATTTTAATCTCAACACTATCCAAGCAGTATGTTATGCAAAACTGTGGATTAGTGTATCCTGAATCATAGTACATTTAAAATAGTATGTCTAGTGTGCTCTGGATGGTATACTATATTTATGTGCATTTTCAAAATAAGCATGTCATTTGAGCAAATATTGTGTAACCTATTACATACTCAGTAGTATGGATGGATGGATGGATAGTATGGATTTTCCTAACACCAGTAGGGGTGTCAATTTACACAAATTCACATGATTAATCGCCATTTAAATTAACGATCAATTAAACAATTAATCATTAACATTAATATTGAAAGATGCGTCTACTGCAGTGGCATACAGCCATCGGCATGACGGGGCGTGCAGATGCCACTCAAAACACCAGCTTGTTCAACCAAATAAAAAGGTTATTTACTCTAAATAATAGGCTAGTAGGATTGTAAAATGAATCAATGTGATTTATGATCATTTGATAAAATGATCATAATGAACATGTAAGGAAAATTTGGAGAATACGAAAAAGCGAACTTTTACTCCATCTCCGTAACATGTTACATTTCTCTTGAAGTGTATTTTGTTTCATTTATAAATGATCTTCCTGGATAGTTTTTTAATATATTTTTATATTTTGGTAGTATCAATTTGTTTAATTTTCCATTATAATATGTTCATTCAATGACAAAACAGATTGGATTCTTGTTCAAATAAAACTTTATTTTCATTAGCACATGGTGTAACTTTCCCTGTGATATCCCATAACATTACAGCTTCATTTAGCTTTATTAACTACAGCTCCATTTTTCCTTGTTTGTCTGCCTCACGTGTTTTGCTCATAAGCTGGCATGCATCTCAATACTACGCACTCTAATGATGAATTTATCGATTCAATTGTTAATGACAATTAATCAATCGTCGATTAATCGTTAGCATCTTTAATCACCAGCAAAGAATATATGTTTATTGTGTAGTACACATATGCAAATTGCAAGTAAGTTGATCAAAGGTATAAAGTATCTGAGTAAATGTAATTAGTTACTGTACTTAAGTATCTTTTTGGATACTTTGTACTTTGGCTGAGCATCAAAGATATTAGCAACTTTCACTTTCTACTTGAATACATTTTTAAATAAGTATATGTGTACTCTTTACTGCAGCTGTACTCTTCTGCGCATTGCCCTTACTCGCCTAAACTTGTCAACAAGGCTGCTTTATGTGAATGTGAGTGCATTAGCAGGTAGTTGCTGAATCGCAGGTCTTTCATATATAAGATAAGGACATTACTACAGCTGGTGATGAGGCCGAAGCCAGCAAGTTCAGTGCAAGTATAGGCTTTGACTATTTAATTTTACTTATAACAGATAAATAAAATAATTTTATTGAAGACCATTTTGAAGTATATTGGTTTACCTGTGCCCTTTTTGAGCACTTGAGCTTAACTGAGACTTGAGTGTAGATGTTTAAGAGATTGTTGTTGCTCAAACATGCATTTTAGTCTGAGACTAAGCTTAAACCTTGTCTTTGAAACCAGGCATAAGACTTTTGCAAAAGTTGTATTGGAATTGGTGAGTTGTAACTTGTAATGGAGTCATTTTCACTGTAAGGTATCTCTACTTTTACTTTAGCATGGTTTTCAGGTAGTCTTTACACGTTGTTGATTAGCAGAGGACGGGTGAAGTGGGCAGGGCTTAGAGATTTCTGCTAAATGGTTCTGATGTTGCCATGGTGATGCCGTCAATCATATTCTACCAAAACAAGCCACAATCTGATGTTTTCCTTAGCTGATTAGGTTGGATAGGCTAATTCCTTTTTCTTTGAACGGACCAGTTTTCATTTGATCAATAAAATGACTGAAAGTATACTTGAGGTTCAGGTTCATGAGGCATTTCTCAAACCCGGATCCAGACTTTTATCCTTTATCGCACTTGGCATGCTGGCCTACTCACGGCTCGCACATGAACTTGCCGCGCTGTGCAGCTGTCCACACAAATAAACATTGTTTTATTGCCCAGGCCAGACGAACAGAGGAACACTTGTTTCTTAAAGAAGAGAGGGGAAGAAAGGGGGTGTGGCTTTCGAGCTGGAGTCAGTCTATCCTGTGAGCTCAGCCAGTGCTCGGGTTGACTGGACGACTGTGATGAGACATTCAGCATCACCACTGGGAGAGAAACGTCCACACTATAGATTAGAGAGGCAGTGAGGAACCTCTGAGTGTGTGTCTGTTACCCTAACATGATTAAATATTAAATATTTTTAAATGGAATGCAGCAATTAACATTTTGTCAGAACGTGATAAAATACATGTTATTTTGTTTAGTTGTCTATTCAGAATCATAGTTGTCTAAAAATGATCATGTCATTATGACCTGACTTATTTTTTATAGCTTTTGTTATTTTATAGCAGCCTTACTGTTTTACTTTAACAGGAACCAAATAAAAGTGCTAAATGTTCTCTTCTTCAAGTGTACTACAGGTTGGAGCATTGCTTTGACCTTGTTTGACTCTTTGGGCAGGCAGAGAGATTAAATGGATATCGCTAGATCTTTTTCTACTGGAGCATATCTGGATAGCACATAACAGATGGAGAAACTTACTCTGTCTTCACTCTTCTGTTCTTCGGCGCTAATGAGTTGCCTGTGTGCTGCTGGCTCCTGATGCGGAGAAAAGGCAGGATGACAGGATGAAGGGCGAGAGATTGGAAGAGGAGTGAGTGCAGGGGGGTTGAGAGACAGAGATAGACTTCACTCTGCCTGACATATCGCATAAACTCTCATCGCACAGCGCAATACATTAGACATGCCTGACACATATTATGCACACGTCTCCAAACACGTGCACATGAGCTCCGTACCTGATCTACAGCTGGCAAATGTTCTCCTGTAACCTATATCATACTGATTAGTGGTGTTTAGTTAGTCAAACATCACTATTACTTCTCATACTTTGGGTTAGGGGTGTGTTCGGTTCGTGTTCAGTTCAATTTTACTTTGAGTTGTACTGTAAAATTAAATAAATAAATAATAGTACTTATTTTTTATTTATTTGCGTCAGGTCAGAGGTCATGCTTCCCCAAGAACTCGACTTGAGTATGACCATCACCGGAAGCCAGTGATTATAGTTTATGAAGTTTTAAATATGGATATTTTTCTTACAAAAATGCATCGCTTTACTTCAGAAAACTTTTATTAACCCCCTGGAGCCGTATGGATTACTTTTATGATGGATGGATGGATGTGCTTTTTTGGGCTTCAAAATCTACCCCCCCCATTCACTCCCATTATAAAGCTTGGAAGAGCCAGGATATTTCATAATATAACTCAGATTATGTTCGTCTGAATGAAGAAAGTCGTATACACCTAGGATGGCTTGAGGGTAAGTAAATCATGGGATGATTTTTATTTTTGGGTGAACTATCCCTTTAAATACACAGTCTTGTACCTTTGATTTTTGTCCGAATTTCAAATACTTCTGGAACCAGTGGCGCATAAAAATTGAGTGGGCACTGTTGAACTGTATAGCCAAGTTGGTTAGCATTATCCAGTAGCCTAGATGATGGATAATGCTAATAGATAATGATAACTGGTCAGTGTTAACCAATAGCCAAATAGTATTGTCTTCTCTATTTCTCCTTTTCCCCTTTTAGTCTGCCACAGTCTCACGGTTGCATTATGTCCCATACATCTGCAGCCCTTTTCCCCTGTAATTAAATGGCTTAATTTGTGAGGACTTCAAGTGTGAATGTGAAATTCGGCCCAATTTTGGCATGTCCAGCAGGAGCAGACTCCATATTAGACTTGCTTTGGCACCAACCACAAATCAATGAGGATTGAAAAAGCTTCTTGAGCGGTTTAGGAAGATTATTTGCTTGTACATGTGTAAATATTGAGGGTAAATACAGGATTATAATTGTGTCTGCAGGCATCAGATCCAACAGAGTTAGTTTGTCCAAGTGTGTGAGAAAAGAGAGAGTGTGCACGTGTTGACCTGTGAGATGTCCAACATAGGCTCATTGTTAAAACATGCCTCAATATTTATTCCTTTTCTTACACTTTAATTACAGGCGCAGATTATTGATTAATGAAGACTTATTTTCTTCACTTCAGTTCCTTGCACAATACTATGACTAGGGTTGTGAATCAAAAAAATCAATTCCAATTCTAGAATTGGGTAATTAAGGTCAGGAGTCTGTAAATAATATAAATAAATAATAAATAAATAATTTGTATATAATCACACAGTTTCTGACAATCTTATGTTAATCTTGAGTACCTAAAGAGTAGTATTGCATCCTTCATATCTCCGAAAAGTCTTTAGTTTTATCTATCTTTTATAAATATGATACGCTGTACCGAGTCTTTCCAAAAAAAAGCGGAGCTCCTGGAGGCGTGCCTGCCGTGGGCAGAGCTAAAGAGTCACGAGCGTGCGCAGCTTTTGCATAGAGATCATCTGCAAGCTGCGACATCATTATAAATAAAAAGAGAACAAAAACGTTTGTGTTGTTTACATTATAAGCACTTGCGTGCCGATTGCCAACAATACAGACATCTGATGCAGCTTTACTCACCACCCGCGATCTGCAAATCCAGCGCTGAACTGGGACTTGTTTACAAAGCATTCATCACCGAAATTCTGGGAACAAACAAACATACGTGTGCAACTCTATTGCTGCCCCAGGAAAAACAAACTTCATCCACTGTTCCCTTAATGCTGGGTTCTTTGGGAAGCTGAAAAAGGTAATCTTTCCTTCAGGACCAAAAACACACTCCTTTGGTGACATTCGCTGCATCTCAATCAACTCCCTAGCTCCCTAGGTTGTGAATCAGTATATCGTGAAAATGAATGTGGCCGACTCCCTGATCAGTGCCCTGACTACTGAACTAGGGAGCTGATTGAGACGCACCCATTGTTGAAAAATCTCTCGGCTTCCGTATCCCGAACAAAGCGGGTTGATGGGCGTGCCCTTGCTCTTGCTCTGGGTGGTGTGTGTGTGTGTGTGCACGCTTATCAGGGAGAAGTGCCCATACAAGGAATTCCGCCCTTTATTACGTGATAAAGGGTCATACTCGAAAAAAAAATTATAGGTTAACTCTTAAAGTGACAGGAGCCTAATAAATCTGCTGTTGTCCTTAATGTTATCAAACAACAGAAGACAAAGAGGAAAAAATATCTTGCTTATCTTGACTGAATAACTATTGTAACTTTATTAAGGATTAATATAAACTTACTTAAAGGGTTAGTTCACCCAAAAATGAAAATAATGTCATTTATTACTCACCGTTATGCCGTTCCACACCCGTAAGACCTTCGTTCATCTTTGGAACGCAAATTAAGATATTTTTGTTGAAATCCGATGGCTCAGTGTGGCCTGCATAGCCAACAATGACATTTCCTCTCTCAAGATCCATAAATGTACTAAAAACATATTTAAATCAGTTCATGTGAGTACAGTGGTTCAATGTTAATATTATAAAGCAACAAGAATATTTTTTGTGCACCAAAAAAAAACAAAATAACGACTTATTTAGTGATGGCCGATTTCAAAACACTGCTTCATGAAGCTTTGGAGCGTTATGAATCTTGTGTGTCGAATCAGCAGTTCAGAGCGCCAAAGTCACGTGATTTCAGCAGTTTGCTGGTTTGACATGCGATGTGAATCATGATTCGACACAAAAGGTTCATAACGCTCCGAAGCTTACTGAAGCAGTGTTTTGAAATCGGCCATCACTATACAAGTCATTATTTTGTTTTTTTGGCACACCAAAAATATTCTCGTCGCTTTATAGTATTAATATTGAACCACTGTACTCTCATGAACTTACTTAAATATGTTTTTAGTACATTAATGGATGCTGAGAGAAGAAATGTCATTGCTGGCTATGCAGGCCTCACTGAGCCATCAGATTTCAACAAAAATATCTTAATTTGTGTTCCGAAGATGAACGAAGGTCTTAGGGGGGTGGAACAGCATGAGGGTTATTTTCATTTTTGGGTGAACTAACCCTTTAATAGAGTGAAGACTATGCAGTGTTATCTTTTACTGTTGTTTCCTTACCTGAATACTAGACCTACCTGAAAAACTTAAAACAGTATTTCGTTTGTATTTTTGTTCAGTTGTATTTGTTGTGTTATTACTGACTGTTTATTTGTCTATAATAATGTTTGAAATTTATATTAGTTAGGCTAGTTGTTTTTGCTGTTATTTTTGTTAAAACCATAGGCAAAAGTTCTTGTTTTTTAGGCTGCTGATTTTTGTTTATTGGTATTCAGCTGCAGCAAAATGTTTTGCAAAAACATAGAATAAATATGCTTATTATCTAAATGTTTGACTTTTTCTACCTTATTGGAATCTAAATTGGGAATCGATAACTTTAGCTAGCTAAAGTTGCATGATTGCTTAGCAAATGCATTTATTTCATGTTTGCTTTTGTTAAAACTAACGGTTTTAGGATAGGGTTTAGTGTGTATGTTAATAGAGCATTAAAGGATTAGTTCACTTTCAAATTAAAATTTCCTGATAATTTACTCACCCCCATGTCATCCAAGATGTCCTTCTTTCTTCAGTTGAAAAGAAATTAAGGTTTTTGATTAAAACATTCCAGGGTTATTCTCCTTATAGTGGACTTCAATAGACCCCAAATGGTTGAAGGTCAAAATTACAGTTTCAGTGCAGCTTCAAAGGGCTTTAAACAATACCAGACAAGGAATAAGGTCTTATCTAGCGAAATGATTGGTCATTTTCTAAAAAACAATGAAATTTAACAGTTATATGCTTTATAAACACAAATGATCGTCTCGCAAGTGCTTCCACCAGACCGCCTTCCGCCTGTATTCTTCAAAAATCTTACGCTGTATGTCCTACACCTTCCTTATTCAAATTACGGAACAAACGCAGCTCCAGTTCCATATTTTATGAAGGAGAATAATCCTGGAATGTTTTCATCAAAAACCTTAATTTCTTTTTGACTGAAGAAAGAAGGACATGGACATCTTGAATGACATGGGGGTGAGTAAATTATCAGGAAATTTTAATTTGAAAGTGAACTAATCCTTTAACCTTTTAGTGCAACTCACCGGACATTTACTTTGAAAGTGTTGTTAATTTTTATTTTAGCTTGTTATTTTAGTACTTTTTTTTTTTTTAGTACTTTGAGTAACAAAATAAACAAAAATGAAACAAATCTATAATGCTTTAAGCTCACTACACTCTTTCTCTTTCTTCCCATTATCCCTCGTTTCCCCAAAGACACATTGAGCTGTAATTAAAGGTTTTATTATTTCCCTCTTTTCACTTTAATCTAGTTATTCTCAGCAGAATTGTGACACTCAGCTGTCAGCTGTAATTATCGTGCCAATAATCTCTTGCTTTTACTGCTGTGCATGTCAGTGACACACATCAGGCACATCAGATGTGGCTTTTATCGCAATGTTCTGCTAACCACATTGAGATTGCAATAAACCAGTCGCAGACATTTAGAAATGCATCTTCACGAGCAGTGCTGGAATGCACAGCCTCAGACAGCCTTTTTCATCCTTCTCGCCAGCTGAGACACAATCGGCCTGACGTCCGCAGTGCAGCTCTCCCCCCTTCACGCACACGCTCCTCCAATCCCCCTCGCCTCACGCGCTCCCCTTCCTGGGAAAGTCTCCGGGAAAGGTCTAGCATTTGCATAATCGTCTTTAGTGCCATTGTGGGCGGGCTCTCGGGGAAAGCGGCAGCCGCCACTGGTCGGCTCAGCCACCTGTCCAGAACAAATCAAGCGACTCTTTGTGCAGCGACCGGCCTCTTCCCTGCTCGCTCTCACATCCACATGCTAATGAATAAATTGATTAAATATGACTTATATGGACAAAAGAGAGCCAATAGTCTGTTAATGAGAGCCCACAGGATTTGTTATTTGCGTGAGTATCACGATACATTACAATATATTATCCATTTTATTTTATAACTAAGTATGTGTTATATTAATCGCATTCTTCTACTCTAAAACACTCTAAAAAATTAGGGGTCATCTAGGTGTATATGTGAAGCCACAATTCATTGACATTATCCTTACATTTATTGACATTTTTCAAAAAATGCCATTATGATGTTTTTAATGAATTAAATACTCTTATGCTGAAGAGAAGTCTCTTTCCACAGCATTATGTGGTTGTGAACTGTTATTGTGAAATTTTCGGTCTCTATGTATGGCTCAGGTCTACAGGATTTTTTTATTTGTTTATTTTCTGTCCATTTTTATCATCCATCAGGTGAAGAATATTCTAATTGCTTGTGGAAACTAATAGCATCTCTCCACAACAAGCTGCATGTTTTGAGGCTGTTCTTGTATTGTAGTCTGTGTGTATACAGCAGAACTTCATGAATATAAAGCATGCTGAGAGAGAGAGTTACAGTCTGGCTCAGATACAAACATATGTCAGAAGTCTGAAAACAGCCTGACAGCACATCCTTGCAGTCCAGTGTTCACTAGAGACGGCATGCATGCTCACACGGAGAAGGTCTAAAGACCTGACGTGCTTGACAGGTACAAACAAACCTGCAGACAGTACACAGTCGAGTGAACTACATTGGGCTGTTTGGTGCTGTAACTAAAGGGCCGTTCACAGTTTATACTGACGGTAATTAAACTGCTGGAGGTCACCAAGTTGCTGTGCTGTTGGACCGAATGTATCTGGAGGATCATGTGAGAATCCTGTGTCTGCACTCCCATTGAGATACTTCTTGTTAATATGTAAATGAAGGCTCAAAAATGTCACAATACAACTGAATCTACACTACGATTCAAAAGTTGTTTTTTTATTAAATGAATACTTAATATTCAGTAAGGTGCATTAAATTGATCAAAAGTCTCAGTAAAGTTGTTTATAATGTTACAAAAGATTTATATTTCAAATAAATGCTGCAGAAGCCTGAAAACAAATGTTTTCATCACTGATAAATATTCCTTGAGTAGCAATATTAGATATCAGCATATTAGAATGATTTCTGAAGGATCATGTGACACTGAAGACTGGAGTAATGATGCTGAAAAAAATTCAGCTTTGATCAAAGGAATAAATTCCAGTTTAAAATATATTCAAATAGAAAACTGATCTTTTAAGTTGTAGTAATATTTCATAATATTACTATTTTACTGTGTTTTTAATGCAGCCTTGTTAAGCAGAAGAGACTTGGACCTAATTATTTCTCAAGGGAAGAGATCTTGTTAAAATTCCCCACAGTTCTGCTGGCACTGTCCTATCGGAAAATGAGATTTGAGTTTTAATTATTTTATTAATGCTTAGCTTTAGGAATAATAATTATGGAAATGCAAAGTCTTAAGGGTACTGTAGCAAAAACAGCCTCTTTAAAGGGTTAGTTCACCCAAAAATGTAATTTCTGTCATTAAGTGTTGTTCCTCATGTCGTTCCAAACTTGTAAGACCTTCATTCATCTTTGGAACAACAAATTAAGATATTTTTGATGAAATCTGAGAGGTATCTGAACCACACATAGGCAGCAACGTCATTGCATATTTCAAGGTCCAGAAAGGTAGCGAAGACAATAGTCCATGTGACTATTGTGGTTCAACCTTAATGTTATGAAGTGACAAGAATACTTTTTTACGCTACAGACACAGTGCAGCGTTTACAGGATCTACGTCAGAACGCCTTCTCAATTTTGGGTGAACTAACCATTTAATTCTATGGGTCAGAAAAAGCTACAAAATTGTGGAATGGGATGTGTATTATCCATCATTAAGTTGGTATAATTATAGTAGCCACATCTCTTTCACTCTCAAACGTTGCATGGCTTACATCAGCATCAGTAGTTTTATATAACCCTGAATGACCAAGTCGACTGCAGTTGAACGCAACCGAGAGGCCAGTAAGGAGATGATGTCATGGTTTGGGGTGAAGCCCAAGCCTTGTGACTCCTGATGGGATCATCAATCACAGTCCAGGGTGGGACTGACAGAACTAGATTGAAGGAAGGAAAGTGACTAGAGTGTTACAGGGAGATGGATAGACAGACGGACCTCCTGTAGAGTGTGAGAAGACTGTGTGAACAAATACAAGGGATGGTGCGTTACCGTTTATTGGCATGCCCAGCTGATGTGGTGTGAGTCTGCTTATGTTTGTGTATGTCTGGGCAGCAAAGCTGATAATAGCCCTTTTAAAAAGGCCATAAAACACATTAAGCTCCTGCACAGTGGAGCCAGACGCTCTTTCAGGTACAGAGATGGAGCCAAGTGTGCATCAGCATCTCAGGGAGACCTTAGGTCGGACCCTCTGGAGGTCACAAAGGCTTGTTGTGTATTTCTGCATGAAAATCACATTGCACTAACGCAACCTTTTTAATTTGCACATGCACCAACCGTCTTTCCATACTTCTGATGAGAAGCGGTTATCAACAGAAAAGAAGCTTTAAAGGCACAATATGTAAGATGTTTAGATTAAAATATCCAAAAACTACTAGAACAATGTTAAAGATTTTGTTGACAATTGTACTTACATTATCCCAAACGTTTCCATCAATGAATCCAGAGAAATTAGCAATTTTAACGAGAACATGCATCCACGCTACCCTCGATTTCCAGTTTTACTAATATCGGTCTAGATTACTGCAAAGTCTCTCATAGCAGTCACAGAACGAACGCACAGAGTAATGTTATAACATAACTTTCAACGCAATCAAATGTATTTAGTATGATTCTTTTAACCATGTAAAACAGTGCTGTGTTTCCCCACATACGCAACAAAAGAGCGGAAGCGGCCGACTGCACGGCTCTCGACCCGTCCTGCTTCATACCACCGTAACGTTAATAAAACTTTAATACATTAGCACGAACATAATTTCTGTCGGTCGAAATCCTTTCCATTAGCTGTGGAGGTGAAGACGACAACTCCCATGATTCCATGCTCATTCACGGCGTCATCAAGCTATGCCTTTGTTTTGAATAAGTGACCTCTAGTGGCGAAAATTACATATTGTGCCTTTACGGGCTTCCTGTGGTTTTTCCGTCAAAATAAACTTTCGATTTAGACAGTAATATGACAGTTGCAATGTAAAATAAAATTATTGTATTATTTTTCTTAAATATTTTTTAATATTTAAATACTTTTTAAATATTTTTAATTTTACACTGAAATATTACATAATAACTTTTATTATTATTTAAAATTATTATTTTCCTTAAATACAGTTTTTTTTTATTTTAGAGTGAAATATTACAATATTAATGTTTCTTTTTGTTTAATATTTTTATACTTTCTTGCTGAAACTGAAATCTGGAGGGGTTTTTTATTATTTTTTTTTATTAAATTTCAAATCGCAATCACAATTTTATCCAAAATAAAAGTTTGTGTTTACATAATATATGCGTGTGTGGTATGCATATTTATTTTGTATTTATAAACACATACACATACATGTGTATATATTTAAGAAGTATTTACTTGTATATATTTATATATAATTTAAATTAGCCTATATAAAAACATTTATTGATTTTTATATTTTTATATTTTATATTTTTCTTAAATATATACATGTATATGTATGTGTTTATAAATACAAAATAAATATACACAGTACACACATTATGTAAAAACACACTTTTATTTTGGATGCGATTAATCGTGATTAATCGTTGAACAGCCCTATGACTTACCAATATTAAGTTTCTGTTTTAATGCATACTCAAACTTTCAGTGTTTAGCGGAAGTGTGTAAATGTACAGGTTGCCTCTTGGTGAAAGATGGGCGGGAAAGGGGCTGTTGCCATAGAGAAGCCAGCCAAGGTGGAGGGGGTTAAGGGGGTCAGAGTTGGGGTGCATGTTGTTTTGTTTTTGTTTTCTGGTGCAGGACTGGTTTGGAGCAGGTCATTCCAAGGCCAGATGTCTCTATCAGCTTTCCCAGCCTTGCTGTTTAAAGACTCTCTCCTTCCATAGGAATTTTCATCACGTAGTGCAACACAACACATGTTTTCACCCCACCCGCTCTGTCCTACTGTATTAATCAGAATGACAAAGCGTAAAACGGCCACGATCGATTCTCACACTCCTTTGTGAGCGGTGCTGGCACACTTTAATAGTGTTTTAATGCACCATGTCTCCATTAAAACGCTGATAATGTGGCAGCGCCAGCCCCAAGGACAGATCGCTTCCAACAGGCTGGGTGTGATTTTTATACATGCGAGAGCTCGCTGGAGGCTTCGGCTTAATGTGTGTGGTCTTTTGGATGTTTGCATTTCGTGTTCATTTTGATCCCTTTATAGTTTGTGTGGAGGGACTCGACATCTGTGCCAAATCCTCGTGCAGTTTCAGTTCCTACCAGAAAACCATTGCTGTTTTAGTGTGCATCACTTTTGGGACTCAAAGCAGCCCCCCCCCTTTTTTTGGGGGGGGGGGCAGAATGATGCGTTTGTGGTCCCTATCTCTCAGAGGGGTCATTAAATTGTGGGCCAACAGGTCAGAGGTCACGGGGTGAAAGGGGGATCAGAGGTTTGGTCAGTGTTGCACTGACTCAGAGATGGGTGAGTGTGCGATTATATAGATGAGATGAGTTAGGCTTCACCACCCCCTGGTGTCTACGCCTTTCTTTCCCCCTTTGCACCTTTTGCGCTTGTTAATTTGTAGTCATGATTGCTATGGGCAGCATTTTAGTGTTTTTAGTGGTATTATTATTAAATATTAGCAGTGGATTTTTCAAAAATTGTAGCCCTAAGTATTAAATTTCAGTGACCCGAGCCATGACTGGAGGATGGACACTTTTGACTTGGGCCAATAAGAAACCAGCCTAGCAACTGCATAATATGCTTACAACCAATCAGAACACATTTGCAACTGCATAGCAACACCCTGGCAACAACCCAAAATAAAAATATTTCACAATATTATTGTTTTTACTGTATTTTTGATTAAATAAATGCTGCATTGGTGAACATAAGAGATATTTTTTTTCAAAAACGTTTAAAAATCTATCCGGCCCCAAACTTCTGAACAGTAGTAGTAGTGTAATAGTGTCCATAGTCATTTTTTTAGTTCAAATATGTTTTAATAAATTGTTTCTTTTGTTTAATTTAATTGTTTTAGTCATTTATTTCCAAATTTGTACATTTGCATTTTTAGCATATTTTTGGAGATTTTGAAGCTTAATTACCAAATTTCAGAATCATAATTGAATTATGTCTGCACATCTATGTAAACCTTTATTTTTTTATTTTTTTATTATTATTGAAGACGATACCATCCCCTCTAGACTGTTCACCTTTATCCTAGTTCTCATTGACGAGACCCATGACCACACTCTCTCCGTATCTCTGTTGTTATCAACACAAGAGATCAACAGGGAAAGCAGGAGAAAATGGCTCACCATGTCAGTCTTTTCATGAGGAACATGAGAGGAACATTCAGCATATGGCAAGCATGAAGCCCCGGGGTACAAATTACCATCTTACCCTAAGCATTTCCCTTTCAGCAGCAACATAAAGCATATGCAGTGCATGAGAGGATAGTTTGGGATGTCAGGACACCATCCCATTAGGAGTGCTTTGAAGTGAATCAGCACACAGGGGAATTGTCTTGCTCGAGATTCAAAGCCTTGACATATTCAGACCTCTTATGTTTAATGTCACTCTCTGTCTCTCTTCTCTACAACCCTGCAACAGGGGTGGGCGGTATGACCAAACCTTGTTTAGTCTGACAGTTTATATCATGATAATGGTATAATAAACTGTAATAATGAATGAAATATTCAAGGTGTCTGAATACATTTTGGTTTGACTGTATAGTCAAGTTTATTCTCTATAGTTTAAAAAATGGTAATAAAATATGACAAGATCTCAGAGTTACACTGTGTCAGAAAAACAATTAATCTTAATTATGTCAGTTAACACTTAAGCAAAACATGGTCAGGTCGAAGTGTCTGAATAATTTTTGGTTCCAAATTTTTTTATCAATTTTACTGGTAGTCCACTGTATGAATATTTTTTGGGTATAATATGTCACAGTTTACTTTATTTTGCTATCCTCACTTACATAAATGAACTATAGTGTCCTGCACCCACTAGTAAAATTATATCAAAAATATAAAAACATGTCTGAATAATTTTTGGTTTGACTGTATCATAATATAGTTATTTCTTCAGGAAATTCTGTGGGGAAAAAAAGGTTTATATATTAAATAACACACATTTAAAGTAGGTCTCATTTAATCTATTACTTTTTATTTGGAAGTTGATTGAAAAGTCTGACATCAGTGTAAAAACAGACACACACACACACACACACACAAAAAAAAAAGAAAATTATTAAATGCTAATTTTGTTTGGGTCATACGTCCAACCTTACACTTCAGCAGCTTTATTGAGCTCAGTTTAGTTCAGTGTTTTAATTCAGTTCAGTAAATGTAAAATGTAAAATCTATTTTATTATTACCACCTTTTTAAGCTTTTTGCTACCATTTAAGAGTTTGGGGTCAAATAAATGCTGTTTTTTTTTAACTTTCTAATTATCAAAAAAATTCGAAAAATAAATACATTAAAGTTTACACACAAAAAAAATGTAAAAAATGAAGCAGCACAACTGCTTTCAACACTTATAAGAAATGTTTCTTGAGCAGACATCAAATCGTCATATTAGAATGATTTCTGAAGGATCATGTGACACTGAAGACTGGAGTAATGATGCTGAAAATTCCATCTTTGTAAAAACAGCTTCACATTATGACACGAGTTACTTTTACACAAGTTGTACTTTTACACTATAGAGTCATTCAGCGTCTCACTTGGATGCTTCTCAGTTTCGTTTTCAGGGAAATGAATCCTGTAAGAGGTTGATAAACTGTAGATGTTGTAATTCATGGGCTGATGCTATGCTTCAATGACTTGTTTTTATCATAGCCAAAAACCTTTTCTATATATATCAGACAGTCATAATGAGTCAGATTATTAAACATGGGTATTCTTGCTTCACCATTTTGTTGTTTTACTCGGTCTCGGTTATGTGCTGCTGTTTTATTTGTGATCTGTTGTGCAATAGAGGCTTCTGATGTAAACAGTTTCTTTCCGTGGTTTAAAACCTCAGTATATCAAATGCTTGTGTTCTGAACTAAAAGTGCTGTTGCCTTTTTTTTTTTTTTTTTTCTTCTTCTTCTTTTTTTAAATAGATGTTTTCTCACTGGTATATATCTGTCAAAAAATATCCAGGTAATATTTCACCCAAAAAGTATATATATAAGTTTTAAGGAATATTTTAGGAAGTTTTTGCATCAGTATACAATACCTTATTTTATATATTATTTAAATTGTATTTATATAAAAGTATTTATACATCACTTTCTTTTAATTATTTTAAATCATTTTATTGCTATATACTGTGTATATATAATAATTATTATTAAATAATATGTATATATAATTATTATTAAATAATATATGAAATATTTAAATACAAAAGTATTTATTGTACTTCATTTTTATGCTGATTTAAAAAAAAATTATTGCTAAATAATAGCACTGTATTCTAGTAATGAGAATCTAATGAGAATCATCATTAATGGCAATTACCAAAAAAATCTCAAAAGTACACATCTGGACGCATTATAGTAATGAAAATTTGGGGGTAAATTGTGCTTATTTGTCATGAAAATAATTGCATGCAAAAAATACAATAATTTTCTGTATGCAGTATTTCTTTTGATTTTGTGTTGAAATGATTGTGTTTTAGTTGTAAGCTGTTTTCCACTGCATGATATCCGTTTTTACTGCCTTTGTCGCCAGACTCTTGTTAAGGTATAGAGTTCATGGAGATTTTGGACAGCTTCCTAGTTGCATAAAAAGCGTTATATTGTCCAAACTGGTTCACTATTTAAAATAAACGGAGCTGTACTTTTTTATAGTCCCAGAAGTCTGTCCAGTCGTTTAGAGTCAGTCAAACTTTACACAGCACATAAATCATTTTCTTTCACAGCCTTTAGCCGGGTGCCAAGCTGCATCCCATCCCGCCCACTGGGCAGTGCCATGCCAGAGCCGGCTGAAAGCCCGTTCACCCGTCAGTCCGGAACCTTGGAGAATTGAATGAACTCCCACTTCACTTAAAGATCGCAGGGACAGACCTGGATGATGCTGGAAAAGCTCAGAGGGTGAAGCAGCCCTTTTGGGTGCTTTATCAGAGCTCAAAGGCAGTTCAGTGCCCACTCAATGCCCCTATTGTGCCCCTGTGAGAGGACAGGCCAGGTCGGGCCGGTTCTGGAAACTGACCTTACAATAGAGGGACGCACAAAGAACAGCCTGTGCAGACTGAAGCCTGAAAACATCGGGCCAACGTGTGCTGCACAAACACACACACACCACCACAGACCCTCCGGTAGAATGTGCCATCCCTGCCCAGAGGTTTTGTGATTTATTTAGTCCTTTTGTGATATTTAAGTTTCTATTTCCTCTCTTTGTGATGTCATGTTTTTATTATGACTCATTTCTTTTCTCTATATTAGGTGTGTTTTAAACACACTTTGCCTCCATTCTAACAGTCACACTTTTTTGGTTCCTCATATTTCTCTTTATTTTATTATTAATTATATACTATTATAATTTTTAGTAATATTTTGTATTAGCTTTTATTTTTTATATTTGATTCCATTTTATTTTAATTTTTAGTACATTTTAAGTCATTTGATTTGACTTTGCAATTTTTACCATTTTTATTAAAGCTGCAGTCCATAACTTTTTTTGGGTAAAAATGATCCAAAATCAATTTGTCCGACAAAGCAGTCAGGAGTTAGAAGATTAACCTTGTGGACTTGAACTTGAAAAATGGTGTGTACTGATGTCTTTCTGCGTTTGAAACAACATTCCTTCTCATGTTCATTCATGTTTATTTGATGCTATAAATTAACTAGTAAGAAGAGATGATCGGTTCATGAGCTGCTTGGGCTGAGGTGCTACAGCAACCTGTCACAACACATTAAAGAGCCACAAAACGGTTTTTATTGTTCGAATTTCTTAACAAATTACACAGTTTGAAAGCTGGGACTTTGCTTAATATCATAAGTAACCTGCTCTGTCTTGTCTGTCGACGTGTTGTCAGTGTCATCTTTGCTCCTCTATGTATTTTTCACTCTGTGTGGCGTGACAGCGCCATGTCTTGTCGGACAAAGCAACAGTAACTAAGGGGGGGCGGGTCTTTGCAAAGGGTCAATTCACAACAGTAAGCTTGTAATAATGTTTTCTAATAAAATCGGTACTAGTGAGTTTCTGCAGGAAATTCGAGCGTGCAGCCATTCATCTTTGCGTCATTACGTCACGTCTGTTTATATAAAGGAGTCCCAGCTAGTAGGCTATATGGCATGTGGAGGATGCTGCAGGTGGCGTGTCATTTATAACCTTTTCTCACAGCAGCTGGAGTAGTTAAACTTATCATTTTGATGGCGAATTGTAATCAAAGGTCCAAATGACAATCATTAGTGACAACTGGAGATTAACCCATAGTCAAAAGCAAAAGACTTAGGAAACTTTTTATTTTGGTCATACTTCCAAGACGTAGAATCAGTGATTCCGAAGTACAGTATCCACACCAGTGCGGTGACTGACAGCAAACATTAGATTCATCCGTTCCGATGCACAACCCACGTTAAAATATAATCCCGCAGATAACTGCAATTGCAGGTTTCAAACAGAGATGGCGACAAAGAGGCAATACTTACGGACTGCTGCTTTAAATATTACTACTTAGGTTTAATTTCAGTTTAGTTCGTTTTACTTTTAGTTCTGTTTTAGCTTTTATTTATTTCCAGTTAGCAATTTTAACAAACTTATTTCAGTTAGTTGCCAATGCAACATTTCTAATTTTTGTTTAGTTTAATATTAGTATTAATATTAGTATCTTATTTTGTTTCAGCTGTGTTTCAGTTCACAAAAATGTTTTTAATAGTTTTAGTTAACAATAATAACCCTGTGGCTGACACAGTGTTATCCATCACTTATATACCAGATTAAATTAAATTTCTCATTTGAAAGTGATATGGAATAAAAGAGTCTTCAGTGCAAGAGAAACTGATAACAAGAGAATTTAAACTTGATTTTTACTTTTTTTCTGTGTATTTCTGTGAAACTTGCAGCTATAATGTTAGGTTCTTGCGATGACATTGCTGTGCAGTTGCTAGGGTGGTTTTGGGTGGTTGCTAGGGCATTGCTGTACGGTTTCTAGGGTATTCTGTGTGGTTGCTAAGTTTTTCTGGGTGATGCTTGCATTGCAAACTCATATTTAAATGCTTTCTTCTATTTCAAAGAAATAATTGTGTTTGGTGATAGCATTGGCCATGTGTGCATTGGTAAAAATGACTTGACGGTCCCATTTCCATTTTTTTCCACTTTCTCTTGTTGTTTATTATAGTAACATTGCAGTGTTTTGTGTCTGACAGCAGTTTAACTGATCCTGCGGTTTCACTGGTTGTGTTAGCACTTGATGACAAGAAACTGAGAGCAGGAAGGAGACGTTTGTCTCTCGTTCTTTCTCACTTTTTCATTCTCACTTTGTTTCGTCTGTTGCGGATATCCTGTCGTTGGGACGGCCCCTCCAACCTCTGACTGCAAACAGGAAGTGACTCTGTTTGCAGTGGTGGGAGCTTCCTGTTAAGACTAGCCTGTTTGCTACCACACCTATGACCAATAATGGTCTTTTTGCCACAGCAGCCGTATTCATTAATAGCGTTCACTTAGAAAAACATCAGTGTTAGGAATGCTCATACTTGGGCACTTGAACAAACTGCAAGCCTTGGGTGTGGTTAGTTGAGGAGAGGTGTGTGGTCAGACGTTCAATTTTTAACTTGTCTAGTTTAAGTATGTTGATTAATTTACTTACACTACCGTTCAAAAGTTTGGGGTCAGTTTTTTTTTTAAAAAAAGAAATAGTTAATAGTTTCATTTAGGAAGAAGAAATTGTTACAAAAGATTTCTGTTTCAAGTAAATGCTGCTCTTTTGAACTTTTGAAGTTCATTAAAGGTGCAATGTGTAACTTTTAGGAGGATCTGTTGACAGAAATGCAATATAATACACATAACTATGTTTTCAGTGGTGTATAAAGACCTTACATAATGAACCATTATGCTTTTATTACCTTAGAATGAGCCATTTCTATCTACATGCACAGCCATTTTGTGCCGCCATGTTTCTAAAGTTGACCTAAACGTGTTTGCTTGACCGGCTACTCTCTTCTGTCTCAGACGATGACATCTTTGTCCTGTTTTGGCCACCGTAGCTTGTCTATATTGCAATTCGCAACCTCACAGCTAGATGCCGCTAAAATTTACACACTGCACCTTTAAAGAATCCTGAAAAAAAAAAAAAAAAGTTCCACAAAAATATTAAGCAGCACAGCTGTTTTCAACATTGATAATAATAATAAATGTATCTTGAGCACCAAGTCATTATATGAAATATGTAGGAATGCATCGATATGAACATTTTGACCGATACCGATAACCGATAATTCTTTATATTTCAAAGCCAATAACCGATATATTGGCCGATAAATCTAAATCCAGATTTTTATATAATTTTTGAGAGCCTGATTACAAAAATAAAGTCTCACCATTAAAAGCCATGCCCTAAACACACAATTATGATGTTCTCATTATAATTTTATGTAGCTTATATGACAGATTTGCGCTGCACATGTTGCACTTAACTCCTTTTTGAAGTGACTTCAAGCAATTCAAAACCATCATGGTGAACAGTTTTTAACAACATTAAAAATGAACATATATCGGCTGATACCGATATGGTGGATGATATATCGTGCATCCCTAGAAATATAATACGAAAATTCAGCTTTGCCATCACAGGAATAAATTACATTTTAAAATATATTCAAATAGAAAACAGCTATTTGAAATTATAATAATATTTCACAATATTTCTGTTTTTAATTGTGTTTTTGATTAAATAAATGCAGCCTTGGACACTTCTTTCAAAACCTTTGAAATGCTTTTTACCAACCTCAAACTTTTTAACGGTAGTTTACACAGCAAAAGTTTACCATTGTAGTCATTTCTATAAATAACAAAACGATCTTCGATGGTCAAAGTCTGCTGTAATGACACACATTTTCATTTCCTCTCCTCATTATGTGTCATCTACTAAAATACATATTGAAGTATGTTCACACACACACCCAAATACCACAAGCCAGACTTTAACAAGTATCTCTACACATTGTATTTTACTCCACTCTGTGTTTATTGTCTTGCATTTGGGACAGTTCCCAAATTCAGATGGAAATTCAGCACACTCAGATGGACGACTTTGGCCATTGCATTGCATCTCATGCTGTTTTTCTCTCATTTAAAAATACTTCTAGCCTTTGTCTAGCTGTTTTTATTGCAAGAACAAGACTTGTGTAAATGCCCATAAGAAACGTGTTTGATCATGGTAAGGTAATAATTATTCAGGCATTTATCGACAGCAATTAGTCATTCACACAATTATTTCATTTTGAAAAAAATTAGTTTTGCCTTTAACAGATTACATTTGTGACAGGTGCAAATAAAGGTAGGAATTTTATAAATAGGTATTTGAAAATAAGGAAATTAAGACATAAATATTAGTATTGTAATTTTACACTTGTACTGTAAAATTGATTTTTTTTTTTTTTTTTATGTTTTTTTTATGTTTTTTTTTAAATGTTACAATAGTAATATTTCTTGTTTTTGACAAATTGTGCAGCCCTACAAACAAACATAGCTTTTTTTTTCAGTTGCATTTTAAGAAAATAATACAAGTTGACTAATGGTGTGAGTTTGGGCCCTGTCTGCTTGTTTTTGCTGAGACGGCATGTGTTTGCGAAGCCAATAATATTTTTGCTTTTTTCATTTGGCGGCACTAGAGTCCCAGAAATTACATGGTTTTGCATTAACGTTTGCATGTTTCTGAGATGGTATTGCATTTTCTTTTATGTCAAACCAGAAAGAAAAAAAAAATCGATAAAAACAGTCAGGGTCATTAATGTAATCAGCTGAATTTTCCCATGATCCCTTGTGACAATACAGCACAGCTTTGCATTAGCCGAGCACACCTTATCAGAGCCTGGATTCAAAGCAGTGGTCCACCTGATCTAGACCGCACAGGACGACTGTTCCGGTTGCCATGACAACCACTCCACCTGCTGTTTATGGAGATGAAGTGGTGTGTTTGCCTGTAATTACCTGAGCTTGAATGTGGAAGTCTTGAATTGACTTTTACGGCTTTAATATGAAATTTATAAATTATGAAATTATAAATTTTTATATGACATGACACACACCTGTAGACCGCCATTCATTTTGGAAGCAACAATCAGCTGAGTGTGAACGCCTCTCCTGGGTCTACAGGGAAGCGGTGCATGGCCTCTTGTCTTAAACACTTTATTAATAACAAACACGGAAGTGGACATAATGCATTAATAGCAACCAGAACAGTTTGTTGATTATACATGCATGACGCATGCTGAGAAAGACTCATGCTTTTATGTGCCAGGTTTGACCCCTTAACTGTGCCATTAGCTACTGTTCTTGTCAGGTTTCAGAGATTCAGGCTGTATTTGACAAGATGGTTCTGAATCTTTCTGTTGTTTTGTCAGATTTGCCTGATTGAATGTTTAGACTGGGTCATTTTTCTTCATGTTTACATTAGTGGCTTCTGTTTCTTTTATGTGAAATTCTTTTTGGCTTTGCTTGGACTGTTTACCGCTGGCAGACCGCTGCGGCTCAGTTCTGAAGAAACAGCAGTCATGTTGTCAATATTGTCAGTCTTTCTGGTGCCGCGTGCGTGCGTGCATACGTTTCTCAGTAAAAATAGTTATCATTGAAGTTTGTGGGATTTGCATATATGAAAAAGGATGTTCTCTATTCCACTGAAGTTCTTGGAAGTAATTTAAAAATGAAAAGAGCAATGAGGCTACTGCACGTCATGGGTGCACGGTTATTATATTAATGTTTTTTAAACTATTGCTATTTAATAATGTGTTATGTGTTATTTATTTAAAGACCCCCTGTGGTGAAAATCAAGTATTTAATGTTGTTTATGTCTATGTGGTGTTTTTAATATGCTTTCAGACAAACCATGTGCAAATTCACAGTATTTACTCCTTAAAGGGTTAGTTCACCCAAAAATGAAAATAATGTAATTTATTACTCACCCTCATGTCGTTCTACACCCATAAAACCTACATTCATCTTCGGAACACAAATTAAGATATTTTTGATTAAATCCGATGGCTCAGCAAGGCCTGCATAGACAGCAATGACATTTCCTCTCTCAAGATGATTTCAGCAGTTTGGCGATTTGATACGCGATCCGAACGCTCTGAACCAGTGTTTTGAAATCGGCCACCACTAGATATTGTTAAAAAGTCGTTTTTGTTTTGTTTTTGTTTTTTGGCGCACAAAAAAATTCTCATCACTTTATAATATTAAGGTAGCACCACTGAACTCACATGAACTGTTTTAAATATGTTTTTAGTACCTTTATGGATCTTGAGAGAGGAAGTACCAGAGTTGTCTATGCAGGCCTCGCTGAGCCATCAGATTTAATCAAAAATATCTTAATTTGTGTTCCGAAGATGAACGAAGGTCTTACGGGTGTAGAACGACATGAGTAATGACATTATTTTCATTTTTGGGTGAACTAACCCTTTAAATGTCCAGTGAAGCAAAGACAAACACAGTTTGAAATCGCTGGTGTTTCTGATGTCACAAACTACCTTGTAACCAATCACGTCAATGTGCGGGCAGGCTTTAGCATATCACTATTACTATGCTGCGAAGCAGGGGAATCTCAAGATAATGGCATATTTTTCTGTTGATATGAAAAATTGTGTACATTTAGCAATATAGCAGGTGAATTATGTACATGATGTATATTATGATGATTCTCCACTGACTTTCTATGATGATCAAAGCGTTTCTAAGGATGCTGATTTTTAGAAGGCAGACTGAGATGGCAAATGAGAACATGGTTTGTGTAACATTGGCAGCACATTATTAGCTGTTTGATAATGGAGTCAAGCAATGGGCTAATCATATTAATTACCGTTATGTGTCCGATGTTATAAAGAATGATACCTTTGTGCAGCGTTTACTACAGTAACTTGAGTAAAAGTTGACCGAGTGGGTCTCTGAGCTGGCGTGAGCGAGTGGAGGTGGGGCTAATTTGCATATTCACGGATTCACGACACGTAAAAAGTGAATCAAGGGTATAGTTACAATCAAGCTATTTTAAAGCATGAAGAATTTTTTTTTTTTCACAGGAAAAAACATTTAAATATGTAATTTTGGTGATCAAAGTTGAGTTTTAAGGGATAGAATGATTGACTACGGGGGGACTTTAAAATTATCTTGATGTATTTAGAAAATATTTAAAATACATTGCCATATTTAAATATTTTCTAAATGCTTGTTTTATTTTTGTTTATTGATTTTTAAAATTATAAATATTTAAATATTTATTTTATTTGTTTTTTGTTTTGTTTTCTACAGTTTTTGTAAATTACTAAATGAGAACAAGGTAGAAACAATATTGGATAATTTATACTTAAATAATTATTTATATACACTGATGTAAACAGCAGCATTTATAAATGGTAATGAACAATGTTTAATTACATATATTTTACTAAAATCCATGAAGAATGTGGTCTTTTTGAATGAGTCATTGAATCAGTTTTGATTTGATTAATTTAATTAAATATTTTTGTAGTACACAAATTAATTTTTTTGTTTTTCAAAAGATTGCAAAACTAGTCTAAAAAGCCATTATGATTTTCACTGTTGCTTAAGTGTATTTCGCCAGCAAAATCATAGTGAGTATATTGTTAATATTTAATATATCGCCCAGCCCTAGTGCACACTAAGCCTTTTTTGTTTTAAGTTTTCTTTTCTCTTTGACCTTTTTTATTCTGTCTTGTTTTCTTTGTAAGTGTGTGTGTGTGTGTGTCCAGCGGTGATGTGAGTGTTAGAAAAACATGTCCAGTGATTATTCTAATATGCAGAGGGAGTCATGCAGAGGAAGGAAAATAAAAGACGTCAGCCCAGCTGATCTGTAGTGTCCTGTTGAGGGGCTGAAAGAGGCCAGTCTCTGCCACACCGCTGCCCTCAGCCGAGGAGAAGGGCCCCTTTCTTCTGCTTCATTCCCTGCTGCTTACACAAACACATGCCATGCTCTCATCCGCACGCACTGTAGATGCTGTGTTCACAGCAAGCGGCTTTGAGTACCGTTGTTTGCTATCTGGGAATAGGGCAGGTGAGGATGGGCCGCAATGAAAGCCAGCGGCTAATCCGCCTCAAGTAGAGGCGCATCTCTCGTCCTCCATTTACAATATGGTGGAAGGGGGCCGGGGCTCTATAATGAAAATATTAGGAAGTGGGGCCCGCTTGTTCATTTCGCCATATGTCAGGTGGCGTTTGTGCAGTTATGGAACTGTAATTTTGAGCTGAGGCCTTTGACATTCCCAAAGGAGACCGTACGCACTCCCCGTTCTTCATGCCAACAGCAAACATATGTCACAGTCGTTGGAATTTGGGTTGCTTTGTAACAT
The DNA here is from genome assembly GCA_037950665.1 of Hypophthalmichthys nobilis. NCBI lineage: Eukaryota > Metazoa > Chordata > Actinopteri > Cypriniformes > Xenocyprididae > Hypophthalmichthys > Hypophthalmichthys nobilis. The sequence continues at coordinate 16,051,799 of CM075484.1, read as the reverse complement.
GTCATGTGTTTGTCCTTGTGATAAATGGTGTTCGATGACAGGGTCATGAGAACACGCATATGGCCTGTTAATTGCTTTGTGTTCATGTTTGAAAACACAAAATATGTGAAGACATTGAGGTTGCATCCAAATTCACATGCTTTTACAACTGCACACTACAGGCAAAGCATTTTTGATAGTAAAACATTACAGAAACATCCACATCATGAAATGTCTTGTTTATCTTGTTTATTTCTGTTTGTTTTAACATTCATTAGCTTAGAATTCATGAATGGATCACTTTTAGATTCATTTATAAACTGCTATTGAAATACCGAAACATTCACTGTAAACCCGAATAAGTTGGGCTAACTCACATTTTTTGAGTTATGATGTTCCCAATTTTAAGTAAGCAGAACTATCAAGTTTGTAGTACTCATGCATGTTAATTGCTCCTAACTTGAAGTACTTATTTAGCTAACTCATACATTTTGATAATCAACTAAATCTTATGTTAATTGCTAACTTTTTTATTTTGAGTTCTTGAAAATGTTATTTACTTCACTATAAACCTATAAAGAAATTAGTTCATACATCTCAAAACAATGAAACAGTTCCGTTTACTTGAAATATGTCAGTGCTGTGAACTCAAAAGAAAAATATAGTTCTAAATACTCATTTAACTTGACTAATTTGTTTAATTTAAGTTTGTCCTACTCAAACCAATTAAGTATTTTGAGTGTTAGGGTTTACAGTGTTTCATGGGCACATTTGGCATACTAATATAAAATAAACTATGATTTTGTATGCACTAATTTGTATTTTGCATGCTATTTAGGATAGATGGTAATGGAATTGTGATGAAGGGTGAGAAACCAAACAAATTCAAGCATCTTATGCAGTTTTTTGTTGTTGTTTATATATTTTTCAGGCCCTGCAGAAGTTGGCGAGTCAGTATTTAAAGAGGGACTGGCCTGGGATCAAACCAGATGACCAGAGGACAGACTACAGGTGAATAAAAAAAATCCTCGTTCACAAGTTTAAGGTGGTATCGTAAGGATCTTGATGTTTAATGACTGTAATTTTTCCGCTGGGTGCTTTACAGTGAGAGTTTGTTTCTTGAGTCTTACAACACATTTCAGAGTAGTCTGGTGATTAATTTCACTGTGATTTTACTGTGGAAATTGGAAATAGTCCTACTGTAGGACTGATATTTTTTTAGTTGACACTTGGCATGGTAATGAACATTTGGATATACATGATGGCAGTTTGTTTCAAATAGCTCTTTGAAATGAACTACAGTGACTATTGGCTCATAAGAAGATAACCAATGTATCCACTCTGGTACTTTTAAAATGTACGCACAGCTTTCCCTTATTTAATACAGACCACTGTGATTTAATGCAACCTGTAGGATACTCTTTATTTACCATGATTATATTCATTATTTATGATCATCACTAAACATGTGTGAAGCAAACTCCCAGGTTTAACTGTATAAATAGGGCTGTTGCCTTTTGTTTGCATAGGATGGAAATATTGGTCCATAAAAAGCATTTGCAATCAGTAACCATGTGTTTCTTGCTGTAGAAATGTTTATGGAGTTTGGAGAGCTTATCTTGAAGGCACCGTGCAGGTGACCCAGTCTCGTCTTAATGTTTGCGAGAACTACAAGAACGAGATTTCGGACCCTGCCAAGACCGTACGCCTCTACAAAGAACAACAGCTGAAAAAGGTACCGTCCCCGGTTCTCGGACCTGTGCCCTGATCCATCATGTGCTGTAAATCTCTAACATCCTTTCTCTCTGCTCTCCCGCGGTGGCCGCCCGCAGTGCATTGAGCAGCTGGGTCGGATCCAGGCGGAGCTCCAGGATTCAGTGAAGGATCTGGCCAAGTCCAAAAAGAAATACTTTGAGTTGGAGCAGATGGCCCAGGCTGTGCGGGAAAAGGCTGACATCGAGTCCAAGTAAGTGCGTCTGGTATTGCAGGTGCAAACGGTCCCAGAGGTGCCCGGATCAGAAACGCACACTTCACATGTGCTTGTCCTATTAATTGAGTCCCATTAATTAAAGAATAACCACTAGGAATGGACGATATTCTGGCTGAAAGAATAAACTGGTTGAAATGTGTATACATTTTATGCGATTTTGCAAAATGCAGCCATTGGAAATGTTTAAATGCATGATAAACCTTTACTTTAGACATTTTTTAAGTTAATAGGACTTTCATTATTTTTCACTAGAGCTTAAAGGGATAGTTCACCCGAAAATGAAAACACTCTTGTGTTGTTCTAAACCCATAAGTTGTTCCAAAACAAAACAAATCTTCAAAACAAAGGAAGATATTTTTAATGAAATCTGAGCTTTCTGTCCCTCCATTGAAAGTCTATTCACCCAAAACTCTGACACCTCAGAACGTTCATAAAGAGATCGTAAAATAAATCCATTTGAATCGAGCAGTTTAATCAACAGCGAACATAAACAGAAGCTCCAAAATGCTACGTAACGCACTAGAATGAACCTCATTGGTTCTCATGCTTAAGCTAACCCTTTAAATACTTTCACATTGGGAATCGAACCAATGAATTTGCCTTTACTAGTGCCTTATTGAAGATATTCAGCTCAGAATCACAAACTTAAAATGTCCTCAGCATTAAAAGCACCAAAGAATATAAAAGATTTGTCGTAGAGTTGATATGGCTTCATTATTAAATATGCATTTCCTTGGCTGATACTTAAGCCCCCAGTAGGGAATAACCCACTCTGTTCAAAGCAATTTATTAGCCCGATGCAGAATTTGTTAAACGCACTCAACCATCTCTCTTCATCTTCAAGAGCCATTTGTACCCACTCTACAATTGCCATTTCAAAGCCTCTGCCAAGACCGGATTAGACAGAGGGGTGAAAGACGAGTCCAGTGGCATGGCATTGTGAGCTCCTTGCTCAGTTCTTCTATTGATTTTGGCTATCGATGTTGCCCTGCTTGCTTAGCATGTCTGGCAGTAAAGCTGAATTAGAATCAGTTATTGTTCTTAGCGGCAGAAGGAAGATGAGAGAGAATCTGTTTTTGTCCTTAATTTTCATGCAGACTTGATGAATCAAATTGTATCGGATTCCAGAGCAACTCTGATTTCTAATGAATGGGGCTTTGTGATGTGCAAGTTATTTCTGAATCCAGACATAAACACAGAAAATTAGATGTTTAGATTAAAATTTCTTTAAAATGAGTTTAAATGACTTTTTCATAGATGGCTTGTGCAATTTTTTTCTGGCCTTTTATGTAAAACTTGAATTTGAACATGGTTACAAAAACCTACAGTTTTAGTTTAAAGGAATGGTTCACCCAGAAATGTAACTTCTGTCTTCATAATGTTATTTCAAACCCATGTGACTTTTTCCCATGGAACACAAAAGTAGTAGTTTTACAGCATGTCATCGGGCCTGTTTACACCTGGTCACTTCATGTGTTTTCTCTGATCTGATAGCTATCTGATCATGGAAAGACCAGGTGTAAATGCCCTCAAATTCTTTCTAGACGGATTTAAATCCAATTACTCAAACCACTTAATGAGGTGGTTTGAGACGCATTCCAAAAGAAACTGTAAAAGTTTAATTAAAAAAAAAGTAAAGTAAACATGCAAGTGTGTCATAGGCTACCAGTAGAATGAATTGAAATTGAATAGTGAGGAACAGCCTCAAATATTATTTGTTATTAGCTGTATATAACAGACTTGTGCTTCCACATTTTCAAGCTTGGTACATTAGGATGCCAAGTCCTGCAGTTTGACATCAGTGACACTAAATGGCATTGGTTTTAAATCTGAATATGCAGAATCATGAATGAGAGCTACAGTGGAGGGCAGTGTTTTTTAGTATTATTTATAGTATTAATACTATTTGAATAGCTTTTATTTATATATTTTTATTTTTTATTTTAATTTTAGTAATTTTGTTGTTTTTTTATGTTTCTATTTGACTTTCAGTTTTAGTCATTTTAATACTTGAGCTTATTTATTTCAGTTAGTTGCCAAGGACACATTTCTAATTTTCTGTTGTTGTTTTTTTTGTTTTGTTTTTTTAAGCTTTCCATCTAATATTTTAGTTTAGTTTTTTTTACAATTAGCAATATGATAGTTTTAGTTTTTAATTTTAGTTAATTATAACAACACTGGTGGATGGGAGGATTTTCAGCTCATATCAAATTAAATTTGGGTCTGTTTCTCATGCAGAGCTGTCATATGACTTCAGAAGATATGAAATATAGTGCACAATCACAACTTTAATGGTGATTTTATCTTTTTCTCCTTTATGGAGCTAAGAGCAGTGTGGACATAATAGCTCCTGTTATGTTCTTAAGAAAAAAGTAAAATAGGTTTGGAATAACATAAGAGTGAATAAATGATTAATTTTCGGGTGAACTGTACCTTTAAGATAAAAAGTTTCTCAGTGATGGCAAAACCAGATTTTTGCCAGCTTTATAAACCCTCTTCCTTCCTTTCACAGGTTGCAGGAGTGATCTACTCTAGTTTGATTTATTATGTCTGTTTCCTCCTCGGCACAAATCTGGGAAGGTTTTGATCTGGGCTTTCATTTATCCTGCCTGTTCCTTCCGCTGGGTCTGATACTTCTGTGATTTATAATACCTGCTCTGTGTTCTTTCAGGTCAAAGCTGGGCCTGTTCCAGTCCAGGATAAGTTTACAGAAGGCCAGTGTAAAGGTAAACGCCACTGTCTGTCTGGGTTTTTTTTTTTTTAAAGAAACATTTTGCTTACGCTCTAAAACGTGGTCTGCTCTTTATGCCATGTTAGTGTAGCAGGCCGTGTGTGTTTGGGTCTTCTGTCCGACACATTTTGACTGTGCTGGAGTGTAATTAAAGGATTCATGCAACCAAAAATAAACATTTTGTCAATATTTTACTCAGCTGGATTCTTTTCTTTCTTCTGAGAAACAATGTCTGAGCTTTTCCATACATAAAGAAGTAGATTGTGATTTACACTGATGAGCCAAAACATTGACCACTCACAGGTGAAGCGACAAATGTTGATCGTTTGCTAACAAGGTCACGTCAAGTTCTACATACATTCTTCAGTTCTTGTAGTCAGTGTGTTGGGTGTAGCAGAAAGACATAGGGTCAAATTATGGAAAAATGACTGGGTCAGAGTATCTCTGAAACTAGAAGGCTTGTGGGTTGCTCCTGGTTAGCAGGGATGAGAACCTACGGACTGTGGTCCGAGGAGCGATAAACCACAAATCGTTGACTGGTTTGGGTGTCCATTGATGCACAAGGGCAACGAAGGCTATCCCGTCTGGTCCAAACTGATAGAAAGTCTATTGTGGTACAAGGCACAGAAAATTTTAATGATGGTTATGGGAGGAATGTGTAACAATGTCACACCCTGCTGCACAAGGGACTGCAAAGCCCCAGGCTGGTCATGGTGCCCGTGATGACCCTGTCCACCATTGAAAGCACCTAGAATGGGAACACATGAATCTGAACTAGACCTTGGAGCAGTGGAAGAAGGTTGTCTGGTCCAATGAGTCCCGTTTGCCTTTACATCAGCTGTGTACATGTGCGTTGTTTACCTGGGAAAGTGGTGGCACCTGGATGCACTGTGAGACGACGACAGCTGGTGGAGGGAGTGTGATACTTTGCTTGGAATCTCTGGGACTGGCCATCCATGTGGATGTCAGTTTGACCTGCTCCACCTACCTAAACATTGTTGTAAACCAGGTACACCGCTTCATGACAATGGTATTCGCTGATGGCAGTGACCTGTTTCAGCAGGATAATGCAACACTGCACACATTATTTAGGGAATGGTTGAGGAACATGCATGAAGAGTTCAAGGTGTTGCCCTGGCCTACAAATTCCCAGATCTCAGTCTGATTGAGCATCTATGGGATGTGGTGGACTAATTCAAAACCATGGTGGCTCCAACTCCATAGGACTTGAAGGATCTGCTGCTAACATCTTGGTGCCAGATACCACAGGACACCTTCAGGGGTCTTGTAGAGTCCATGCCTCGGCAGGTTGGAGCTGTTTGGTGGCACGTGGATGACCAACAGGGATATTAGGCAGCCAGGTGGTCATAATGTTTTGGCTCATTGGGGTTCACTTTCCAAAAAGAACAGAAATGCACCATAAAAGTAGCCCATACAACGAATGCACTATGTCTTCTAATAGCTGTAAGTGGAAAAAAAATCAAAAAGTTGGATATAACCGATGGTGGTTACTAAATGATACAGTGTTGGAATGACTTGAGAATGTGTAAATGATTGTCATTTCTGGATGAACTGTCCCTTTAAATGGATGTTCCAGAGTCTTGCACTTCTTGAGGTTTTGGACCTTGTGTGTATGTTTCAGTTGAAAGCAAAGAGGAGCGATTGCAACTCCAAAGCGACCCACGCAAGGAACGAATATCTTCTCACACTAGCGGCGGCTAACGCACACCATGACCGCTACTACCAGACTGACCTGGTCAACTGCATCAAGGTGAGCACAGCAATGTAGTGTTATTTTAGTATTATTTATATGCTATTATAATATTTATTAATATGTTTAATGTTTTAATTTTTGTTCTCAGTTTTAGTAATTTTAGTACTTTAGAAGTTTATTTCATTTTTTAAATGTAAGTTTTTCATCTAATATTTATATTTTATTTGATTTCATGAAAGTAACTGTTTATTAAAGCACTTAATGCATTATTCAGTAAAAGGTAAATTTGCTTTGACGTTGCCTAAATCATCCTTTTGAGTTGTCCCTACTTTTCTATGTGGATAATCTTCTGGCTGTGCATTATTGGGTGGAGTTTGTTACAATGTCAACAGTGCGTAGCTTAATTTGACTGAATATTAGAATGTTGATTTTCAGGATTTCTGTGCTGTTGGTGATATATTGCACTTGATCTGAAAGGTTTACATGAGTCATGTCTGTTGGCATGAATCTAGTACAGTGGGTCAGACAATGATGTAATCTATGGGCAGATCAAACTATGTACTTCCTGTGTAAATTCCCTCACAGGAAAAAGCTCCCTCACAGAGAAATATCTGCATGCTTTCTTTCCTTGAGCAGTATTGCTCATTTATAACCAGACAAGAGCCGTCTAGTCTTATGCCACTAAGTGTGTTTACATACAACTACATTTTTAAAATTTGAAAAAACAACTTTATCACCATTCTGGTGTCCTATTCAGTCTGTTTATGTGTTGTTGTTTTTTTTTTTTTTTTAAAACCTTCTCAGGTATTTAAAATAAGCTGATTTGTGGTAGTTATCAGCACTGTGTTGTGCATGTAAACACACTGGAGACAGTATTGTTGTTTCTTTCTTGTGCAGATGTTAAATACATGTAATGTGTGATTACGTAATTGAATGTTTGGTGTTTGTGGTCCAGCATATCTGGTTGTGTGAGTAACAGACAGAAGTTGGCCAGAACATCGAAGCACGTCTGGTATGTGTTCCGTTCTGCTTCATGCTCTCAGGGTCACAGCACACCGCCTCTACGCTCATGGGACTTTAGCACAGCTTAGAGAACAAGAGTGCTACTTTTATCAACATGAAATAGCATTTGAAACCCATTTTATTTCCAAATGAAAAGTGTATAGTCCAGTCACAAACAATACTGGTGACTATCCTGAGCTGCAATGTCAAAGACAGCAGATGGAGGGGACAAAAAATTATATATATATAATCATATACTGTAATCATATTACATAGTTTAGCTTGGAGTCAATTTTTTTATGTTGTCTTGAATGGTCTTGACATCCCTTTCTATTATATTATTATTTTGGTTTAAAGTTTTAATATAATTAAATATTTAGGATTTATATTTTTGTGTCAATGCACAGCTACATAAATGTAGACAGATGGTGTAGTTAAGACATTTACAAGCAAGTGTTAACAGGGCTATGCTAACTAGCTAAACCTTGACCCCTTAGTGACAGCTGAAAAGGAAATGGAGGTGGAGTCTGTTATTACTTTTTGATGAAAGAGATGAAGACAATTGTTGTTTTCTCCCTTCGGAATAATATGCACTGATGAATCGTGTTCACAGGAATATGTATTAGGACTGTAAATAGGGGCATTTGGATTTCATGTCGGTTTTACCAAAACTCGTGCATGGTCTGAGCCCATTTGCAAAGACATTTTTATCCAATTATTCAGGCCTTGAAATATGAAATAAGTGTCCGCTCCTGATCTTGTGCGATCGGGTCAGTGGATGTATGTGCCAGTATAAATCTATGCTTCATCTCCACAGACTGACAGCAGCTCCAGTCATGGCCTTATTTAGTGATGCAAGTCCTCGTTCTTAATCTTGGGCCGTTGGGAACAGATATCTTGGAGAATGTACTGGCCAAAATGACCACCACATCCCCAAAGATACACATCAACCTCTAGGCAAACATTTCTAAATCTGACATCAGAGTATGTGCTTTTCACATTAGAAATAAGAAGTTTTATGTTAAAAGTTTTAAAGAGAAGTTATATGAATTTGTAACTGGATAAACATTCATTTTCAGTATCATTGTTTGTGTTCTGTAGTTCAACTCAGAACATAGAACAACCAATCTGACAAATCAGACAGTGATTTTACCATAGTTAGGATACAAAGGGAAATGTCACCATGATAAATATTAATCTTATAAATGTCACGTTTTTTGCAGAAACACCAATATAAGACACCTTTATTCAATATGTAATCAAATATATTATTTTATAATAAGACAAAATAACTATTTCATCAATTAGTATGCTTTATTACATACCTGCAAACTAGTCACTTTTCGGCGAAATATGACGTTTTGAATCAAAATGTCATTTATGTGAATCATGTAGATTCGAAGTGTCTGCTTTACTAGTTACAACACAAAATAAACATGAATGAACATCCGAAGGTACTTACCGAAATCTGTATCATGTCACATGTAATTGATCAATCAGTGTTTTTTAACCGCAGAAAGGCGTCAATAAAAGGCGTCAATATTGTTTTTTTGTTTTGTTTTTTTTCACTTTATTGGCATTAATCATCAATGATCTTGTACTTTTATCTAAAACAACTTCACAGGTCCCAGGTTTGCATCAACCATTTTGTTAATTGTCTCAGAAGTTCATAACAGATTGATTCATCTGTTGTTTAAATATTTCTTTCTCATTTCTGCTCTTTTTCTCGTGATCAGACCAGATGAGCGTTTACCCTGCATATTTCCACTTGACCACGTCTCATACTATACATCAGCTTTGTTCCGTCACTGCGTCTAGAACCGAACTAATAGTCTCCTCCTGTTCTTACTGGAGGACATCATCTGCGTTCCACCCGCTTCATGTTTGACCCTGAGCGATATGAATGCAATCTGAGAGAATCTGGCTTAAATTATTGATAGATGGAGAGTCGGTGCTTCAGGCCCAACCAGCTGCCAAAAGAATGGCCTACTACAGCCCTTCTCCTCATTTCTTATGGGCGTTCTTATGAGACGTAACCTTGGTTACGGTCAACATACTATAGCTGTATATCTGTCTTGATTATGAATGAGAGTGGTCTCATCAGTCATATTTCCAGACATATTCTTCAATATAAATTCCATTGCTGTCAGGGTTAGATTTACGGAGTTCTAGTCTTCTGTTTTTCCATCGTACTTAGTTTTTTGTTTTTTTCTGCATTGTGCTTTTTTTAAGCTCTATGAACAGTATTTGTGGCATAATGTCAATAATTTTGACTTGTCTCTCAGCATTTGTTTGTTTATTTATATTAATGCACTTCCAATGAAGGTCTATGGGGCCTGCATTCAAGAGAAATTTGTTGTTGAAATTTGAGCTGCAAAGTTCCTAAATTGTCCTTTTTGAGGTCAGAATACTGTTCTTATGCGGGTTCCTGTGCTTTACAGATACATAAAATAATAAGGTAACACTTCACAATAAGGTTCATTAGTTAAACATGAATGTATTAACTAACATGAACTAACCATGAGCAATACAGTACATTTGTTACTATTTATAACCTTCGTTAACGTTAGTTAATGAAAATACAGCTGTTCATTGTTTGTTCATGTTGGTTCACAGTGCATTAACTAATGTTAATAAGATTTTAATAATGTATTAGTAAATGTTGAAATTAACATTAACAAAGATTAATAAATGCTGTATAAGTGCAGTTCATTATTAGTTTATGTTAACTAACCTTATTGTAAAGTGTTACCAATAATAATAATAATTGGTGTGCTTGTGCATATTTTCTTAGATTTACAATTTTCTTTAATAATAATTGAGGAGCCTGAAGCATTCCATTTTGCTTGTGCTGAGTCTTGACACACACACACTAATTCTAGTTGGGAAATAATTTTTAAACTATTTGCATTAATTTGCATTTGAATTTGCGCACACGTTCGCTTTTTATATGTATGCTTAATATGTCAAAAATGTAAAACTCTTGACTCGTCAGACTAGGAAGTTAGGAATTACATGAATCACGTAGCCTAAATGCGTATTTTCAATTCAAAACAGCCATATTTGAGAAACAAAAGTTGAGTAGTTTGCATCACTGGATGTTACTGTCGGTCTTTCTATTGCAAAACAGCTGACATGTATCAAATGTTTTGCTATTTACATCTTACCTGACTATCTTTTAATGTTAAACTGAATTCACGCTCTGCTTCTGTAAACAGTAAACCCTGCCTACTTTGATTTGATTGGCCATCTCAATCATTTTGACATTGACGAGCGCTGTTAGACCGCTGAGTCAGACTAAACTTTTTTTAAACCTTTTTGTCATCCTAACAACACAGATAGATGCGTAATGAAGTGCAGCAGAGCAGTGCAAGAATTTCAGATATTTGGGGGTCTTTCGTGGTTATGGCCCTGATATACTCCCCGGCCACTTTATTAGGTACACATTGCTGCTACCTGGTTGGACCCTTTTGCCTTAATTCTTAAAACTACGTTCAAAGTCACTTAAATCACCTTTCTTCCCTATTCTGATGCTCAGTTTGAACTTCTGCAGATCTTCTTGACCATATCTACATGCCTAAATGCATTGAGCTGCTGCCATGTGATTGATCAGGTGTACCTAATAAAGTGGCCGGTGAATGTGTATTCTGTAAAAATATAAAATTGCTACATTTTATATTTATTTTGTAAAACTGAGAAACCTCATTCTCCGATTTCATATTGAACCTATTTCGAGTTGGGTTCTCTTTTAGTCTTGATTTTGCCTTAAATGTTTAATGGCACAAAATCAGAAGAAAGAGAGAGGGGGAATTCTGCTTTCAGGATTGGTCGTGGGTTTTCCCCACAGATTGTCATCGCTGTATTGTTTTGTACTTGTAAATGTGTGAGCAAAGAGGTGAGAAATGTGTGTTTTGCGTGTATTCTTAGCTCTTGTTCCTGTTTTTGTGTGTGAACTAGCCAGCATCTATATATATATATCTATATAGCATTGTGTCACACTTCTGCTTTGGGTATGTGTAGAAAGTTACAATTTACTGAACTCTGAGAAAATGTGGCCTCCCTAGAAAAACACAAACACACATATGAGCAACATGCTTGCTGAGAGCTTAAAGGAGTAGCACAATCACACCCAAAAATGAAAATTCTGTCGTTGTTTACTCACCCTCATGTCTTTTCCAAACCAGTATGGCTTTCTTTTGTGGAACCCAGGCAGAATGCGATGACAGAATTTTCTTTGAAGTGAACTTGGCATTTTAAATCATTCTTTGCACTACCGTTCAGGGTCAGTAAGAATTTTTTTTGAAAAGGAAATACTGTTATTCAGCAAGGATGGGTTAAATTGCTCAAAAGTGACAGTAAAGACATTTATAATGTTACAAAATAAAGCAATAAGCCCAAAGAAGCCGTGGTTTACAGTGAATTTATAACAGCTGAGGGGTGTTGTTAGGCGCCTAACAACACCCCTTAGCTGTTAAAAATTCACTGTAAACTCTGACTTCACAGGGCTTATTGCTTTTATAAAATGGTTACCACACAATACAAATATTAAACCCAAAAAATATGTATCAGTGCAACTTTCATGAAGTAAAATCATTAAAAGCCTTCCTTCCGCTGGAAAGAATAGTCCCTGACCATGAACAGCAACAGAAGTTACATATATTACGCCATTAGATGGCGGAAAAGATTGTCTTTATGAACAAGTCATGCAGCCTCAAAGACATTTATACTAAAACTTGTTTTGAACACGGAACAAGACGCAAATGACAAATGCTTTGACTAGCGCTGTCAGTGTCAGCAAGGCACGGGAAAACCCATTAAATGTTAAAAGGACAAGATCACAGCGGACATTCAAACAGATTTTTTATTATGAACATAGGACTGACCTGAAGGAAAATGCTAAATTTGAATGCAGGTAATACACTCGGTCACTCGATATCTCTCTCACAGAACTCTTATGAACAAAATCAATAGAGAACAAATATATATGTTTACGTTGCTAAGAGTGGTTTCTAGCAACATACACATTCAGTGGTGCATTGATACTTATGTAATGCAGTCAGCTGTATATTTTCGGGAATTTTACAACGGCTTCGAACGCGGATCAACCAATCAGAATCAAGGGCCGGAACTATCCGTTTTATAATATTTGATTAGAAATAAATGCTGTTCTTTTGACCTTCCTAAATAATCCTGGAAAAAACTAATCACAGTTTCCACAAAAATATTAAGCAGCACAACTGTTTTCAGTATTGATAATAAGAAATGTTTCTTGAGCAGCAAATCAGCATATTAGAATGACTTCTGAAGGCTCATGTGACACTGAAGACTGGAGTAATGATGCTGAAAATTCAGCTTTGCATCACAGGAATAAATTTTGTTTTAAAATATATTACAGTAGAAAAAAAGTTCTTTTAAATTGTAATATTATTTCACAATATTACTGTTTTTACTGTATTTATAATCAAATAAATGCAGCCTTGGTGAGCAGAAGAGACTTCTTTCAGAAATATTAAAAAAATTTGTGCAAAGCCCGAACTTCTTGACATTATTGTATAGTGTTGACTTTTAAATGTTTCGCTTTATAATTAACTATAATGATTTAATTTAGTTTAGGCTGGATTTTTTTTTTTTTCCTTTACACCTCACAGTTTAGACTTACTGTAAAATTGTATAAAAATAACTTGCAATAATTTTAATTTTAATAGCCTCCATTTATAGCCAACAGATAGTCAGCACTAAATGTGCACCACAGGTTAATATCAAGTCTTCCAAATCTTCCAAAGTGTGTGTTTGTGTTTGTGTGTGTTTGTGTTTGTGTTTGTGTTTGTGTGTGTTTGTGTTTGTGTGTGTGTGTGTGTGTGTGTGTGTGTGTGTGTGTGTGAGTGTGTGGTTCATTAATTCCCTGTAGAAGGCATTGGGGTATAAAGTGAAGCATTTATAATGCAGCAGAAGTGTTTGTTCAGCTGATGCTTGTGTTTGCTTTATGTCTTTTACTGTGTTGTGTGTGTATGTGTGTTTGTGCATCCTGGTGTGCTTGTAACCACGGGCCATATGAATTATAGTTTTTCACGCATGGAGCCACATTTGGGAATGTTTCTGAGAATTTGTGAATGCGCAGTCACCTTTGAAAGGCAAGGAAATGAATCATTCCACATTGAGCCAGTGTGGTGGGTGAAGGTGGACGGTATCCTATCAGAAGGAAGCACAGCCTCTCTTTCTCCATCTCTCTCATGCATACGACACTCATTTGCTTCCTGACAGGGCCGGTACCTGCCGTAACCCAACAGACCCTGAGTGTCATTTCTAGCTCACCCACAGCAAACAGTCGTACAAATCAAAGCCTGTTTTCGAAATGCATTCCTTCCCAGTGCTGCTAAACATGGAGGGAGTATGAGAGAGAGGGAGACGGAGGGGAAAAGCAGAGGTTTCGAGTTTTGTTTTTGCACATTGAGGCCTTGGAATCTGAACTGGCTAACCTTTCCCAGCAGCTGCTGCTGTTTGAACAATCTGCTCTGATCCAAGCGTGTCACAGTCCAGAGAAAACAAGCCGTCTGTTCTGTGCTTGTTTGGCCACAAGGGGGCCAAGAGGACGAGACGAGAGACGTTTGTCCTTCTGTCTGTCTCTCATACAAATGTGTTTAAACCACAGTTTCGTCTGTCTTTCTGTCTGTCTGTCTTTATCAATTTTTCTGTCACTTCGTCGTTGCGATGTTTCATTCTGTCATTCTTTTGTTGTTCTTTCTATCTGGTTTTGTCTATCTAAATTCATTCTTTCTGTCATCTTATCTGTCTGTCATTTTATCTATCATTCTTTCTATCATTCTATTTTTTCTTATTTCAGTCATTCTGTTAATATTGATAATTCTTTCTGTCGTGACAGTTATTCTATCTGTCATTCTGTTGTTATCTGTTTTTCTATCATTTCATCATTTTATTATTTAATTCTGTCATTCTGTCTGTGATTTTGTCTTTTTATCTGTCTCATTCTTAATTCTGTTGTCATTCTTTCCATAGTTCTTTTTTTTCTTATTCTACCATTATCTATCATTATTTCTATCATTCTATCTCTGTCATTTTGTCACTCATGCTATCATTCTTAATTTTTTGTCTTTCTATCATTCCATCTGTTGTGCTTTAATCATTTTTTCAATCATTCTGTCTGCCATTTTTGTCTTTTTTTTCTATTCTGTCTATTGTTCTCTCTATCTGTTGTTCTATTTGTTGTACTTTCTGTTGTTCATTCTCTGTCTATCATTCTATCATTAGGGGCTTTCACATCGGAGGAACCTTTTCATAGTTCCTAGAACTATTGTCTGAAGTACCCAGATTTTGCTGTGTTTGCACCTCAGGAACTAGGAACAATTTTAGTTCTAGGAACTCCTTTTGGGGAACTAAATTAGCTCCTACTTCAGAGTAGGGTCTAAACCAGCACTATAGGAACTATCAGTGATGTGAGTGTACGTTAATTGGTCAAACGCATGTCAAACACCGGCACCCGGCATTTTTAAAAAGCCGTGTAAACATATTTACCTCATGAACATGGAAATTCGCGATAACGGCATTTACCTGTTGTCTGCAGGGTTGTGTTCTTTTCTCCGCCTCGATGATATGTAATACTGAAAGTTGTCATAGGAGATTTCGTCTCTTAGCCCCACTTTTTGCTCTTTCAGTCACGTAAATTATGCGTTTCCATTCCATCTCCGTTATCACGAAACCCACGACACACAACAAACACAGCTCCGATCACGGCATCCTCCATCCACCGGCTTTTAGCATTTGTAAATGCCGCTCTTAAAGACGCCACCGTCGGTTGCTTCACAGTTCCTATTCCAGGTGCGGATGCAACCAGGAACATGGCCCGGGGGAGAAATTAGTTCTCGGGGAACTATCCTAACTGAGTTCCTAGAACTATTCGGTGCGAAAGCCCCTATTCTCATTTCTCTCTTCGGTACCTCCGACCCTTTCTGAAAACACAAGGAGATTTGTTATTCATTCAGTACAAACACAGAGTGTGTGATCTGTCTTTTTGTGTCTGTGTGTGTCTCTCTTTAGGGTCTGGAGGGGAACGTATATGACCATGTGAAGGATTATCTGATATCCTTTTGTCGGACTGAGTTGGAAGCGTTTCAAGCCATCCACAGCACCTTCCAGTTCCTCCTGGAGAAGTCCAGTCGAGTGAGTCACACACTCTCTCTCTTCTTACATAGTTTCATCACTCTCTCAATTTCCCTGAAATAGATTCGCTCTGCCAGCTCCTCATTATCGGCTCCCCTATGAAGAAATCCCCTCACACACACATCATTCCTCCACTGTGCTGACAAACACATCTGTCTGAGCACTATTTTACTAGCCAAGGGGGCCTAATTTTACATACCACTGTGTGAGAGAGAGTTATGCAAGCATTTTTTTCTGCTCAAGCTCTTAAAGGGATAGTTCAAGCAAAAATAATACAACACAAATTCTGGAAAAGTTGGGATGTTTTTTAAATTTAAATAAAAATGAAAACTAAAAGACTTTCAAATCACATGAGCCAATATTTTATTCACAATAGAACATAGATAACATAACAAATGTTTAAACTGAGAAATTTTACAATTTTATGCACAAAATGAGCTCATTTCAAATTTGATGCCTGCTACAGGTCTCAAAATAGTTGGGACGGGGGCATGTTTACCATGGTGTAGCATCTCCTCTTCTTTTCAAAACAGTTTGAAGACGTCTGGGCAACGAGGTAATGAGTGTCTGGAGTTTTGGTGTTGGAATTTGGTCCCATTCTAGGTTTCCAGCTGCTGAAGAGTTCGTGGTCATCTTTGACATATTTTTCGTTTAATGATGCGCCAGATGTTTTCTGTAGGTGAAAGATCTGGACTGCAGGCAGGCCAATTTAGCACCCGGACTCTTCTACGATTAAGCCATGCTGTTGTAATAGCTGCAGTATGTTGTTTTGCATTGTCCTGCTGAAATACACAAGGCCTTCCTTGAAATAGCCGTCATCTGGAAACCTTTATATACCTTTCAGCATTCATACTGCTTTCCAAAACATGCAAGCTGCCCATACCATATGCACTTACGCACCCCCATACCATCAGAGATGCTGGCTTTTGAACTGAACGCTGATAACACGCTGGAAGGTCTCCCTCCTCTTTAGCCACGAGGACACGGCGTCCGTGATTTCCAACAAGAATGTCAAATTTGGACTCTTCCATTTTGAAACAGTCCATTTCAAATGAGCCTTGGCCCACAGGACACGACTGCGCTTCTGGACCATTTTCACATATGGCTTCCTTTTTGCATGATAGAGCTTCAGTTGGCATCTGCAGATGGCACGGCGGATTGTGTTTTCACCGACAGTGGTTTCTGGAAGTATTCCTGGGCCCATTTAGTAATGTCATTGACACCATCATGCTGATTAGTGATGCAGTGTCGCCTGAGGGCCCGAAGACCACGGGCATCCAATAAAGGTCTTCGGCCTTGTCCCTAACGCACAGAGATTTCTCCAGTTTCTCTGAATCTTTTGATGATGTTATACACTGTAGATGACGAGATTTGCAAAGCCTTTGCAATTTGACATTGAGGAACATTGTTTTCCACAATCTTTTTACGCACTCTTTCACAGAGCTTATGCCCATCTTTACTTCTGAGAGACTCTGCCTCTCTAAGACATCCCTTTTATAGCTAATCATGTTACAGACCTGATATCAATTAATTTTATGTAGTTGCTAGATGTTGTCCCAGCTGAATCTTTTCAAAATTTCTTGGTTTTTTCAGCCATTTGTTGCCCCCGTGTCAACTTTTTTGAGACCTTTAGCAGGCATCAAATTTGAAATGAGCTCATTTAGTGGATAAAAGTGTAAAATTTCTCTGTTTAAACATTTGTTATCTATGTTCTATTGTGAATAAAATATTGGCTCATGTGATTTGAAATTCTTTTAGTTTTCATTTTATTCAAATTTAAAAAAACATCCCAACTTTTCCAGAATTCAGGTTGTAGTTCTGTCATCATTTACTCAACCTGTGTAACTTTCTTTCTTATGCGGAACACAATAGAAGATATTTTGTTGAACATTCAGGTCCAAACAACATTGGATCCCATTGACTTTCATTGTATGTTTTTCAAACATTTTTATGTTCCTTTAAAGGGACATTTTACTTGTTATACACTTGCATCATGTTTGTTAATTAGTTTTGTTTTTATGTCCAGGTGATGCAGGACTTCAACCAGCAGTTGTTCCTGCAGGAGAACCCTGTGTTTCACAAAGCACAAGACTTCCAGTTCCAGCCCAGTGACAGCGATACAGTGAGTTTCATGCATGCAGGTTTATAAACTGTATCTAGACAAATCAAGGACCCTATACTACAGTTCATACATTTGGGTCAGTTAATTTTAATTTTATTTTTTTCCATTTGGAAGAAATTAATACTTTCATTCATCAAGGATGCATTAAATTGATCAAAAGTGACAGTAACGACATTTATAATGTTAAGGAAGATTTTGATTTCAAATAAATGCTGTTCTTTTTTTGAACTTTCTATTCATGAAAGATTCACATTTTCCACAAAAATATTAAGCAGCACAACTGTTTTCAACATTGATAATAATAAGCAGTGTTTCTTGAGCAGCAAATCAGCATATTAGAATGATTTCTGAAGGATCAAAGAAGCTGAAAATTCAGCTTGCCATAACAGGAATAAATTACATTTTAAAATATATTCAAATAGAAAATGGTTCTTTTGTAGGCACCAATAGCCAAGTAGTTAGAGCGCCGACATATGGCGCAAATGCGTTCACGACGACCCGAGTTCGATTCCCATCTCGAGGTCCTTTGCTGATCCTGCCCTCCTCTCTCTGCCCAATGCTTTCCTGTCTGCTCTCTACTGTCCTCTCCAAATAAAGGCACAAAAAGCCCATAAATATAAATATAAAGTGGTTCTTTTAAATTGTAATAATATTTCACAATATTACTGTTTTTACTGTATTTTTGATCAAATAAATGCAGCCTTGGTGAGCAGAAGAGACTTCTTTCAAAAACGTTAAAAATCTTACCAACCCCAAACTTTTCACTGGTAGTATATGTGTACAGAAAAATGTTTTTCAGTTCTATACTGTTATCATATTTTTTTGTTTGTTTCGTTATTTAGCTCACCAACTCTCTCTCTCTTTCTGTCTTTCTCTTGGTCTTATCTCTACTCTTCAAACATTTCCAACTTTATTCAGTGTTGACAGCGTCATCGACACATACCTCACAAGTGCGCCAAAAAAACTCACAAATTTCATCATCACCTTCTATTTTTAGCCTGATCTATCTGAGAGTCTCTGGGAACAGAATTTCTTGTTCCTGCAGTGATGAAGAAACATCCTGCTGTTTAAACTCTCTTCTGTGTCTACTCGAGCTTTAATCACAACTCATTTTTGTGAACATTTCTCTCGTTATGCCACAGTTCTGCTTGAGTGGGACTTTGAACTCCTTTTTACTCAGTAGCATTTTTATTTCAACCATAGCGTTCCTCATTATATCTGTCTGTATTATTTTATCCTATTTCAAACTTCAGTTTCAGTTTTCAGTGCTTACTGTAAATGACATAACTTGATGACAATTTAACATGTGCCCACTGAACCAAGCTATAAATGTTGTAATAAGGAATTATCTTATCTGCAGTTTAAGCTTGAAGGAACCTTCTAAATGGGAATCGTGCTTGTGCAAGTCGTCCCAGTTAAATAAATCTACACCAGTCTCTTTTCAAATTTATGAAAATAAAATATATTGACTTCTAAAACCACTTTTTATAATATTTTTTCAGTTATTTACATGTCTGGCATAATGTTTGTGCAATTTTGGGGGCTTTTCTCAGCGAATGTTGATATGTGATTTTTTTTGCAATTGATTTGATGAATTATCAGATTTGAATAGATTAATTATTAGCATTATTAGTTAATTAGCATATTTTGTAATTATTATTTATTTTAAAAAAAATTGAAATTTATTTAAATTAATTTTTATAGTTATAGAATTTTCTTAACTGTTAAAATTAAAATTCATTGATTAAATGAATTAATTATCAGTTGATCCTGGATTTTGTTGTTGTTGTTGTTGTTTTTTTTAGTTTATCTTCATTATTGGTAAAAAAAAAAAAAAAAGTTCATAGAAAGTACATATACAGCAGTTTCTCTTTATTACTTTATTTTGACTTAATATATTAATATGACAAATTATCACATTTTAGATTCAGATTCCTTTAAAGATGTTTTTTTCACCCTCTAACTGCTGGAATGATTGCAAACCGCAGTACAATATTGATTAATTGACGATCAATAAGCTCAATCATTTAAATGATTAACAATTAATCAATCTGTTTAATCATTAACAAAAACATCCCACAATGAACTTTAAGGTTGTATTACCAAAGCATCTGCTCTCTCTTTATCTTTCGCTCTCTCTTCCTTACATCTTCTTCCTGTAGTTCAGTATCATGTTTGTTAACTTTTTCATCTCTGAGCATCTCTCTGACTGCTTTGCTGTTTCTAACCCTGTTCTAGATTTCCTGTCCTCTAACAGTCTGTTTCTAACCCTCTCTTAACCCCACCATGCACGCGTGTGATGTGCGTGTGATGTGCGTGTGATGTGCGTGTGATGTGTGTGTGATGTGTGTGTGTGTGTGTGTGTGTGTGTGTGTGTGTGTGTGTGCGTGTGCACCCATCTTTCCCTCCTCTCTGGCTCAGACTCTGAGTTCCGTGCAGCAGTTGGTGGACATTGAGCCATCGGCGGTCAGTGTGATGAGAATGACTCTGGCGCAGGTACCACACAGTCTGTTGGACTTGATTTCCCAGCATGCATCAGTCTCCTGCAGCCATCATCAACCTGTTGTTGTTGTTGTTGCTTGCATGTTGACATCAGCCTGTGCACCTGTGTGTTTGTTAAACTCGTTGTGAGGACATTTAAAGGGGAAAATTACTGAAGCATTTTCTTTATTCCTTTTAAAGGTGAAGTGTGTTCTTTTTTTTGCACCGCTGGCAGCACCAAACAGAATGGGAGTCTATTAATTTGAGTTTGTGTGGAAAAAAAAAAAAAACAATATTGGCTCAACCAATGGTTTTACTTTAGGGCAGAAATATCTGTTTGTCTGACCAATAGCAGATCGGAGGAGTGTTTGAATTTTTTTAAGTGTTAAGGTTAGGGCTTTTCGCAATACACATAGTTTCAATATATGAATATATGTAATTTATATGCATTAATAACATGTATTAGTTGATGTAATAAATATTAATAGTATGAGTGTGTGTGTGTGTATGTGTATATATATTATAAATCAGTCAAACCAAAAATTATTCAGACATTATTGATATTTTTGATATATATTTTTTTTTTTTTACTAGTGGGTGCAGGACGCTATAGTTAATTTATGTAAGTGAGGATAGCAAAATAAACTGTGACATATTATACCCAAAAATTCTTCATACAGTGGACTACCAGTAAAATTGATAACAATTTAGAACCAAAAATTATTCAGACTCTTTGACCTGACCATGTTTTGCTTAAGTGTTATCTGACATAATTAAGATTAATTTTTTCTGACACAGTTTAACTCTGAGATCTTGTCATAATATTATTACCATTTTTTTAAACTATAGTGAATAAACTGTAATAATGAATGAAATGTTCAAGGTGTCTGAATACATTTTGGTTTGACTGTGTGTGTGTGTGTGTGTCTGTGTGTGTGTGTGTGTATATATATATATATATAATATAGTAAAGTTAATTGCTTCTCACAGTACTGTTTCAAAGCAGCTTTACTGAAATCCATTGTTGATATGTATTAATTAATATTATGTATTAGTTAATAGTAATAATTAAATATTAATAGTTATTTATACTTATATTATATCTGAGGTATTTATTATGGAAGCTTGTTTCCGCCAATGAATACAAATATAAAAAAGGTAATTACGACTTTTTATCTCGCAATTCTGACTTCTTTTTTCAAAATTGTGGGATATAAACTCGCAATTGCGAGAAATAAAGTCAGATTTGCGAGATATAAACTTACAATTCTGACTTTATAACACACAATTCTGAGAAAAATGAATTGCGATATTTAAACTCGCAATTGCTAGGAAAAAAGTACCTTTATTTTTTTATTCAATGGCGGAAAAAAGCTTCCATAATTTATTGCATTCAGTTCATGCTTCCTTCGGTAATTAATCCCATCACCTTGGATTTGCAAGTGCTGTGATACTGTTTGAGCTTCAAGAAGCTCTGGTTCATTTACACACTTCACCTTTAGAATAAGATTGATGTACTATGCATCACTGGAACACTTGATTCTGATTGGTCAATCTGTGTTTTCTGATTTAAGATATTATTGTATAATGACGCTAAACTGTATGATTGTTGTCTCAGGCATCAGACTATGGTAATTGAAGCGTCTTGCGTCTCTGTTGACAATTTTCTTAAATATTTTAATTTAAATCAGTGTTTCTTACCTATTTGTGTTTAGCAGGATATTGTAGCTTCAGTCTGTCCTTAGCAACTTTGACTAAAATATGGGTAGACTTAAGGGAAAAAATGCTACAAAAGTGGCTTTTACGCTTTAAAGCTCTATTTTGCTTGTCAAATCCAAAGAGTGTCAGCTGTTGAAAGCCCCTCACACATCTAATACTCTCAGAGACAGTCGCTAGGATTGATCAACAGAGCAAACATACACACAGACACAGTATTTTCCATTATACAGACATGCAGAAAGCGTCAAAGACACACGCATTCCATCACGCTCTCCCAGACAGCATCTGTCTGTGAGTTTGAAGCAGAGGCACATGGGATTGATTAGGCCTTTGCGAGCGGTTCTGATCCAGATGGAGCCCCTGCAGACTGTCATGCTTCCCAGCAGACTTGGGCAACCCAGTGTGCCTCAAACACATACGCCACATCTGCTTAAGGTCATGCGGAGAGGAAGAACAGGAAGATGTAAAAAAACAAACAACAACAAAAAAAAAAAAAACATCTCAACGGGAGAGTGATGTTTAGATGCATTTTTTTTCCCTTTCAAGAAGCTCTTTTGTCAGCCGTGACTAGTGTTGACATCAGATTGATGTGGCAGTATCGGGTGAAGATGATTGTGTTAAAGTGCTCTGATTGAATTTATATTGATCAGTGTGCTGTCAGACTTAAATATTCACAAATGCAAGGAAGCAACATCAGCAATTCTGCCAGATAGGGTCAATATACAGCACTCATACCTTTATGATTCTAAACCAGCTGAAGCATCATGTTGTTTGCATGTAATGTTTCTTATAGCAGGGGTAGAATATGACAGCTATTTCAGAGATGGAGAAAGTTATTACATTTGATGAAAGATTATGAAGACAATTAGTTTTTCTTTCCTATAGCGTGCACTACCATTCAAAAGTAAAATAAAAAAAATACACCAAGGCTGCAGAAACTAAGAAACTTGTATTAAATCAGTGAAGATTCCTGTTGACTCTTCACTGTCTCATTAGAGACCTCGGGTTATATTGTTTTCAGGTGTTTAAGCTCAGAGATAAACGGATACTTGGGAGAGACTGACAATTAGTGGATGACAGCTGGAATAATGCTGTGATTGAGGAATAATAGAGACTTGAGATTTGACTTTGTAACCAACTAAATGATATGAGTATATTCGATTTGTACTGTACATGCACATGTTCCGCAATAAGCCTCAACTCGCCTCCTAAAAAATCAATTATGTAGCATCTCTTATCCTTAGATTGAAGAATCAAGCATCTCTTTTTCTTTTATCTTCAGACCTGACGTTTGTTAACATCATCTCCCACTAAACATTTGGATTTGAGTTGATTAATTTATTGTGCTTCTTATCTGATATCAGAGATGGTGAAATATTTTCAACACTGTTCCTAGATCTGAGCTTTTTGTTTTTAATTGTGGATGTCATGAGTTCACTATTACCGCTCTGATCTCAAACCTGTGATTCCGACAGATGTGTGTTGCTGCGTTAACCAGTTTTTTGTGTGTGTGTTTCAGAGTCGACAACTGGAATCGGAGACGGGAACCACCGAAGAACACAGTCTCAACAAAGAGGCAAGGAAATGGGCCACACGTGTGGCCCGCGAACACAAAAACATCATCCATTACAAACGGGTAAGAGGCCCTGGTTGCACATTCATACTCGAAAACAACATCTATTACAAAGCACACACACACACACACACACTTGAACATCTTCTGTAAGTGGTGAATCTTGTAAAAATCTGTTACAAATTCTGTTGAGATGTAAACTAATAATTGAATTGCAAATGACTAAGACATAAAACTTACTGTTTCATGATCATGTCCATGTCACATGAATCCACAAAAAAAAAAAAATTTAATGAACCCTTAGACTTTTTAATTTTATTTTATTATTTTATTTTATTATTTTCATGACAATTTAGTGAGTCTAGCCCTAAATTCTGGACATTTTACATTTAAGGTTTTTTTTTTTTTTTTTAATTCGCATTATTCTCATTAGTGATTGTTATTAGACTTTAATTACTCTATATACTGTATTTTTACAGTATCTACAGTAAAACATATTGCTATACAATATTATAAATCATTTGTATTGCAATATTATGTTTAATAATCATGAAATAAAAGCGGTAGAACAGATACAACGACTAATCACTCTGTTGAATGTTGTGTTTGTATCTTGTCTGATTGTTAGATTAGTAGGGGTGTAAATGGGGGGGTAACGCGGGGGGACGGCGTCCCGGGAGTGAATTTCGAGGGGATGGCGTTCCAGTTCAAATTGGTTCGATTTTTTTATAGAAATGAAGGGAAGCATTCGCAGGCGCGTTCACCAGCTCGCTCCAAAAGTGTGATAAGATTTGCACATGCCGTTCCTATGATAAAATGTGCAACCCTTTTGAATTCTATTGAGAATGTAGTAAAACACTATGGAGAAAGTCAAACATGATCTAAAGACAGCCACTAAAAAGACTGATGAAAAGAGGGGAAAACATGATGATGATCTTGCAAGCTTTTTAAACTTCTCATGACCACCTTTCCTAGAATTTATCACGTTCTATTGTATTTATTGTGGTACATTTTAACTAACTTGTTAAATAATTTATAATAGGCTATATAATCTATTAAGGCAATTATGGAGCCCCGCACATGACATGCAAGAAAAAAAAATTGTGTGCACGATTTACTATTTCGTTCCCTCGATGATATGAAATAGTAAATCGTGCACACGATTTAGCCTACTATTTTTTTTCTGCATGTCATGTCCGGGGCTCCGTAGCCAATAGATTTAAAAAAAAAAAGAGAGAAAAACTTTAACATGGCCCTAAGCATGCAATGAGGAGCCATCAATGGTCTAGCTTTAATTATGCCCTTATTGTAACAAATGCTATGTTAAACAATTACAAGAACTATAGTAGTAAACATTTGAAGTAGATCAAAACCTTTCATCAAAGTTATCCACAAACCTTCTTCTTAGGACAATTTAGTTCTTAGGACAACTTTGATGAACTTTTTTGATCCACTTCAAATGTTGACTACTGTACTTTTTCATAAGGCCAAGTACAAGTTAGAATCATGGATCTTCTTGAATTATTGATTAAACAATAGTTTTCCTCATGTGTAAAATGTGTTCATGCTAATATGACCATTAGGAAAAACATGGCTGTATTCCAAGAATTAACATGTTCAGTATAAGAACATTTTAAGTAAAGATAGTTTGACTTCCCATGGCACTTTGTAAACAAGTAATTGTTAACTATAGGCTGTTACTTTATTGCAGTTGTGTTATCAACCAACTTTGCATGTGTGGATCATTTTGCAAAAATAAAGCAACAAACAAATAAGTAAACCTCACGAGGGAGCAAACCCAAACAACCAAGGGAGACAGCCGGTCCTCCATCCCAAACGGAAGTGAACAAAATAGAGTAAATCACCCTTTGAAAGTAACTTGATACTTCAAATAAAGATTGCATCAATTACATCGTGGCGACAAATGATTGTTAAAAATGTATTTGTCATTGAATCATTCATTACAAAGAATTGTTCAAAAATGTTGATTCATCTATGAAAGAAGTGACATCTTTATAATTGAGTCATTGAATCATTTATTCAAACCGATTTTTAAAAAATAATAATAATTCGTTCGAAATAATTAATGGTTTTTGTAAACAGACTGCAGCAACTAACATTATGTCAGAATCTCTAGTAAATTACATGTTATTTTTTTAGTTGTCTATTCAGAATCATGGGAGAATTGTGAACACTATTTAAAAAAATGTGATTCTCAATTTCCAGAATCTTGCAGCTCATTGAGTAAAAACAGCATCATAACCTTATGTGATGAAACGGGTTGTGAGAGTGAGAAAGAAAAGGGATGAGTGAATATTATATTTTCTAGATACATTATTATCCAAATTATTTTGCTTTTTAGAATGCACATCAGCTTCCTTTTCTGTTAAAACTGGATTCCCCTTTAAATGTGTTTAATTGTTGATTTTCAAAGTATACTAAACTGAGAGGTAGCCATCCAAAACATTGTTTTCTTTAACCTGAGGACAAATGTATTTAAAATGTTTGTGACCTGTTCAATTCAGTATGCACCATATATGCAAATTCCTAGACAATGTATCTTTAATTTGGCCAAAATCAAACAGGTAATTTTCTCCAAGCAGAGATTCTGTTGAATGAACATGTTTGTGTCACACACCATTCATAAATGTTGTTCATTGACCTTTCATGTGTCTGCTTGATAATTAAGAAAATATTGTTTGGAGGAAACATGAAATAGGCCTGTTTAATGTTAGCATATTATATAATTATATAATATTTTAAATTTAAATACATCTGAAAAGTCATTGAAATTAATAATAATAATAATAATCTCATATAGAGTCCCCCCAGTGAATCTCAGCCATTTCCAGCCCTGTAGATTAGTGGCAGGAAATGTGACCTGATGCCATGATTTTTTTTTTCTTAAGTTAGTTGCTTGCCAATTGAATTTAGCTGATTAACGGTAATTTGTTTTTATGGCAGGCTCTAGAGGAATGTGAGACACTCGGGACTCCGCCCACGGAACAGAGCCGGATCGAGCTGGAATTCCGAATAGAGGAGGCCAAGGAGAACATCCGCAAAGCAGAGGTGATGCGTGCTGCACGTCTGTCACCATTTGCTCACATTTGTGACATTCTGAAACACGTATGTTGTGTTTTCTTCCGACTAACACAAAAGGAGAAGTTTAGCGGGATGTTCACGCTACTTTTGCTCTACAGTAAGAGAGCGTACTGGGGAGCATATCCTCACACAAAGCTATCATGTCACTTCAGAAGACTAATAGTGCATTACGTTACATAGTTTTTGGGGCTTGACGGCATCCGTCTCTGTTAACTTGTACTGTAAACACGTGTATATTTACACTGAATAGTTTTGTGTAGTGCATTATTTGAGTAGCATTTCATTTGTATTTATTTATGAAGGGACAGATTAGAGAAAAACAAGCCAGAAGTAGGCCTACTTCTGTACGTCCCAAGCATCTCCCGCTCTCTGTAAAGAATGCATTTCCCTTTCCAGACAGAGATGCATTTTCTCTCTCTCTATCGATCTGTTCAGAGACAGGCTGTCAGTCTCTTTGTCTGATCGATGTGTCTTCTCCTCTAAGCTGTCCTGCCGTGTCCTTACACATGTCTTCTAGCAGCCGTGACGCCCTCTGCTGGTCCTGCTTGTGACCTCTCTTATATGTTAAAGCAATAGTTCACCTGAAAATGCTAATTGTGTCATAATCACCCTCGTGTGGCTCTAAACCCACATGATTTCTTTATTCCTTTACGAAGAAATGTCTTTTTCTCAGCATGGATGACCTAGAAATGTCAAATTAAATTTAATGTTAAATTTTCTTCAGAAGTCATAAAATAGCTTGAAATTTTATTTATTAATCACTGAAAATTATGAATTAAATTAAATTATGAATTAAAATTATTAAGTAATTAAATTAAATAATTTAAAAGTTCAAAAAGGATTTAAGGAAGTAAAGAAAAAGAAATTCAATTCAAAACGGTGAAATTTTATAAAAAATGTATGTTGAGTAGTTTGCATCACAGAATATTACTGTCGGTCACTGAACATAAAACATTTCAAATATCAAATATTTAGCTACTTACATCATGCGATGCACTCCTTCACTGCTAAAACGAAAGCGTTGCGTTGGAATTCGTGCTTGTCTTCTGTGACATAAGGCCTGCCTTCTTTGATATGATTGGCCATCTCAATCATTTTGACATTGACGAGCGCTGTTAAACCGCTGATGGTATACAGCCTGATAATGTAACATTTAAACATTTTTTGTCATCCTAACAACAAACAGAGCAGTGCGTAATGGAGTACAGCAGAGCAGCATCAAAAGAATATTAAATATCGAGGGGGACAATTTGGCCATTTCTAAGTATTGGGGGGAATTGTCCCCCTCAATGTCTATGGTGGTTACGGCCCTGTTTGACAGCCAAGAAATTGGTCCTTGCATGTCTTGTAACTGATAAAATCCCACCAAATTTAAATATGCATAAGTTCAAATTCCACATTAGAAAGTCATATGGGTTTGGAACAATATGAGAGTGAGTAAATAATGACAGAATTTATATTTTTGCATGAGACCAATTCATGACAGTAAGATTGTAATTTAATAGTCTAAATGTAGTAGATTTGTTTTCCTCTTGAACTCAGAGCAACTGAAGCCAAATTATCTAAATTCTCCATTAGTTCTTACAGACCATTAAATATTTAATAACCCCATTAAGAACTAATGGACAAGCACCAACAACACAACAAACAGAATAAGGAATGAAACATAAAGTTGAGTTTGGAAATGTTAACATTTAAAAATGTTTTTTGGCTGTAGGCAATGTGCCAGAGGAGTCTGTGTTTACTCATTAACAAATATTAAAAGTATAATTGCACTTTAATCATTTCCTTTGAAAATGTTTGTCCCCTCAGAATTACATGGAAATGAAAGCTGTATGTAATGTTTCCACTCCGAAGCAGCTTCCAAAAGCTGTTTGTCGTCTGTAAATTGAAACTGATGAGTCTTTAGAAAGTTAATTTGCATCTTTGCCTAATAATGAGAAATGCTGAAGAGCATGGACAGCTGTACGCTCCTCTGAGATCAGATGCCTCACCTGTCTAATGAGGACAACTACCCTAGACATTCACTTCTGAGAGCCCGTGTTGAGATATCGAGCTTCAGTGACAGACATTCACACTCCCAGCAGTTCTGTCTGACACTATCTTGTCTTTTTTAAAATGCAGCTTTTTATGCTTTCCAAGACTACTCTCACACAACAGTGGAATACACGACTGCCAGTATTGTTTTAAAGTTACATTAATTCATGTGACAGCAACGTTTAATAATCAATCTCACACCCTTACATTTTCAGGACCCAGAATTGAATTTTGAGAGTGAGTTTGGACTGAAACTTTATTTTATTTATTGTGAACCTTTGTATTATTTATATACCATTATAATATTATATTTTTATAATATAGTTTTAGTAATTTTCTTATGTGCCTTTGTCATTTTTATTATATATTTTTAAACATTCTATTTAGCTTATTCTGCTTATTCTATTTATTTTTATTAATTTTTTAGTCATTTTAGTTTTTCAGCTTATTTCATTTCTGTTAGCTGCCAAAGCAACATTACTCTTCTTTTAAGTTTTTATCTAATATTTATATTTTATATTTATAGTCTATCTATCTATCTATCTATCTATCATCTTTTTAAAATTTTGTTTAATTTTAGTTTAAGTTTAGTGTAAGTAACTTGATGTGCTTTTGTAATTTGTTTCATTTTTTTTTATATTTGTTTAGCTTTATTTCTATTTCATTACTTTAACATAATTTCAATTGTCAGAGTAAAATTTCAAATTTTCTTTTGTTTTTCATCTAATATTTATATTTTGTTGTTATTAAATGATTTTAATAGTTAACAATTCATTCATAAGTAGCTGCTTGAATACTACAGTACAGTATATATGTAAGATGTTGTATAAACAGGACAATCTATCATTATTTTAAATTTATCTTTTTTATTATAATTTAAAAAAAGTTATTTTATGTACTTGTCATTTTTATTAGTTTTTTATATTTCTATTTATCTTTATTTTTTTATTTCAGTGTTAGTTTTAGTAATTTTAGTACTTCAATTTCATTTATTTCAGTAAATAATTAATTTATTTCAGTATTTTAAGTTTAATTTTTTCATCTAATATTTATATGTAATGTTAAATTTAATTTCAGATCATTTTTAATTCATTAACAATAACAATGCTGGACTGAACTGAACCACACTAATCAAATCGTGATTCATTCATAAGTTGCTGCTTGAATACTACAGTATATGTAAGCAGTTGTATAAACAGGACAATTTATCTTTCTCTCTGTTTGTCATTTTCAGACGATAAAGCTGAAAGCAGAAGCACGTTTGGACCTTCTGCGGCAGGTGGGCGTTTCTGTGGATACGTGGTTGAAGAGTGCCATGAACCAGGTGATGGAAGAGCTGGAGAATGAGCGCTGGGCGTCGCTACCCACCCTAACTACCCATGACCTCTCTCTCTCGGTGAGCACCCTCTTTATCAAATGGTTTGACATTCAGATTTTCTCACCTGTGTTGATCAGTTTTCCATTGAAACTTATGGAAGTTATGAAAGTTGTGGCTTTACAACATCCCTGTTATGATTGACACCAGCTCAGCGGTTTGTAGTTAGTTCAGAGCCGTGCCAACCTCCCCGACCCGGCCCTTCCTGATTCTGTCAGCGCCATTGTATTCAGACCCTCCTTAACAAACAGTTTAGCACGGCATCTCCGTCAGTCAGAAACAAATAATGTTGATCACAGGAGCAAAACCTCACCTACATTCCCCTGAACTCAACAGATACAAGACGCACAGTGTTTGTGTTATCATAGCAAAAGAGAGAACAAATCCCTAGATGTTAGAAGATGTGACAGGGCGTTATAAGCTCTTGGTAGTGTGGTGTTTCACACACACAAGTGCAGAAGAGTTGATTGTCTTTATGAGTTTTAGACTGTCTTTATGAGTGTGGCAGTCAGTATCGAAGACTTTTACATTGAAAAGCCTGAATTGTTGTGAACACGGAACAAGACACAACTGACAAATGCTTTGACTAGCGCTGTCAGTCACGGGAAAACCCCTTAACTGTTAAAAGAACAAGATAATACATTGGACATTTAAACAGATTTTTTATTGTGAACATAGGACTGACCTAAAGGAAAATGCTAAATCTGATTGCAGGTAATAAACTTGCTCACTCGATCTCTTTCTCACAATACTCTTCTACATAATACAATAAGCTTCAATGAACAATATCAATTGAGAACACAGTTTACGTTGCTAAGAGTGGTTGCTAAGGGTGTTGTGTAGTGATACACAGAACCGTTGGGTGAAGCGATAAAACACGGCTATTGACCAGTCAGAATCACAGGACAGGAACTAACCAATTTATAAATATATAAAGAGCTTATAGAGTAGTATTACAATAAAACACAAGTGTAGCATGGTGCATCAAGGTAATAGTAAAGATTGAGCGATTTTAGGTAAGACAGCAGAAGTTTAAATAATGTGCCAGAGTTTATTCCACAGCGTAGACAGATTGACCTCTGACTGTGGTTTAATATAGGGCTGGGCGATAAACATTATTATAACGAGATTGTGATAAAATGTATGTCGATAACTACAATAAGCTCTGGACATTTTTACTTAATATGGATTACGCTTCCAGTCAGAGTAAAAATAAATGCGACAACAGCCAGTCATTCTACAGGGAGCCGGCGAGAAAAACGAAAGCGAAACTAAACTTGTGTTACCCTTCAAAGCTGAGAAAATTGTCAACAAAAAAGGTAACATCGATATTGATCATTAAGATATTATGATCATATTTTTTGCCATATCGCCCAACCTTAGTTTAATATTTATTCAGCTCGCAGCACACGCAAACACAAATGCAGAGAGAGAGAGAGAGAGAGAGTGATTTAAAGACAATAGGAGGCCAAAAGAGAGCAGCAGAGTTTGGTAAAACTGGACTAAACTGACCCACACTTCTGCTGACGTCTGTTCTGCTGTTTGTTTATTTTCATACAAGGATAATTTAGGATGAGAGAAGGAGAGCAGATGAAAAAGCATAAAAGAAATGATAAGAGAAAGTCATTATGGTTAGTTTACATGTCTGTGTAAAAATGAGGCTTTAACCCTGTAAAGCCTCACATATACTATAATAATCAAAGCTGTGTAGTTTTTGCTGTGGGGACAAAACATATAATACAATGCAATACAATGATGATTGAGAGATGAACAAATAAACGTTCCTCAAAAGCCTGATGGATCATATTTGATACACACATTTGAATGATTTTTCTAGAAATCGATGTATGGATAATAAGGTAAACCTTAGTTGCTTCAGACCAGTAAGTGTTCAGTTTGAAATATTACTAACAATATAAAAGTTATTCTTAGTTTATAAAAATCAGTAAAGATTTCACATCAACCTTAAGGTGGACATTTACACTAAAAGGTTTTTATTTGCTAAAGAAGTGTAAATATCAGTCAGACGTGCAACAAGTTTTTATGCAAGGTTTTGATCATGTTAATAATTTAGAGGCCTTAAAATTTGCCTGTCAAATATGATACAGTAGGCTTTATAGGGTTAAGATAACAGTGACCTCAAAGTGTTTTCTCACACTCAGGCGCTTCAGTCTGTATTACCTCATCACAGGCTGTTTTATGTCAGTCTTGGGTGTGGCCTATAGATCAGTCACCGCCCACCACATCACAGGTTACAATGACCTCGTCTGGCCTCATGATTCAGGCTCCCACTGAAAGTTCTCTTGACTTTCACTGACGGAATTGGGATCAGTTTTCAACCTGTATTGTAACCAGTTAAAGCTGGTAATGTGAGAGACACATTGAAAATCTTTGAGGTATGAGTGTCTAATACCTGTGTCCTTTGTTGATGATTTTATTCTTCTGTTGCCATGTTTTGTCTCTTGGGGAAAATGGTCACCTGATCCCCACAAGACCAATGAGACTGGTGGGCGGTAGAGTCCACACCTCTGGAACTCTGGTCTTTTGAGCTGTTTGTTTTATGCAGTTGTATGTTAACCCACAAAGAAAGCCTCAGGCTAACTTTTTAAAGGTTATTGAATGACATTGAATCAACACGTGAGCTGTGGTGTTTGTCAGAGTAGTGACACTCATTGTCATATTTCTGTAGACCACAGTGGATTTGGACAGAGAGGAAGGAGAAGAATTAGAAGAGAACATGGAGACGTACGACGACAGCAGCTCAAGTCCTTCAGGAACCCTGAGGAACTACCCGCTCACCTGCAAGGTGCTCTACTCGTACAAGGTAAGAGATGCCAACACGCACTTACTATAACTATTAGAAATTGTTTTTGTTAATTGAAATAAAGCTAAAATAAAATAAAATATTAGATGAATAACTTAAACTTAATGAATCATAAATACAGTCAAACCAACAGTTATTCAGACACCTTGAACATTTCATTCATTATTACAGTTTATTCACTATAGTTTAAAAAAGTTCAACTGTGTCAGAAAAAATTAATCTTATTTATGTCAGATAATACTTAAGCAAAACATGGTCAGGTCAAAGTGTCTGAATAATTTTTGGTCCCAAATTTTTATAAATTTTACTGGTAGTCCACTGTATGAAGAATATTTGGGTATAATATGTCACAGTTTACTTTATTTTGCTATCCTCACTTACATAAATGAACTCGTGTCCTGCACCCATTAGTAAAAAATTCTATGAATAATTTTTGGTTTGACTATATTTGTTTAAGTTTAATAAATATCTATAATGTATTAATATAATTTTATTTCAAATAAAACCTAATAAATTGGTTTTAAATAGGTGTTTTTTATTTATAATAAATTCTACATAAAATTATTTTAATTAATTATAAATATTTATGTATAATAAATGTTTATAATGTATTAATTTAATTTTATATACAATGTATTATATACAAAAAAAAACAAATAAATAGATTTAAAAAGGGTGTTTTTTTTATTTATTATAAATTATACATTATACATTTTAAATAAATTTGTACTGATAAATTATAAATATTTAAATAAGTAAACCTGCTTGTAAAAATTAATTTTATTTATAATAAATAGACACATCTCTTCCACAAGCACTTAACTAATTTGCAACCATAAACAAAAACACTTTCTATATATATTTTAAAATAATAATAATAATAATAAAAATCTTTTTCTCACATTTTGCATTTATTAAATTAAATATAAAATGTATAAATTACCTTTATTTATTTAAAAAGACATTTAATTGGGCTTAGGAACAGTCAAATGTGTGGGAACAGGTGTTGTTAACTAAAACTATTTAATTTATTATTATTTTTATGGAAATAAAGCTGAAATAGAATAAAATATAGATATTAGATGAAAAACTTAAACTTAAAAAACTTAAATGAAAATTAGAAATGTTTCCTTTGCAACTAACTGAACATAACTTAAAGTTGAAGTACTAAAATTACTAAATCTGAAATAAAAGCTAAATAGAACTATTTTTTAAATAAAATAATATTAATTTAAGTGACAAAGCACAAATAAAAATTACCAAAGCTTAAACTAAAATGAAAACTAAAAATATAAAAATAAAAGTTATATGCAAAAACATTAATAAATGCTATAATAGTATTTTAATAATACTAAAGTAACATGTAATAAATCCCATCAAAGTTGTTTAAAATACCTATTTTGCTTACATGATATCATCTGGAAATCAAAATTTCAAGAAATGTCAGTCACTCTGGCGTTCATTAAATTTGATTTATAGCATTGATTTTATTTGTTGTACACACGACACTGTTGAAATTAGTCTCAAATGTCTGTCCCCATTCTGTTTATTGTACTAACAACTAAAAGCTAGTCAGTTTTCAAAAGTATTTAGCAACATTAGCTGAGCAATAACAATAGTCAAAGATGACAGCTCTGTTGTTCAGATATTTTCTCCTCAGGGAGTTTACTTGCTCAGCAGCTTGGCTCATGAATATTAATTATGTTATGTGGCATTCACATAACATGATGTCCTAACTGATCTGCTGAAATGCAGACATTTGTCAGTAATTGGTAGTCGTAGTGGGCTGCAGTTTATCACTTGCACATTTATTCTTTTAATGCAGCCATCAGGCTACAGTCTTCAGGCTGTCATTTTAAAATGCATGCTACATTTTTTTTTCCTTAATACTGCAGCCAAACGAAATAAATATTTTAAAAATGTAAAGTTTATCTTCCAAAAAATGGGGAAGATGGGTATGGTTGCCACGTCCCTGCATTTTACTCTCTTCCAGGATTATTCTCATGTTTGTAACGGTTGTGTCTGTGAAACTGCTAAAAATGTCAGCTGGTTTCTGGAAAAATATTAACCTGCACAACTGGCCTTGTATTGCTCAATAGTCTTTTTTCCTCTCTCTCTTTCT
Source organism: Hypophthalmichthys nobilis (assembly GCA_037950665.1). Lineage (NCBI taxonomy): Eukaryota > Metazoa > Chordata > Actinopteri > Cypriniformes > Xenocyprididae > Hypophthalmichthys > Hypophthalmichthys nobilis. The sequence goes on along the minus strand of CM075484.1, from coordinate 16,016,853 downwards.
CCCAGGCCTCTCAGCCCGATGAACTAACAATCGATGAGCATGAGATGTTGGAGGTTATAGAAGATGGGGACATGGAGGACTGGGTGAAGGTGAACCAATCATACCTTGGTTATTTTAGTGGTTTAACACCACCTGCTGAAGTTTATTTTTTGTCAAAAAAAAAACATATGACTGCAATTCTAGATGATGTACAGAAGAAAATAATGTTTGCGTTTCAGATCTCAAGATTTCCACAGAATTCCAACAACTGTTATTCTGAAATTCTACACACCAGCTTTTTGAATGACGCTTGTTTGAATTATGTGGAAATCTTTCTGCTGAGCTCTGGGTGGGTGCTGATTCCACATGGGCCTGTTTATGAGTTTGATTATTACATTTTTGGTTTAGTGTATTATGAATAATTTGATTATTCTTTTAGCTCTATATTTTAAGTCACAATGAAATGAAAGTAACATCTTTTTTCCATATTGTGATGTATGTAATGGATTATCAAAGACTAAAATTATGTAGGTTGCATTTACATTTTATATTTAATTATATTTAATTGTTTAGCACTTCGATACCAAGTCGATACTGAAATTTTAAAATGTTAAAAATGTGACGTTTTGAGCGCTGTTGAGCAGATATGTAAACACCTTTGATTGGCCATTGTGTTCACGCGCTCAACATATATGTCTGTGATTAAAAGAAGCTCGGTAAAGAGTGTCATTGACGTCTATTTTACAACATGTTTTTGAAGCGTTAATCATTGTAGCCAATCACAAACATATCTGATGAGCATGTGAACACAATGGCCAATCAGAGGTGTTTACGAATCTGCTCAACTGTGCTTAAAGCATCACATTTTTTAAATTTCAGTACCGATTTGGTACCTAAGTCGGTATGTTTGACAACACTATGCATGGATAAATTGTTCACAATTATATAAATATAAATATAGGGTGAATTTTAATTTCATGCCATCTATAACACAGATTACAACGTTTATATCCATTCCAAATTTCCAGATTTTTCACAAAAATCAGTGAAGAAAATAGGATTCAATTCTGCAGATTCTGTTTGGCCCTAGTCATAAATGACTGCTGCTTAATGATGTAATCGTTGGTTCCAGGCGCGGAATAAGTCTGGCCATGTGGGCTATGTTCCAGAGAAGTACCTGCAGTTCCCCACGTCCAACAGCGTACTGAGCATGCTCCAGTCCCTTGCTGCTCTGGACGCACGTTCACACTCTTCCAGCAACTCCACCGAGCCTGAGCTGGCATCAGGCAGCTTCAACGGAGACAGCAGCAGTGAGTCAAACACACACACACACACACACACACACGGGTGAATGCTGATGGTTTGTGTAAGTGATGATGTGAGTCACATTGCATGTAAATGGTTGGAAGAACTTGGAAATATCAAGACTGAAAATAAATAAGGTCTAAAAATAGACAACATACACTACAGTTCAAAAGTTTGGGGTCAGTAAGAAATAGTACTTTTACTCAGCAAGAATGCTGTCATCAAAAGTGATGTAAAGACATTTATATTATTACAAAAGATTTCAATTTCAAATAAATTCTGTTCTTTAGAACTTTCTGTTCATCAAATAATCCTGAAGTAATGAATCACAGTTTCCACAAAAATATGACAGTTTTCTACATTAATAATAATAATAAGAAATATTTCTTGAGCAGCAAATCAGCATTTAGAATGATTTCTGAAGGATCATGTGACACTGAAGACTGGAGTAATGATGCTGAAAATTCAGCTTTGTATCACAGGAATAAATTACATTTTAAAATATATTCAAATTATTTTGTAATAATATTTCACAATATTACTGTTTTTACTGTATTTTTTATCAAATAAATATAGCCTTGGTGAGCAGAAGAGACTTTGTTTCAAAAACATTAAAAATCTTTCCGACCCCAAACTTTTGAACATTAGTTTTTAGAACCTGAGTTTTTTGGACATTACTACTTTTTTTTTAAGGATACAGTCCCTAACTAGGGAGCTTGTGCCTTCACAATGTCTCAACATATTTAGAAGAACTACTCAAAAGAGCTAGCTATCTTCTCACCTATTTATAACTCCTTTCTTTTTATTCTTTGTCTCTCCCAGTGAGTTTTGTTAAGGCCATGTACGACTACGAGGGTCAGACAGATGACGAGCTGTCATTCCCTGAGGGAGCCATCATCCGCATCCTCAACAAGGACAACCAGGAGGACGACGGTTTCTGGGAGGGAGAGTTTAACGGTCGAGTGGGCGTCTTTCCTTCCGTGCTGGTGGAGGACCTGACAGCCTCAGAAAACGGAGACACTCACTGGGGAACAGACACACAGGTAAGACATCCAAAACTCACTCTGACCAGAAAATGACCATACTGAGACTTTGCGTCCATACTTATTGTGTGTTTCTGAGTGGGTTTGATGTCTGAGGCCTGGCGTTGATTACAGGCGTGGGCGCTTCCTTCCTGTAGTCATTGTTATCTGGAATCATGCCAGATCAAAGCCTTTCTCATTATCTTAATCATGTGAATACAGTCATAATAAAACTATACTTTACTGTGGATAATTTAGCATAATATAATTCAGTACACGCCTCTCTGGAATACTTAATTCTGATTAGTCAGTCACAGAATTTTGCAGTCAGATGTTTTTGTATAATGATGCTAAGCCATATAATTGTGAATGTTTGTTCTTTGACTATTGAATGCCTTTTTATGATTCAGAGTTTTATATCATTTAATAAAACACAGTACACTACCATTCAAAAGTCGAGGCTTTGTAAGATTTTTCTCTTATGTTCACCAAGGCTGCATTTATTTGACCAAAAATACAGTAAAAATGATAATATTGTGAAATTATTACAATTTTAAATAACTATTTTTCTATTTTAATATATTGTATTTTTAATATATTTAATATATATATTTAATATATATATTTAATATATTGTAATTTTATTCCTGTGATGTCAAAGCTGAATTTTCAGCATCATTACTCCAGTCTTCAGTGTCACATGATCGTTCAGAAATCATTCTAATATGCTGATTTGCTGCTCAAGAAACATTTCTTATTATTATCAATGTTGAAATCAGTTGTGCTGCTTCATATTTTTGTGGAAACTGTGATACATTTTTTTCAGGATTGTTTGATGAATAGAACAGAATTGAAATCGAAATGTTTTGTAACATTATAAATGACTTTACTGTTACTTTTGATCAATTTAATGCATCCGTGCTGAATAAAAGTATTACTTAAAAAAAAAAAAATCTTACTGACCTCAAACTTTTGAATGGTAGTGTATATTAACAATATCTGACACTGAAAGGATAAAAAGGTTGGTATATACTATCTTAGCAAGCTAACATGTGTTGTCCTCCGCAGGTGTCCCCGTGCCAAAGGCTTCATTCATCACTTCCTCCTCTGCCGCTGTACGACCAGCCGCCCTGCAGTCCGTACACGAGCCCGGAGACCAGCAGCGCTCCCTCGCTGCCCCGCTCACCGTCTGTCAATGGAGAACACAAACTGCCCATCCCGCAGAAAGCCGCTGTTCATAGTAAGACACTGGTCGCTCCAGCTACTGTCCTCAGGAAACCTCTTGTGTTTATTCATGTCTGTTAAGATTTTAATTTGAGAATGTTTTACATTTGGTTTAGATCACAATTCCAGCTTAAGTCCAGAGAGTCCAGGCTTCTCTCAGCCGTTGAGACTCACTCCAGACGGATCCGGACCTGGAAAACTTAGACCTGTATGTGAACAAATTTGCTACACATTTGCTTAATCTGTTTTTATGTTTGTTTTATTAACATTCTGATCTGATATTCATAGAGCATATCTAGTAAATAAATATTAAATTTTTAAGCAGATTTTGCAGTTTCTTACATTTAGAAAATTATTTTTTTTCTTAATTACTTTGGTTTCAGATGTTGGTCACTAGAGCTTTAAGGTACAGAGAAATATATATTTTAGAAATGTAAATATATATTTTTTTTATATTTTATAAATTGTATTTATTTTTAAAATGTTATAGAGTTTTAAAGATTATTATCTGTGTGAATCTCATTAAATGTGACAATAACATATACAGGCCATATTTCATCCCCCAGATAAAACCAATTAGATTTCTCATCAAGAAAATTAAAAAATTTTAATAAAAAAACTAATTAAAAAACATCAATTAACCACGCATTTTTCTGTAATTAATTGTGACTTTGCACCTAACATTAAAATTTGTAATATATTTTATATTGTAATACATATTTTTACATTGAATCTCCAAATTAATGTATAAACAACATAATGACAGTGTATTTTAAATATTTGTTTAATGGCATCTTTTTACTAATTACTATGAATGAAGGCCAGTATGACCGATACCAGTACTGCTACTGATGTCTCTATTAAATAGATTTGTTCTCAATTTCTGGGGATGAAATGAGTAATTATAGCCATTCAGTTACAGTATAATCGAAAGCCAGTAAAAATTGTGAAATATTATTACAGTTTAAAAAAACTGTTTTCTGTTTGAATATATTTTATAAAGTAATTTATTCCTGTAATCAAAGCTGAATTTTCAGCATTAGAACTAGTAATGAAGGAACATTGAGTCGCTTCATTCAAACTCATAGTAATAAGTAGAGTATTATGGGAGAGAGATCACCTGAGCGAATGTATTACCTGCATCTAGCTGATATTCTTCAGGTCAATCTTACATTCATAATCACAAAATCAGCTTGAATGTCCACTGAGGAAAGCGATGTCTTTGTCTTTCTCCTTTTAACATTTAAGACATTCCCATGACAGCGCTAGTCAATACATTTGTCAGTTGTGTCTCGTAGGATGTTGTTTAAAGTAAAAACACTGTCCTTGTTTCAGTCCATTTCAATATAAAAGTCTTTGCGACTGACTGACTCACTCATAAAGTCAAAATCACTAATGGACTCTCTCAATACCAAAAAATATGGCATGTTATTTATATAAAATATTATTTATTGAACAATAATATTTAAATTAACAACAATAGCCATTATAACAGTATAGAAGTAAAATAGGAAATAAACAAGCAAACAGTTCAGTCAAATGTACAAAAGCAGTGCTCTAGTTAGTAGGATTTAATTTCAATGTAAATATAAAGTTACAAAACTTAATATAGCCCTTAAGCCCAAATCTATTAGCTCTGGAATAAGTAATAGATTAATAAGACCAAAGATTGCCCGTTTGATATACCCAAAACGTATTATACCTCATGTTTAAACACTATCTACATAAGAGCCAGCGGCAAATTTCCAATGGACTGGCTGATACGAAGCTTTTCTCTGCAGGTACATGAGCGCTGAACGTCATCTCCGAAAGCGTCTAAACAAATTTTCAAATAGGCGCTATGTTTACATATAAATCGCATATCTGAGGTCTAAACAACTATATTCTCGCCTAAAAAACTCTTAAAACTACATTCCGTTACAAAATATCAGTAGTATCTGTGAGAATGCTGACAGTGGAGTGATTCAAACGGTGAAATGGTTCCCATGGCGATACTGGTAGAATATTGCACATGGCTGGAAAGACCAATCAGATTCGAGAACCAGAAATAACTGTTGTATGTATGTATGTATGTATGTATGTATGTATGTATGTGTGTGTGTGTGTGTGTGTGTGTATATATATATATATATATATATATATATATATATATATATATATATATACACACATACATACATACAACAGTATGTATGTGTATGTGTATATATATATATATATATATATATATATATATATATATATATATATATATATATAATGTATATAAACTTATTTATTTTTGATAAAATAGTCACTCATGAATATTTTATAAGTTAGCTGTTCTATATTAAACTTGTTTATTTTGTGTTTCTGTAGGTTCGGGCGGCACCACCTCCTCCAAAGCAGCACGCTCGCAGACAGGTGGAGAAAACCGAAGAAGTGGAGATCACGCTGGTGTAGAGCGCCACCCTAGTGGACTGACAACAAACCCCATCTGACCTCTGACCCCTCCCACTCCTTATGGAAGGGGCGGGGTGCGTGTTAACCTGCCCTATGAGCATTCTTAAATCCCTGAGTGGGCGGAGAACTGCGTCTCAAAGACATCGCCACCCTTTTTCATAAAAAACAAACACCTCTTTTGGCGTCACGGACTGTTTGGTGCCTTAAACCGCTTTCATGCCAAACTCTAATCCTTGTATTCGTAATTACTTTATTGTGCAACGGGAACTTGTTTAAAACTTCGTTAATCCACTCAATGCCAGTAAATGATTAGGTTTGCATCTAAAAACACCGAAAGGAATCAAATACAGGGGTTTAGCAGGTGCTAAAAGAGTTTGAAAGAGGCTACACTTGCACATCCATTTCTTCAACAGGCTTTTGAAGAGCCGAACATGCAATACTAGGAATTATTGGAGGATACAGGAGGCCTGCGTTGTCGTGCAAGAGGGGTCAGCCATGAATAGTCCATTTCATATGTAATAGCACAGTACATTACTGTCATCATAGGAATGTTATATTCACGATAAACATCACAGATCATATGGACATCAAGGAGAAAGGGAACTGTACATAAAAGGCTACAAGGAAAAAAAGGCGGTAGAGGAGAATGAGAAGAACGAGGGTTAAAAAGAGAGGAAGGCTGGTTACTTTGCTCTTTTTTCCCATCGGTTTAGCTTGCTCTTCTGTCTTGTGTTGATCTGAAAAGTACTAACTACATAGCTATATCCTTTTCTTCAACTTTTCATTATGAAGACCAGTGTTTGTATGTATTACTAATATTTAGTCCTCAAAAACATGCGTGAGACCGATCTAAAGATGTTGTGGTGTCTCCGAGCGTGTTTCTGCAACGGTCGCCTCTGCATTACCGGTATGTGTGCGTCTGTTCGGGCGGAACGTAATCATGGAAATATACCGATCAATATACAAGTATCAGTTAAAGTGCTTTTCCAGCCTAACGCATTTCATATTCTCATGCTGTCGGCACTGTAGAGTACCGAACGGGATGTGTTTTGTTTTCTTTTATCGAGTGTCATGGCAGTATTTGAGATTGTGACGAATCTTCTTCAGATGTGATGGGATAGATTCCCTCCAACAAGCACAGAAAAGGTGGAGAAGTTTTGTTTTAATTACTGCCGATAAAAGCAAACCTATTACAGTGTCCTAAGTGCATTTCCTCTGTACAAGGGGCAGCTATGGTGTTTTTTTAGTTTTTTACTTTTTTTATTTGCAGTTGAAGATACATTTCATCTTAAATGAGGAATGCCTGTTATTTAGATTTATCATCATCATTATTTTCATGCTTATCTTGATGTGTCCCAGCACTTTTCTGGAATTTCAGTGATTTGACCCCTTCATTTTATCATCTTTTTAAATGTCTTTGCATCCCGGCTGCCTCTTTTCGATGATAAAGCTGCCCAGCGTTGTGTTATTGATCTCGTGAGAGTGACTGATTGTAGTTTTCCTGTAACGTTTGAAAGAGAACAGAGTTATTATGTTGATTCCATAATATAAACAGTGGAAAGAAAAAAAAAAAAGATCCATTTTGTGAAATGGTACCATAGTTCTGTTAAGCAAGAACAGGGTCATTAACGAAAAGAACGTGTGCAAGAGTGAGACGTGGGAGGAAAAAATAAGTTTGTTTGGTAGCCTTTTTTTTTATCAGAGAGGAAGATGTTTGAGTATCTTCCCTTTGTTTCTATTTTCCTCTGTCACAACCTATTTTCTTGTTGATCTCGTTGAGATCTTTTGAATGTTATCAAACTTGTTTTGAAGTTTATGGTTAGAGGTTAAAGCCCATTGTGTCAAAAACTGTTCTCACCTATGAAACAAACGCAAAATTTTGATATTTTCATTTCCATTTTTTTAAATTGCGCTCCCAGTTCTCTTGGCCAGTTTCAAATCTTTGGAGCTTCTTCAATAGCATTAGCTGCATATTCTAGTTGTTTTATTTCTAAAGTGATTTTATTTGCATTTGTTAAAATTTGAAGGTGATTCTGAGCTGCTAAAAAAAACAGATGGAACAACAACAATTGACTGTTGCTGCAGTGACAATATCAGAGAACAGGTGAAAAATATTCTTTCTGCATATTATTAGCTGTAAAATTATTTGTATTTATTGTGTACAAATGTTAAATAAAAAATTGGGGAAAGTGCTTCTTCTTTGTTTTCATTTAATGTCTATTTTCACAGAAAACAGTGAAATCACACAAATCAGATTTTTCATGTTAACTATATTCTAGTCTGCGCCACAGACTGTTGGCGGAATGATGCATATGGCACACTTAACTGGAAACACTTAAGGATTTTCAAAGTCGTCATCTGGTTGGCTGAATTGTACAGGATGTCCGGGAGACGTGTGTGTCGCGTTCTTTAATGGTCCACCTGGAAACAAATGCCGTGACCCCAAACCCCCTCATGGAAGAAGAAAGCCGTCATGTTTACAAATGTGAAAATTAACACTTACAAGGAACTAAACGCTGGATTTCAAAAGTATGCGAAGTTCACGGCTCCATTGTTGCAGTAAACTTGCACACCGTTCTTGAATGAATAATTTATTAAATGCACGCTGGTCTGTTATAGACCCTTTTCACATTTCTGGGTTTCTCAGAAGCGGAAGTCGTCATAGTTGGGTAAAATTCTATAGAATACATTAAATACATTTTTTGTGTTTCCATTTGCTCAAATAGCAAAAGAAAAACATCACAATAGTGTTCCCTTTCGATACTACACTTGTACTGCGTCGTTCGTCTTATTATACATAAGACAAGACGCATATGGGGAAAACTCCTTTTTTTCTCCAGTTCTCCTATCCTGTCCTATGGGTTTCTGTCGCGAGCCCCTTTTTCAAGTGCTCTGCCCCGATGTTCGGTCGCCCCCCTGCGTAGCACGGCGTGATTGAACTGTCCCCATATAGGCTACGTCTTGTCTTATGTATAATAAAACGAACGACATAGTACGAGTGTAGTATCGAAAGGGATCGTACCTTAGATACTACACTCGTACTGCGTACTTTGCCACGCTACTCACGGGACACCTCACGCCGTCGCTTTAGTTGAATTAAATCGATTTACCATGATGAGACGGCCGCTTATATAGGCCGATACCCCGCCCCTTTTGGCGGGCTCGTTCACCATTGGTTCGACGTCATTGGTTCGTTTACTTTAACTCCACGAAACAATGCTCGTGCAGTTACACTGCGTGATTGAATAAAGGCTTCAGAATGTAAGAAAAAAGGAGTTTTCCCCATGTGTCTTGTTTTATGTATATTAAGACGAACGATGCAGTACTCGTTCCGTATCTAAGGGAACCGAGGTTACGTTAGTAACCGAGTACGTTTTCACAACTTTCAAAAAGAGGAAAAAAAATAAAGAGCGATTGATAACAGCAGTCAGAAGAGAGAAAGATGTCATTTTTACTGCCACCCCCATAGCTGCTATATATTAGAAACACCCTCACAGCAGCGTTAACTAGATTTTTGTAATTTGATGCAAAGGTAATATAATATTGAGTATAGTGTTATAAATGTACCTACGTTTTTTAAAAAATGAAAATATAAAAAACTTTGCAGGATTTACGATATTGATGACCGTTAAAATGCGTCATCACAGTCTACTTTACATTTCCACGCCCCTAAACAAGACGCCGAACAAAACGATTTGTGATTGGTTACGTTACATGTCAGTCAAAAGTTCTCTGGTTCGGTCGTTGGTCATTCAAAGCTGCGATGGAGTCCAGAGTAGACGTTCTGTTCTGCCGTGCCGTCAGTCTGAAGGTCTGGCTACGCGAGCCTAACTATATTCAGACATGTCCCACAATTGTAGTAAAAGGTTTAAAAAACGTAACACACCTTATATTATATTTAGTAAGTGGACGAAGAACATTTGAACAAAGCTATAATCACCTCATTTCACCCTTTGTTTAAAAAAAAAAAAAAGCCTTTTATGAATATGGGTTTTGGTAATACTTTACAGCAAGGTTTCATTTGTTAACATTAGTTATCTACATTAGTTAACATTAACAATTAACAATACTTCTACAGCATTTATTAATCTTAGCTCATGTAAATGTCAAAATTCACTAAAACATTTTTAAGGCTAAATGTTGAATCTGTTAACAGTTAATGCACCATAAACTGACATGACTGTGAAACTTTTTACTGATTAACATTTAACAAAGGTTAATAAGTGGTGTAAAAATATTTCTCATCGTTAGTTGATTTGTAAGCATTTTTATGCTATTTTAAAGGTACTTTGAGTGTTTAGTTGTGTTAATGTTTTCAAGTTGTTTCAAATCTAGTGTGTGTTTTTGTCGGGTGATATCAGGCTGTTTTATCAAATCATGCTGCTTGTCTGTCAGTTTTCAAAAGAGTGGGCGGATCTCCTGGAGTTCCATGTACATAACAGAGACATGTTTCCTGCTGGGAAATGAGATACTAGGCAAAACATGCAGTCACCCTCCTCGCCTCCATCCACAGGCTAATGTTTTTTTTTTTTTTTTTACATATTTCTAGAAGAACACAATGTTTCAGCTTGCATGTTAATTTTATGATGCCACATGGAGTGAATAAAAAACTTTAGCTCTGAAGGAAATTGGATGGCTTGTGTTCAAGTTTACTTGTGCTCCAACCCTGAAGGTATGTATCACAGTTTGTTTTAGTCAAATCTTAAATGTTTATATCACTACAGTAAAATCTGCACTTGACCGAATGAATGTTTCAAAAGCTGTAGTCATTAAAAAGTTGTAACTACAAAATATAGCTAATATAATTAACAATATTACTAGTTAGTAATTTACTATCAGTGCATCTTTAATGGATGAAATGTTACATTTGGTTTTATTTGTGAAATGTTCTGTCTTTATGAATGTTCCCAAAGCCACATCCTAAGACTAAGTCATGGATTGGTGTAGCTTAGCGGTTCAAACATATATTTAATCACCCACACGTAGTTCCAAACCCATATGACGCTTCTGAGCATCTCATTTAATATGCACATGTGCAAATGAGATTAATAGTCATACAGGTATGGAACGTCATGAAGTTAAATTACAGAATTGTACGTTTTTTTTAGGCGAATCAGGAATTGACTGGATTGTGAAATCCAGTCCCCCACCCCTTTCAAAAAACATGCACAGATGAATCATTATCAGTAAGGCCAGGAATGTACATTAAAAAGTGAACAAGGTCAATTTAGATTCCATATTAACTTTAAAGATCTGGGCTAGTAAATGATAGGTAATGAAATGTTCATTCGTGTGCATTTGTACATACTTTGTGTTGCAGATTCTGTGGTTGAGAGGAGGCTACTAAGGCAGAGAGTTTTCCCCAGACTGAGAGAATATTGCAGACGCACATATGGAGTTGAATTCAGAGTGAGCAAACATTAGTCATTCTCGTTTCGGTCTTTTGTCAGTTGGCCGGGTTGAAAACAATCTAATTCTGAAGAACATTATAGTTGTGTTGCTTCCTAGTTGAAAATAACAAATGATTTTTACCACAGGCACAATTGTGTTTTAATCCATAAACATGAATAAATAATGTTAATTTCTTTTATTGGAACATTGAGCATTTAACAGGCACTCCTACTGTCACGCTAGTAGCTAAACATCATGCATTTTTAATTATGTGAATGACAAAAGACTAGCTGGGATTGTATTGAACTTGTCTTGTTGACACTATTTCTATACTGCTCTTTAAAAGCATGTCAATAGACAATTTACTGTGTATAAAACACTTTGGTTGTTTTGGCTATAATTTGGGATCTAGGCTGCTAATATGAAGTCTTCTTCCAAACATTTGGTAGACAGTAGATTAATTGTCTATGGATCCAACCTCTCTGCAGGTTATTGACCCGTATGAAGCAGCAGATCCCAAATACTGGCCCGCACAGCAGGAACGACTGCAGATACTGGAGGACTGCAGGAAGAATTCTCTGGGCCCTTTCTTTGTGGTAATATACTTTTGGTTCAGTGCAGCAAGTTTTAATTCTGTGTAAATGTTCAATTTCATTTCCTAAAAAACGCTCTTAAAGGTGGTTATAAAAGCAATAAACCAGGTCATCTGTTCCTAATGTGCAGTGATGATACCATGGTTAGTTGTTTTAGGCACTTAACAATAGAGAGTCTCTTTTTGCATTTAATGCATAGTTCAATAATAAATAAAAAGAAAAACGCATCAAATGATCTTACTTTAGTTTTTGTCTCTCATCTCAGGGGTTTGTGGGTGAAAAATTTGGAAATGCAAATTTACCTCAGCAGATAGAAGCCTCAGAGTTCCAGTGTGTTCTTCAGGTATGCCAACGCATGGGTTTAAGGACCGACATTCTGGAGAGATGCTACCAGAGAGATGAGAATGCCATTCCTCCCTCATTCTGCATGGTCAATCCAACAGGACATTTTGAACAACCTGGTGTCCAGGCAAGTAACATTTTTTGCACTACTGGTGCACAGCACCACATAATTTAGCTAAAGTCCTTAATCTTTTGCCGTCAGCAAGAGAATCCAACTGAGGAGAACAACTGGTGCAAGGTACTTCCAGAGGTGAGGAGAATCCTTCATGATGTTGTGAACCAGTGTGTTCAGGAGGGGACTTTGACACATGACAAAGCTCAGAAATATTTCCAGTCAGGTAAGTCTGTGTCTGTCTAATTGCATATTATTGCTACATATTCTGAATCAAAAGTGTCTAATTGATGTTTATTTTGAAACCAGCTCTTGAAAATGACATCCGCTATGCCTATGAAAACCATTCCATTGAAGATATTGCAAGATGTCTTTGCTATGTTCATAAAATAATTATCCCAAGGAAAGCAAATGGATTGCCCCCAGAGCAACAAGCCCAGTTGCACCGGCTGTCCCAGCTCCGAGTTCACTTCCTGCCGAGTTTGGTCACCTCCCACAAAGCACTGGTGTACTGCACCACCACAAAGTGCAATCGTCTGCAAGGTTACACTCCTGAGATGAGGCTCAACTTTGCTGCTGGTCTGAGTGAGCAGCTACATACAGATCTCAAGAGACTCATTGACCATGCTGTCTCAAAGGAAAGGACTGTTACAGTCCATAAATCTGGCCAGAAAGATCTGTGCCACATTTTTTCTTCTCTTTACAGAATTGAACGGGAAGAAGTTGAACATGTTAAATCTTACCTACGGGGAAAGAATACAAGATTTCCCTTCATACTCAACGGTACACCATGCTCAGGCAAAACTGTGCTTCTGGCTCACTGTGCAAGTCAGGTATCTTTCAGAAAATGTTTTGTTACCTTTCCATTTGATAAGCAATATTTGGGATTGTATATGTTTAGAAATATAGTCTATGACACTCATGGGGCCTTTTGTGTTTGCAGGCATCTGTGTGGTTGAAGGACCTGGATCCTGAGATTATTGTATACTTCATAGATGTCAACAATTCCCTGAGACAGCTTCTCAAAGACATTTGTGCAAGGGTTGATTCAAGTAGTACCTCTGTCAACAACTTCTTCCAACTAAAAGAAAACTTTAAAAGGCTCCTGACCTCAAGATCGCCATCCAAGAATCCTCTGGTGCTCATCATAGATGGTCTTGAGCAACTGCCAAAGACGGATGGAGAACTTGACTTGACATGCCTTCCCGAATCATTGGCTTTAAATGTAAAGCTTCTCATTTCCATTTCTTCAAAAAGGCCTGCCATTCTTGCTACCCTGAAGATGTTTTACCCAGATTCAACCCTGTTCTATGAACTGCAACCAGTAGAGAGTAAAAGCTGCAGCCAGCTAATGACAACATGTCTTCAGGAGTCCAACAGAAAGATCACCTCAGGCCAACAGATGTATGTGAATCAGGCTTTTAAGAAATGCTCTGTCCTGCTATACATGGAACTCCTTCATAGACAGGCAATCCACTGGAATTCAGAGTTTGAGATTACAGAGAACACTCTTGTCCAAGAGGTCCATAATAACATTGTTCTGATGTTTGACGATCTGGAGAAGAAGCATGGGAAAGCTTTAGTCTCCAAAGCTTTAAGCTATCTTACCTTGGCTAGGAATGGCATAACCGCAGTTGAGTTGACTGATGTTCTTTCTTGTGATGATGAAGTTCTAGCATGTTTTCTTTCACCAGGCGATGACGTACCACTTACGTTGAGGGTCCCTGAAGTTTTTGTGGAAAGTCTTCTTTTAGACCTGAAGGGGTTTCTGGTGCTGAGGAACATTTTAGGTACCCAAACTCTATTCTGGGTCAACAGACACTTCCCTTTGGTCGTATGTAAGAGGTACCTGTGCTCAGAAGAAACATGTCAGAAGATAAATCATGTGCTGTCAGACTATTTCAGTGGCATTTGGGCAAATGGCAAAGCAAAGCCTTTGATCATCAACAAAGACATGGAAATCCCAACCTCTTCAGATGCCCCACAGAATATTTACATTGACAGACAAGTGCCAAGTCAACCTTGGACCTTTTCTCCTCCTTTTTATAGCTCTACTGCCATGAGTCCATCAGTAAGAACATATCCCAATTTGAGAAAACTTCACTTACTCTCTTTCCATTTGTTCAAAAGTGGGAGAATCGAGGAACTCGGTAACCAAATGATTTCTCAAGAATACCTTCAGGCAATGCTGCAAGCAGTACTGGCTGATGAACTGTTTCTGTGGCTTGAGAAGACATCTCAGTTGGTGTTTCCCAGGGAACTTCAGCTCCTCCACATCATCTTGAGATCTTCAGCATGTCTACTGAGGAACAACCCGGCCTTTCTCCCAACAGTACTGCAAGCCAAACTCCTTCCTTTTCTGAGTGTTTTTCCTACATTGGGAGAATGTGTTAATTCAGCAAGGCCTAAAGGTATGCTCCCAAAAAATGAAGTGTATACTGTGTTGCCTCCAATTCCTTCAGTCCCTTTTACCCACTGTACACTGCAAGAGTCAACAGCTTCCCAGGTCATGCAGTCAGCTGGATCTCCCTGTGGCACTGTGGTGGTTGTACTGGAAAATGGTGCTGCTTGGGTTTGCAATGGAGGAATATTTGAAGGCTTCAAACTTACTAAATCCTCTAATCGGAAGTTCACAAGTGTCACTAGTTCTGGAAACATATTCCTTCTCAGCACCCATTGCAGCAAACTTGTCTTGTTGGATGCAGGTGTTAATGCGCAGCCTCAAGAAATTCAAACCCAGCACAGAGAAAACAGGGAAAATGCCATTCTTGAGGGTGTCTTGGTGTCCGGTGACAAAATATTTGTGTGGTGGAGAGGACAAAACATTGTTAGTGTATTTGTTGATAGGGAGGAACATACCCAACTGCACTGCACTTATGAGATAACCTGTGTGTCATGTTCTGTGGATGGAGAGATCATTTACTGTGGACAGAATGAAAGTTCTGTGACAATATTTGATTGGCGCAATGGCAAGCCTCTAACCACCTTCACTTGTCTAAAAGATATACCATTAATTGAGATTATTCGCTCTGAGGGTGATGGGATGATTACATGTGTAGATCAAGCAGGAAATGTATTTGCTTGGAATCTTGAGATTATAACAGAACCAGTTCTGATTGGTGAGATCCTTTGCAGAACCAAGGAGAAGGTTTTAAATACAGACTACAAAGGGGACAACATTCTCCTAATATGTAAAAAGCAACAAATGCAACTTATTGACATACATCAAATTGGTGTATGTGATCAATTCAATCCCCCGAGAGGAAAAACATTTAAGCAAGCCATAATGGATCAAAACTCACGCTTCATCCTTGCTTTGCTGTGCAATTGCCCGTTTCTGTTAGTCTGGAATTGTGCCTCAGGACAGTGTGTGCTGAGTCTGGACACTGCAAACTGTCAAGCTAGTAAACTTCTGAAATGTGGGGCCACTTACTTGGCAGCAATAACAAGTGTAAGTGTTCTTATTTGGGACATGGATCTCATTGCAGCTTCAGCATTGGCCCCAAAATCTGGAAAGAGGGTGGAGATGGTGGCTTTCGGATCTCATGGAGGAAGCTGTTACTCAGCAGATGGCTCAGAACTTGTGTGGAAGTGGGCAATATCAGGTGGCAAAGTAGAAGGCTGCTTCCTTCACCAAGGTTCTGTGGAGTCTATGTCCGTCTCTGGAGATGGCAACTACCTTGTGAGTATTGCAAGAGGAGACATATATGTCTGGGATACCAACAGTGGGAAAAATATTCACAGAATCTCTGGTAGTCAAGCATACAAGGTTTTAATAACTCCCAAAGGCAACTCTGGAGTTGCCCTTTCAGAGACAGGTCCATCAAGGGTTTGGAAGTTGCAGAGTGGAAACAGGATTTGCAGCATTCATCATCATCTCAGAAATGCTGCCATTTCACAAGAGAGTACCTTCCTTTTAGGTCTTAACAGTGGGAATCTCTTGGCTGTTAGCCTCTGGTCTGGTAATATTAGTAAATGCTTCTTGTGCTCCAAAAAGTCAGATGTTGTTGTTGCTTTCCATTCTCTGCCCGACCATCCAGATTATGTGATTGTTGCTTCAGCCTCAGGCACTGTGTACTCCTGGAGGTTAACAGAGGATACTATTTGTCGTCAATTCAAGTTGCCAGACTCTTCCTTGTGTCAACCTGAGATCTTTAGCCTATCATCAGATGGGGGGTATGCCATCCTTTCTATATCTGAATCCACTATAAACATCTTAGACTTCTCCAACAGTAAACTCTGCTCTTTGAGAACTGAAGGACCTGTTCTGCAACCAGATGTGACTGTCTGTGTTTCTGGTCAATATGTGGTCTATACATGTTTCTCCTCGTTGGTGTGCCACAATATGCCCTGTGATCTCCATGAAAAACCGATGCTGGTAGTCGTACGTCTGACTGATGGAGAGACCGTAGGAAGGTTCTATTTGTGCAAGAACCCTTCTACTCTAACTGTGTCAAAGGATTTGTTTGTGTATGTAGGGTTTGAGGATGGTTCTGTAGGAGTTTATGCTGTTATTGACACCAAGATGGGTAACACCAGCTGGAAGGAGGAAGGTCAAAGCCCAACACTTTTGTGTCCATTGGATGAGCAACTGATTTGGTCACCTCTGGTAAATCCTAACCTTACTTGGGTTGAACTGCCGCTGCAATCGTTTTAAATAGTTCCAGTGTAACCAATTCTGGTTTTGGCACTGAGGTCCAAAAGGAATGTATATATGTAAAAATGTAGTTTTACAGAATGTCCATATTGTTTTGACATATGAAGATAAAAAATATATTTTTACAATGTTCCAGAATGCTAAGACTGCGTTTTTGATATGTGATGTACATATGTTTATCATAACAGAAAAATAAAAAATATCTTATTCTTAAATCTGAACATTGAGTCAGAGGACATGTTAAACTATAAGAAACACATATCATGCCATCTCAGCATGTTTTTATGACTGAATAAAATACATTTTTATACGCATTTTACCCCTAAAATGTCAGGCCCTGTCACAGACAAATTTGTATATGTTAGAATGGTTTCCTAATGAATTTCTTTGATACAAATAGCATTTTCTTATTGGTCACATGTTCCTGATTGTATCTAACATGGTTTTTTTAATTCCTTTAAGAAATATAAGCAACCTTTCGGTCAACTGTAGTATGCAAAAATCACAGAATACCCGCCAGGCACTCATATATTTTTAAAAGAACTACATTTACATAGGAGATTTTTACAAAAACATAGTAGTGGATATATACCCCCACCGTCATCTACACAGTTAAAGAGATTAATTCATCAATATTTCCTCAAATACTACATTTTTATATAATAATTTTCTCTGTGACAGGACTGACTTTCTGGATTTGGTTGACAACTGATATTGTCCAAACATCTTTTTAATTAAACTAATTTCATTTTATTTCAATATAAAAAAATATTTCATTTAACAATTAATTTAAAAATTCATTAAAATTCCATTTAACAATAACATGGCCAGATACAATAACAATAAACAACTAGAATGGCACAATGGCACAAACACAGACAGGAGTGAAAACAAAATTGTAATGGTACTACTAAGGCCTCTTGTAGCTCTTTCACTTTGTCCTGGAGCTTCTCTTTCTTGAAACGCTTTCGCCCCTCTCTCTTTTACCTGCAACATACATCACACATACTGTCACACAACCATTTAACAGTCATTTAAAGGTTATACTCTATTCAGTTACTGTATAGTTCTATGGAAATATAACTTCATAATATATAAAGTACATTTTACTATGATACAGCAAATATAATCAATAGACATTTAACTGAATAGCACAATGTAAAGTAACTGTGGTACCACATCTTATTACGGCTCAGTGATAACAGGGTAATATGGTAATATCTACATTATTACTTAGGAAATTACATAGAAATCACGGAAATTGCATGTCATTTCATAGGTAATAATGTAGAAATTACCATGAAATCACCCTGTTATTACTGTACTGTAATATGAAGTGAAATATCATTACTATACAAAGTGCAAACTCAAAAGCAGTGCTACATAAGCCTAGGTAAAAAATTTGTCGATGAGCATAAAAACTCTATTTCTATTTCTCTGTCTATTTATTCAAATAATGTATTACTATGGCATTCGTTAAATACACATTATATACAAACAAAAGGTAATAAAAAGAACAATGCCATTCATTTGTAAGGCCGTGTCACAGGAATGTGATGGGACTGATGTGACAGGGCCTGACGGTCGGCCATTTCAAACTGCCATTACTCAGGCTGCTAGCATGCTAGCATAAAAACTGTTAACATGCAAGCAAGGAATTTCAGTAACCTTTTTAGACATGTTTTGGTTTTAAAAAACATTTTCATTATGTTTTGGGATGTTTTACCATGACAGGGCCTGACGCTTTAGCTCGTCCTCCTCAAAAAAAACATATAAAAACAAGCTTAAAATCACAAAATTCAATGATGGAACTCACTCTTGATCAGTGTCTGCTTCACCTCAGTCAAATGAAGTCACTTCCTCTGAGTCATACCCTTAAAGGCCTATTGCAAACATTTTATGTAGAGTTTTATGTAAACGTGACAGGGCTGACCGAAAACATGGGGACAGTTGTAAAATAGTATTTATTTGTAGAATTTATGTATAATTTCATGTTTTTAAGTAAATGATGTGAATGATAACAGCTTAAATTTGTTATTGATGGAGTTTTTTTTTTTTTAATAAATAACAGTTTTTAGTGTAACAAAACTATGAAAGCTGTAGCTCCAATTTGGCTGAGGACAAGGACAAAAACAGGATTCGTAATTTTCAAAAGTGTTTTTTATTAAGAAAGAAATCAGTGAGTTTTAGACATTTTTTGGATGAAATACTTTTTAGTCACTGTAACAATTCAAGGACAGATAATGTACGTTTCTGGTAGAATGTCCCAACAAATATACAAAATCTAAATATGTTAATTTGTCTCAAGAAAAAATCAGGTGTGAAAATGTATGCTATACATAGCCAGTTTAAAAAAAATTAACAAAGGATTTAAGGCTAACAGAGTATCACAATATAATTTTTTCTGTATTATATTTTCTTTTGACCTATTTATGATACATTTTTGTATTGTTGATTGTTGCATAGCAATCCATGGTTTTGTTCACTTTGTATTGTTTAGAATGAGTTTTGTATTAAAGCTGGAAAATAGCTATAGGCTGTATTTCATTTTATTAATGTTAATAATAATACATATTAGGGACACTGTGGTTCAACTTACAAAAGACAAAAAAAATAGTATTCAGAAGTATTTACCTTTATTTGTCTATTTATTTGATAATTTGATGTTTTTAGTGTAGTGCAAAAAAAATATAGAAATATACACATTTAGCCTATTAAAACATTTATCAAATATTAAAACATTTATCAAATCATTACAAAAATGTTTGATACGGAAGAAAATAGAAGCACGGCAATTACATGTATTACTACATGTAGGCTGTATTCATACTGTACAATTTAAAAACGAAATGCGGTCATAACTACGAAGAGATTACCGCGTGTGACCTAAGGACTACAATTCCCTTCACCATATACATTCATACGGAAGTGATCTTTTGCCATAAGTGCACTTCCGCTCTACTGCCAATTCCTTTCCTGTCTGTGGCCTTCGGCAAGATGGCGGTGCAAATCTCGAAGAAGAGAAAGGTTGGTACGAATTTCACCGCAAATGTGTGTAATTAAAGTACAGGGGTGCGAAATAAGAGTTGGACATTATTACTATGGTACTTAGTTATGATTTAAGCAGTACAGATGAGGATTTTATAAAGCAGTGTTGGTGGATTGAACTGGATGATGTCGGCACTGAATCTGATGTGAAACATGGCAGATGAACGCTGCGTTCCGTTCAGTGAACTTTCATATTTGTGCCGTCCAAACATGTATAATGCAATATATAAGTGACCTTTAAGCGCTTTATATGTACCCGGAAACTTTCGTTAGTATGGCTGCAAGAAAATGATACTATATTCAGGTATGGACTATATGAGGAGTTTTATATATCAGCAGTTGTTCATGAAACATAAATATTTCTAGTGTTGAACAGCATGTGGTTTGTCTTTTACTTTTGTTTGACAATTATTATGGGATTTAAAACTGAAAAATGCAGGTACGATGTAATTCATGTATGTGATTATATGACTTGCTTGTCTTTAGTTTAATTTCCGCATCAGGATGTATTAATCATTTTAACGTTTATCTATTAGTTCGTGTCAGATGGTATCTTCAAAGCTGAGCTGAATGAGTTCCTTACCCGAGAGCTCGCCGAGGATGGATACTCCGGTGTGGAGGTCCGTGTCACACCAACAAGAACAGAAATCATCATCCTAGCCACCAGGTGTGGGCTATATCCTCTTGTTTAGTTTCATGACCATGTGCATTTAAAAGTATCCATGTAGTCTTGCTTGAGCATAAAGTGTAATGACTACTTTTGTTTGTCTTTTTAGGACCCAGAATGTCCTGGGAGAGAAAGGCCGCCGCATTCGTGAACTGACTGCTGTCGTTCAGAAACGATTCGGGTTCCCCGAGGGCAGTGTGGAGGTAAGATTGGTAGAGTTGTAAATGGTGTCCAAAATTAGATTGTGATGGCTAGTTCTAACGTATTGGGTCTTTTTTCGTTGTAGCTGTACGCTGAGAAGGTCGCCACCCGGGGTCTCTGCGCCATCGCTCAGGCAGAGTCGCTGCGCTACAAGCTGCTCGGAGGTCTGGCTGTCCGTAGGTGAGCGTTCACTTCCTAGCACACCATGCACATTTACCGACTGAAATTCCCTTCAGTGATGATACGATGACGAGACGGAAAGGGCCCGTTCTGTCTTTGAGGATTCTGGGTCAGGTTCATGTTCTGTGCGTCTGACTTCAGGCTCTCAAAGCAGTGGGTCCAGTTGCTTGAAGAGATAGAGGCATTTGTCTGAGAAGGATGGATGGAAAGCAGGCAGTGTGTTTTAAATGGAGTTCAGATTATTTTTCCTTTCCATATCCTCTATTTATATTTCTATATCATGTTTGTTGTCTTCAGGGCCTGCTATGGTGTGCTGCGCTTCATCATGGAGAGCGGGGCCAAGGGTTGTGAGGTGGTTGTCTCTGGTAAACTGAGAGGTCAGAGAGCCAAGTCCATGAAGTTTGTGGATGGCCTGATGATCCACAGTGGAGACCCTGTTAACTACTACGTTGACACCGCCGTCCGCCACGTACTGCTCAGACAGGGTGAGTAAGAGTGGCATGGATGATGAATTGGGATGTTTTTGTCAAATATTTAAAATTTATATTTTAATAGGGGCTCTGTGGAAATGTATGAAGAGTGTAAGTGTATAAAAAGTAATTAGAAAAATATTAAAATTAATAGTGTTATAGCAGTAGAGTACTGGGTAAAAAGTGTAATGAGACAATGCAAACTAAATATTTTTCAAATATTTCGAACAGATTCATGAATACTGAGTTTTAACTTCTCAAATCTTTAGCAAATTGTGGTACATTATTTTACTAGGGGGTCAGTGGAATTATTTAATGTTAAAATAATTTAAATTTGATTAAAATGAGTAAATACAGTATTATAAAAGTACAATGCTGTGAGTAGAAACAAAATGTAATGTAACTTCATTGAAACTAAATGTTTTCAAATATTTTAGACTTTTGTGTTCATTTTTCTCATTGTAAATTGGGTCTTTATACAAGAAACGTTTCCATATTAGGGTGGGAGAACCTCACACAAACATGAACATATTTGGGTTCTGTGGCATGTGAATTTTAATCACTATTGCGATCAGATGATTATGTAGTTGTGACAGACCTGTTTCAATGGATCTATGTTGCATTGAGAGCTTGTGATTCAAATTGTAATCAAATCAGCAAGTCTGAGCGGATGCACATCTGTTCTTAAAGGGATAGTTCACCCAAAAATTAAAATTGTCATTATTTATTATTCATTATTATCATTATTTACCCTCAAGTTATTCCAAACCTGTATGAATTTCTTTCTTCTGCTGAACACAAAAGAGATTTTGAAGAATGTGTAACCAAACAGTTGATGGACCCCGCTGATTTCCATAGATCCCCCCCCCATACTATGGAAGTCAATGGGGTTCATCAACTGTTTGGTTACCAACATGCTTAAAAATATCATCTTTTGTGTTCGGCAGAAGAAAGAAATTCATACAGATTTGGAACAACATAAGGGTGAATACATGATGACAGAATTTTAATTTTTGGGTGAACTATCCATTTAAGTACTTTGACTTTAATGTGTGAAGCTTTTTCCATTTAAAACCGTATGGTTTAGGATAGCACCACTAATGTCTTGCATATTGAGCAACTAATCATTGTTCCAAATTTAATCTCTGAACCAAATTATCATCTCTTCAGTGATGATATAATGAACCAGAACTTCATTGTTTTGTAAGTCTTCAGAGTAGTGTGATGATTTAGAGGTGTTAGTCTGAGAAGGTTCTGAATGTGTGCTTTGAAACGTATGGTAAAACTCAAATGGGTTGGTATTAATCGTTCTTCTGGTCGAAGTTTTATACATCTTTGTTATTCTGTATGTTCGTATAGGTGTGCTTGGAATCAAGGTGAAAATCATGCTTCCCTGGGATCCCAGTGGCAAGATCGGCCCCAAGAAGCCCCTGCCTGACCACGTCAGCATCGTGGAGCCCAAAGAGGAGGTCCTCCCCACCACCCCAGTGTCCGAACAGAAGGGGGCCAAGCCCGAGGGCCCAGTCATGCCACAGGGAGCCCCAGTGCCGACCGCATAAAGGGTAAGACCCTAAAAACCCAGTACTGAGGTCAAGTGACCTCCACGTTTCCTTCAGTGATGATTCGATGACGAGTCGGATTGAGGCAGCCCTCTGAGGATTCTGGGTCAGGCTCATGTTCTGTGCGTCTGACTTTAGTTCCTCAGAGAATCGTGTCTCCTCTTAGATTGAAGATTTTGAGGCATTTGTCTGAGAAGGGTTTTCTTAATCGACTACTTGTCTTTGAAATGCTTTTTTTATTCTAACAAGATGTTTTTGTCTCTTACAGGTTGTCTGATCATTGATGGAAGGCCTACACTTTTCTGTATAAACAAAAATAAAAGAATAAATGGGGAAATGTTGTCTGTTTTCATTCATTTCAAAGCTGTAATGAATGATTCCAGTACTTAATGGTTTTAGTAGCCGATGGTGTCCCAGAATGGAAATAGCCGTCCATAAGTCATGTGATCAGTAAAAGGTGCTTTACAGTGCTAGTGATGTGACTTCTTTTTTTCCTTTCTTTTCTTTCCCTTTAACTGTTTTTTTTTATACATGCGTGTGAAGGCATGCAGAATGTTGTTACCCTGAACTACACTGATATGCTCATGTGTTAATCTCTAGATGCTTAGCTTTATTTAATAACAGCTTTACTTTTAGGATAAAGACTACTGGTTTTCATTTAATCATAGTTCCTGTAGCTCAAGTTATGGTACAAAACATTTGCAGATTTTGGATTTGTAACCTATAGAGCTGTGAGGGTGTCAGATGACATGCCATTTTATTTACTTGGTATTCTGAAGCACTAAAATTGCACATGTCCAAAACAAATGTGTTATACATGGTACTTTTGTTAGTGGGCTAAACTATTTGAAGAATTTTCAGTCTTTAAAAAAAAAAAAAAAGTAGTACCTATATTCATGAAAGGCCCTGCATTAGTGAACTGACTGCCGTCGTTCAGGAGTGATTCAGGTTCCCCGAGGGCAGTGTGGAGGTAAGATTGGTAGAGTTGTAAATGGTGTCCAAAATTAGATTGTGATGGCTAGTTCTAATGTATTGGGTCTTTTTTCGTTGTAGCTGTACGCTGAGAAGGTCGCCACCTGGGGTCTCTGCGCAATCGCTCAAGCAGAGTCGCTGCGCTACAAGCTGCTCGGAGGTCTGGCTGTTCGTAGGTGAGCGTTCACTTCCTAGCACACCATGCACATTTACCGACTGAAATTCCCTTCAGTGATGATACGATGACGAGACGGAAAGGGCCCGTTCTGTCTTTGAGGATTCTGGGTCAGGTTCATGTTCTGTGCGTCTGACTTCAGGTCCTCAAAGTAGTGGGTCCAGTTGCTTGAAGAGATAGAGGCATTTGTCTGAGAAGGATGGATGGAAAGCAGGCAGCGTGTTTTAAATGGAGTTCAGGTTATTTTTCCTTTCCATATCCTCTGTTTATATTTCTATATCATGTTTGTTGTCTTCAGGGCCTGCTATGGTGTGCTGCGCTTCATCATGGAGAGCGGGGCCAAGGGTTGTGAGGTGGTTGTCTCTGGTAAACTGAGAGGTCAGAGAGCCAAGTCCATGAAGTTTGTGGATGGCCTGATGATCCACAGTGGAGACCCTGTTAACTACTACGTTGACACCGCCGTCCGCCACGTACTGCTCAGACAGGGTGAGTAAGAGGCATGGAAGATGAATTGGGATTTGTTTTTGTCAAATATTTAGCAAATTTATATTTTAATAGGGGCTCTGTGGAAATGTTTGAAGAGTATAAAAGTGTATAAATAAGTAAGAAAATATTAAAATTAATACAGTGCTATAGCAGTAGAGTACTGGGTAAAAAAATGTAATGAAACTAAATTATTTAAATAAGTTTGGTTAAAATGAGTAAATACAATAAAATGGTACAATGCTATGAGTAGAAATTAAATGTGATGCAACTTCATTGAAACTAAATGTTTTCCAAATTTTAGACTTGTTCATTTTTCTCATTGTAAATTGGGTCTTTATACAAGAAACGTTTCCATATTAGGGTGGGAGAACCTCACACAAACATGAACATATTTGGGGTCTGTGGCATGTGAATTTGAATCACTATTGCTATCAAATGATTACGTAGTTGTGACAGACCTGTTTCAGTGGATCTATATTGCATTGAGAGCTTGTGATTCAAATTGTAATCAAATCAGCAAGTCTGAGATGATGCACATCTGTTCTTAAGTACTTGAACTTTAGTGCGTGAAGCTTTTGCCATTTAATACTGTATGGTTTAGGATAGCACCACTAATGTCTTACATATTGAGCAACTAATTATTGTTCCAAATTTATTCTCGGAGCCGAATTAACTTCCCTTCAGTGATGTAATGAACCAGAACTTCATTGTTTTGTAAGTCTTCAGAGTAGCGTGACGATTTAGAGGCGTTAGTCTGAGAAGGTTCTGAATGTGTGCTTTGAAACGTATGGTACAGCTCAGGGGCTGGTATTAATACTAATTGTTCTTCTGGTCAAAGTTTTATACATCTTTGTGGTTCTGTATGTTCATATAGGTGTGCCTGGAATTAGGGTGAAAATCATGCTTCCCTGGGATCCCATCTTGGATTGCATCAGGGAGCCCAAAGAGGAGGTCCTCCCCACCACCCCAGTGTCCGAACAGAAGGGGGCCAAGCCCGAGGTCCCAGTCATACCACAGGGAGCCCCAGTGCCGACCGCATAAAGGGGTAAGACCCTAAATACCCAGTATTGAGGTCAAGTGACCTCCACGTTTCCTTCAGTGATGATTCGATGACGAGTCGGATTGAGGCAGCCCTCTGAGGATTCTGGGTCAGGCTCATGTTCTGTGCGTCTGACTTTAGTTCCTCAGAGAATCGTGTCTCCTCTTAGATTGAAGATTTTGAGGCATTTGTCTGAGAAGGGTTTTCTTGATCGACTACTTGTCTTTGAAATGCTTTTTTTTTTTTTTTTTTATTCTAACAAGATGTTTTTGTCTCTTCCAGGTTGACTGATCATTGATGGAAGGCCTACACTTTTCTGTATAAACAAAAATAAAAATAAAATTAATTGGGGAAATGTTGTCTGTATTAATTCGTTTCAAATCTGTAATAAATGATTCCAGTACTTAAAGGTTTTAGTAGCTTTTAATATTTTACTGGACGATGGTGTCCCAGAATGGAAATAGCCATCCATAAGTCATGTGATCAGTAAAAGGTGTGTGACTGCTAGTGATGTGACTTTTCCTTTCTTTTTTTTCCCGTTAAGTGTGTGTGGTGCATGTGAAGGCATGCAGAATGTTGTTACCCTGAACTACACTGATATGCTCATGTGTTAATCTCTAGATGCTTAGCTTTATTTAATAACAGCTTTACTTTTAGGATAAAAGTAAAGGACTTAAGGACTACTGGTTTTCATTTTCTGATAGTTCCTGTAGCTCAGGTTGATACAAAACATTTGCAGATTTTGAATTTGTAACCTATAGAGCTGTGAAGGCGTCAGATGACATGCCATTTTATTTACTTGGTATTGTTAAAATTGCACGTCCAAAACAAACGTATTAACCATTGTACTTTTGTTAAACTATTTGAATAATTTTTAGCCTCAAGAAAAAGTTCCTATATTCATGAAGGCAGTGCAGTGCTGCTGTACCTGTGTGTGTCATGGGTGGATCGTATAAGGTTACACACACGCACACCTGATTCACACAGCCTGAGCTGCTGCTGACTGCATGAAGAACTTAAGCTTTAGCTGAAGATCATGAGTTTACCGGACTATAAGTCTCCTGGAAAGCAGTCCTCAGCACCTGTACAGTCGGTAAGACATTAAACATAAATAGATACGTTTACATACAACGAATACATCTGAAAGTGAATAGCCACATTGTAACACTTTAAGCGTTTATGTTCTATTTCATGTAGCAGCTGTTCTGTGTTTTAGCTATTCTTTCGATCGCCTGATGTGTAATTTTGTAACATTCATTTAATTTCTGACACATTGTAATAATGTCTGTTATTGTGTGCTGTTAAAGTTCACGGTAGATTGTCATAGCACCACCTGTAAAACAAATACTCGCGAGTTTCGCGTGCACTTAGTACACGATACTTAGTTCAGTAACAAGAATGTAGTTGTTTCCCCAACAGTATTGTATGCTTAAGGCGGAAGCTGGTAAAGGATTAAACGACGACTTTTTTTTTTTCCGACATGAATTTTGCCTTTTTTTTTTTTTTTAATTACTCTTTACTTACCCGAAAACCGAGATTAATAAAATGTTCTTAATATTTCAAATGCTGAGCATGTAACATTAATGGCAAGTTATGTCAGTAATTCTGCTGCATTTGCTGCATCCCTCAGCTAGCTAACTTTTCTTAAAAAATATTAATAAAAAATAAATGGGGAGAACTAAACTGCATGGCGTTATTTTATTTATTTATGACGTACTATCATGACACTACCATGTTTTTAGACACGTTTTTAGCAATTCTCTGAAACACCTTGGAGTACCATTTAAATACCATCTTATGTTGATCTTTGCTTTAGTGTTTTATACACCATATTTATGCACATTTTACAAATCTGATTAAAATAAATATTGTAAGATTTCCTGCCTTTTTTTCTAATTACTATTTAAATCCTGTTGAGTTTATATCAAAGAAATATGATCATCTTAAAAGCACAATATGTAAGATTTTTGGATTAAAATATCCAAAAACCACTAGAACAATGTTATATATTTTGATGACTTTTGTACTTACATTATCCCAAATGTTTCCAAGAATGTTTAAATCCAGGGAAATAAGCCATTTTAACCAGGACATGGACCGTGTCCATGCGCTGCCTATCAATGAAATCATACCCACGTTACCCTCGGTTTCCAGTTTTATTTTGTAGAGACCATGAAAACACCAAAGATGCTTTAATATATTATGTGTTTTATTAGACAGGTGAGCAACTGTTTGGATACATTCATCGACAGAAACTAATCATTGTTATATAGCTCAACACAGTCTTATTGTTTAAATCTCGTTTTCTTGAGTTACAGTGCCTAATATAAATCTAGCTTACAGCAGTGTGCATTAGGCCCAAGTGTCTCATAGTAGCCGCAGAGCAAACTCAGAGTAGCACTATAACAACTTCCAACACACAAATGTATCTAATATGATAAAACAGCGCTGCTTTACCCCACATACGTTTGACTGGAAGAAGTGGAGGCGGCGACTGTGGCATAATAAAAGCTCCTCTGCTCTCGAGCCATGTGTCGCGCTCGTCTCTCATTATCAATCGCTCCAGCGGCCTTGTTTCTGCTCTCACAGCACTCGGTCCTGCTCTGCTTCATACTACAGTAACGTTAATAATCTCATCCATGAACATGATTTCTGCCCAAGTCCTGTCCCGATTCTTTTCCACCGGCTGTAGACATGAAGACAACACCTCCCATGATTCCACAAAATCAAGGCGTCATCAAGCTATGCCTTTGTTTTGAATAAGTGACCTCTCATGGTGAAAATTTACATAGTGTGCCTTTAAATGCTTGTTTTTTTCTGTCCACAGAAATCCCAAGTTGTCCAGCTGAATATCGGAGGTCATGTCTTCAGCACCACCCTGGGGACCATCCGGAAATTCCCAAACTCCACACTGGCAGACCTGTTTAACGGATCAACCAAACGGCTGGACTCTGAGGGTCGTTACTTCGTAGACCGTGATGGGACTCATTTTGCATACATCCTTGAGTACCTCAGAACAGAGAAAGTTCCCACTGATCACCTACAGGAAGTGCATAAGGAGGCGCTTTACTATGACATCAAACCTCTGGTCAAAGCCATTGAGGAGACGCCTCAGTTCTTTGGAGAGACAGTCGGAAGACAGCAGTTTTTGGCCCGTGTGCCAAATTACCGTGAAAACCTGGAGGTGATCGTCCGGGTGGCCAGAGCGGAGGCCATCGCCTCACGTTACTCCAACATAATCGTGTGTGTTGTGAGGACAGAAGATGATTTAGCCAGATACAATGATGCTATTGACAGTCTCGGCACCCCAAAAGAGTCTGTGGTGAGCTTTGGTCCGTGGAAAGCTCCAGCATCAGTGAATGACCTGTTAGATTGTGTCAAAATAGACATAGAGGCCAAAGGATATAAAGTAAAGATCCAACCACACAACATAGACAAAGGGTTTCTCTTTAAGAGCTACAACTTTTTCTATAAATTGATTTTCACCTGGTGGTGAAGACTGTCAGGCCCAACATTAAGGCCTTTCATGACCTGGAAATAGGGATGTACAAAGTGAAGGAATATTTGTGTATATATATATATATATATATATATATATATAGTCATATATATATAGTCAAAAGTTTGGACACGGTAATTAAAAATACAGTAAAAACAGTAATATTGTGAAATATTATTACAATTTAAAATAACTGTTTTCTGTTTGAATATAATTTATAAAGTAATTTATTCCTGTGATCAAAGCTGAATTTTCAGCATCATTACTCCAGTCTTCAGTGTCACATGATCCTTCAGAAATCATTCTAATATGATGATTTGCTGCTCAAGAAACATTTATTAACGATTATTATCAATGTTGAAAACAGTTGTGTACTTTTTTTTTTTTCAGGATTCCTTGATGAATAGAAAGTTCAAAAGAACAGCATTTATCTGAAATACAAAGCTTTTGTAACATTATACACTACCGTTCAAAAGTTTGGGATCAGTAAGAATTTGTATTTTTATTTTTTTGAAAAGAAATTAAAGAAATTAATACTTTTATTCAGCAAGGATGCATTAAATCGATCAACAGTGACTAAAGATATTTATAATGTTACAAAAGATTATATTTCAAATAAACGCTGTTTACAGAAATCAGTTATTTTAAATTGTAATATTTCACAATATTACTGTTTTTACTGTATTTTTAATTAAATAAATGCAGCCTTGGTGAGCAGACGAAACTTCTTTTAAAAACAATAAAAATAAAAACAATTAAAAAAATCTTACCATACATATATATATATATATATATATATATATATAATGATTGACTTATTAAACTAATCAGACTTATCAAACATTTCTTTAGCAGACCCACATATATGACAGACAGATGTCAATCATGTATAATGAAGTTCTTATCTGTCAGTATCTGTTCAACCCTTGTTTAATATTGACACTAGTTGTGCTATCCTGGCCTTAGGCTTAAAATAGCTTCTGCATGGATGTCTTATAAAGTTTTAAAGGAATGTTCTGGTTCAATACAAGTTAAGTTTTCTCAGCAGCATTTATGGCATTCTGTGGAATCCAATTATTTTGACGTGTGTGTGTGTGAAAAGTCTGGGAAAACATACTACATACTACATACACTTTCATGTATTTTAAGTGCATAATTTTTAAGTCTTGAGTGCAAGTGTTTGTCACAGATGCTGGTAAAAGGCTTTACATCAACATTAGGTCTTAAGGAATGTTCCTAGGTATACATTTCCCAATGCATTCTTTAAGAATGAACATTTTTAGTGAAACAGGTCCACTTCATGTACTGATGTTATTATTATTAACATTGTTAATATTACCTTAATTTGTGCCATGTATATATAATATGTCTGTTTTAACTGCAGCATGTGTCCAATGTCTGTTCCATTTTTTTCACTGCTAAGACACTTGGGACGAACCCTTTTCCTTGTGGAGATTATTAAAAAAAAGGTACAAAATAATATTAAGAAAAAGTGATGTGCCTCTTCCAGCAGAATGGCTGTTGTAATGTCATACTTCATGTATGTTTGTGGAAAAACAATGCAAAAGAAAAGTCGAATGATTTTAAAGATACCGTACCTTAGTGGGTTCATGAAATTGTTGCTCAGAGAGTTTGTGCCATCTTTTTAAGTTTTAAATTTGT
This sequence comes from Hypophthalmichthys nobilis, assembly GCA_037950665.1. Classification (NCBI taxonomy): domain Eukaryota; kingdom Metazoa; phylum Chordata; class Actinopteri; order Cypriniformes; family Xenocyprididae; genus Hypophthalmichthys; species Hypophthalmichthys nobilis. Next base: position 15,985,828 of record CM075484.1, on the reverse strand, counting down.
ATACTATAGCTGTTGTTCTAGTTTGAAATGTTCAAAAATAGATTTAATTACTTAAAATGTGTTCTTTGTTTTGAATGTTAAATTGTCTAATATATACTGCAGTGCTATCTAGTTCATTATTCTCTGTTGTTATTATAGCCTCTTATATGTTGTTATACTTTTTAAAAACAGATATTTAATTCTTTAATCAGTCTCTATATGTAGCTTTTCTAGAAAAATAAAACAGAAACAACTGAAAGTTCAAGCTCAGGAAAAAAATGTAATGAATATGTATATTGTTGTAATTTTACTTATATCAGAATAGACTGTTTATAATTGTAATATAATATAATATAATATGGAATTAAATGTATTATGCATGAGGCACTGAATGCATACAGATAATTTTACAATTAAAAGGAAAAGGCCTCGATCACAGAACTGTCCTAGAGTGATTTTTGAAGACTTCCGTCCATGTGGCGTCGCTGTTTCAAATCAAAGTTCTGACGCCGCTGAATAGGGCGCGCGTGAAGAAGTGCAGGAGCGGATAAACACTGCTATGGCAGCTCATCTGAAAAAACGAGTTTATGAGGAATTCTCTAAAGTTTCTCAGGTGAACACGTAAATCATACATATTGATAATATAATATCATAAAATATGTGTTGGTTGCGTAATATAATTATATATGATGATATTCGAATAAATGCAAAGCAGATGTAGCCTTTAGCATTAGTGTGTATTCATTATTATTCTAATTACAACGGCATTTTTTTCCCCCCATATTGTTTGGGTGTGATTGTTTTAGTCAAATGTTATACATTTTTATACGTACATTTATATATTTTCCTCGTCCCACTGACACTTCCCACTCAACATTTCCCTGTCAATTTTTAAATTAGGCCTAATATTTAACTTGTGTGTAGCTGGTGATGCTGAAGTTAATAAATAATAAATAAATAACTGTATGAATGTTCAAATCCTTCATGGTTGTGTCTGAGACCTTTTTCACAAAATATCTGAAATATCAGTACTAAATAATCAGTTATTCTTTTTCTCATTGATTATATCAGGCTTTTTGAAATTACATACTATAAATTAGATTATGTTTTTAATCCTGTTGTCATCTCTTCACAGCAGGTGTCTCTTGAGGAGGTTCCTACAAAGAAACTTCGACTGACCAAACCCAGTAAATCAGCCGCTCTTCACATTGACCTGTGTAAAGCCAGCAACCCCACAGACGCTCTGCAGTACCTGCTGAGTTTTGCACGAAAGCCCGTAGAGGCCGAGAGTGTGGAGGGAGTCGTGCGCATACTGCTCGAGCATTATTACAAGGTATCAGAAAGAGAAACTTCATGAAACATGCAAATACACGTTTCTTGATACTGATATTAAATATTTACCACCCACACTTTTTTTTTTTTTTTTTTTTTTAAATGAGACACTTGCACATTCCAGTTTATGTGTTTATAATAAAAAGTAAGATGAGTTATTATATTTAACAACTGTGTCTTTATATGTATTTATGGTGATGTGGTCTACAGGAGTCTGATAACTCGGTCAGGCTGAAGATCGCCTCTCTGCTGGGTTTATTATCAAAAACGCAGGGCTTCGCTCCAGACTGCATAGTAGACGACGCTATAAACACTCTCAACAATGAAAGTAAGTATAAAATCATAAGACTCTGTTTAAAAATTAATTTGACAATATAAATGTCTTGAATGAGTTGCACTTAATTAAATTTAATGTACATTGTCACATATATAAATTTAAGGATATGCTGGGCAGAGTTAATATTGATAATTCAAACTAAGACTAGTTTAAATTCTATTAATTGAAATAAATCAGAAATAATATATAAATATTAGTTAAAAAACTTAAATTAACAAAAATTAGAAATGTTGCCTTGGTTATGAACTGAAATAAGTGTGAAGTGCTAAAATTATTAACTGAAAATAAATAAAACCAAACCTGAAAAGTACATTAAACCTGAATAGCAAAATTAAAAAAATAAAATGACAAAAGCAGATAAAATTACTAAACTAAAATTAACATGAAAACTAAAAAAATACTGGTGCTGGGGACAACATTTTTTAACAAGAAAACATTTAATGAAAGTTAAAGTAGTTATTTCTGACACATGAAATGCATTGTTAAAAATAAAATAACATTTTTTTATTGAGTCTGATTAGGCCAGATGAAAAAAACCCTTACATTTAAACCCTGAATATTATGCAAGGTGGTGTAAATATTTTCTAGTCAGAGTAGATTAGTTTTGGTTAATCGTGTGTGGAAATTGGATTTTTCTAAGAATTTCATCTGTGTTTTAGAGTCTCATCAGGTTCTGGCGCAGCTGCTGGACACGCTACTGATCATTGGTACTCAACTCCCAGACAAGATCGCTGTCATTCAGAGACTTATAGATGTGGCCTGCAAGGTGACTGCAATAACTAAGATTTCTTCTGCAATCATACTTTTTGGCAGTACCATTATTCATACTGATTTCATAAGTTTTTTAACAGCTTTTATATTATCTGAATTATTATTATTTTTAATATTTTATTTTCATGCCATATTTTTCCTCAGCATCTCTCAAGCACTTATTTTGGGGTGAGGAATAAGTGTCTCCAGCTCTTGGGCTGTCTGGGGACGGTTGATAAGCCTCTCAGTAAAGAGACTGATGCCGGACCTGGAGCACAAATATCACCTGTACGGGATGTACAGAGTTTGATCAGCGACTATTTTCAGGACCAGGACCCTCGTGTCCGCACCGCCGCCATCAAAGCCATGGTACATGAGCTCTGTTGAATAATGTGGTGTTAAAACTGCATTTATTGCCACTTTCTTTAAATGACTTCTGTGTTTTTCTTTCTCCCATCAGCTGCAACTACATGAAAGAGGGATGAAAATTCAACAGACTATTTATAACCAGGTCGACACAAATTATAATAATCTTATACTACCATTTAAGTTTGGGGTTGGTTAATTTTTTGATATTTTTGAAAGAAGTCTCTTCTGCTCAAGGCTGCATTTATTTGATTAAAAATACAGTAAAAACAGTAATATTGTAAAATATGATTACAATTTAAATGAACTTTCTGTTAAAATGTATTTAAAAAATATAATTTATTCATGTGATGCAAAACTGAATTTTCAGCATCATTACTCCAGTATTCAGTGTCACATGATCATTCAGAAATCATTCTAATATGCTGATTTTCTGCTCAAGAAACATTTCTTATTATTATCAATGTTGAAAACAGCTTCATATTTTTGTGGAAACATGATGCGTTTTTTTTTCAGGATTATTTTGTGAATAGAAAGTTCAAAATAACAACATTTAATTTAGATAGAAATTTTTTGTAACGTTATAAATCAATGTCATGCATCCTTGCTGAATAAAAGTTTAAAAAAAAAAATCTTACTGACCCCAAACTTTGAACGGTAGTGTATGTTTTAAATTATTCATTCTACTGAGCATGAGATTACAAAAGAAATCTTTAATAACTAACTTATGAATGTCTCATCTCTTGGACAGGCCTGTAAGCTCTTGAGTGATGATTATGAGCAGGTTCGTTCAGCAGCGGTACAGATGGTTTGGGTTCTGAGCCAGCTTTATCCTGAGAGGTAAAGGGTCAATTTCTACTGGCTTTGTGTTTTGGGCACTGTTATATATAAATACTTTTCTGTCATATTGTTTATTTAAGTATGCACTTTTTAATAATTATACTTCTTATTTAGTCATCCAAAAAGTAGAGGGAGATACAAACATTGCAAAATGTGTTAATCACATGGCATAACAAATATTTTCCACTTATAACAAATGGACATATTTTTACACATACACATTCCCTTAAAGGATTAGTTCACTTTCAAATGAAAATTACCACAAGATTTACTCACCCTCAAGCCATCCTAGGTGTATATGCCTTCTTGAAAGTCATATACACCTAGAAAGAAAGTGCATCCATCCATCATAAACACACTCCATATAAACACCTAGGATGGCTTGAGAGTGAATAAATCCTAGGGAAATTTTCATTTTAAATTGAACTAATCCTTAAAAAAAACAACCCAAACTAAACTGACCAGCAACCAAAAACATTATTTTCCCAACATTCAGAAGATAGTATTTGAATAGTATTTGTTGCTAAACAAAATCTGGTTATATAGGGTTACATACTCATAGTACATATCCAAACTCTCCATACTTGTGTAAACAAGTTTTAATCTTAAGCATAGATGAATTTCTCCATCACAAATTATAATGTATTATGTCCAGGCAGTCTTTAAGAGTAGGTAATGCTGACTGCAGCCATCGCTTTCTTGCTTTCTTTGCTTTCTTTGCTTTCTTATGATAATTTCAATTCAAGAAATTCAAGGATGAAGCCTTTTAACATGGATTTGAACACTGATCTGTCTTGTGCATTAACAGTATTGTTCCCATCCCCTCCTCCAATGAGGAGATCCGACTGGTGGACGACTCCTTCGGGAAGATCTGTCACATGGTCAGTGATGGCTCATGGGTAGTCAGAGTGCAAGCTGCAAAACTGCTGGTAAGTTTTGGGTGTGTTTGTAGCATATACGCATAGCCACATGATTAATTTCTTATCACTTGTCCATCTAACTGTTTCACTCTCTCTCAGGGCTCAATGCACCAAGTCAGCCCTCATTTTCTGGAGCAGACTTTGGACAAGAAGCTGATGTCAGATCTCAGGGTATTTACACACATCAAATGATGAAAAACACGCAAAAAACACACATTCAAGAAATATTAAAAAAAATTGTGTTCTCATTTCAGAGGAAACGTACTGCTCATGAGCGAGCAAAAGAGCTTTACGCTTCTGGAGAGTTCTCATCTGGACGGCGATGGGCCGACGACGCTCCCAAAGAGAAAGTCGACACTACCGGTGTAAACCTCATCGACTCTGGAGCCTGTGGGGCATTTGTTCACGGGCTGGAAGACGAGATGTACGGTATGTACTTCAAAACACAGCCATTATCTTTGAGAACATTTTTAGCAATTTGTACCAGAGCCCGTTTATTCATTTGGTTTAGTTTTTTTACAGAGGTGCGTATCGCTGCGGTAGAGGCGCTCTGTTCCCTTGCCCAGTCGTCACCCAGCTTTGCTGAAAAATGTCTTGACTTCCTGGTGGACATGTTTAATGATGAAATCGAGGAGGTGCGGCTGCAGTCCATCCATGTGTTGCGACAGATCTCGACTCACATCACCCTCAGAGAAGACCAGCTGGACACTGTCCTTGCCGTACTGGAGGTGTGATCTTATTTCATCATATTTATCATATTTAAATATAATCACAATTTTTGGCCAAATTATGAAGCCCTACAAACAAGCACGGCAGCCCTAATATCAGGCCAATTAATTGACCATTCATTACAGGACTCATCGCGGGACATTCGTGAGGCCCTGCATGAGTTGCTGTGTTACACTAATGTGTCCACTAAAGAGTGCATCCAGCTGGCCCTCCTGGAACTGCTTAAGAACCTCACCAAGTACCCAACCGACCGCAACTCAGTCTGGAAGTGAGTTCTAGTGGCTGTTCCTGTCCGTTTCTCACTGGCATTCTGTCCCATTCTCAGTCTTTTTCTTTTTTCCCCCTTCAATCTAGATGTTTGAAGTTTCTCGGTGCTCGACACCCGACCCTAGTGCTGCCGATTGTCCCTGAGCTACTAAGCACACATCCGTATTTTGACACTCCAGAACCAGACATGGACGACCCTGCCTGTATCTTGCACATCTGACATGACAATATCAATGCATATTACTATTTACATATGTATTTACATTTAGACTTTGGTTTTGTTAAAGGGATAGTTCATCCAAAAATGAAAATTCTGTCATCATTTACTCCCCCTCAAGTTGTTCCAAACCTGTAGAAATTTCTTTGTTCTGCTGTACACAAAGAAAGATATTTGGAAGAATGTTTGTAATTAAGCAGCTCTCGCCCCCCATTGACTTCCATACTATTATTTTCCCTATTATGGTAGTCAATGTGGGGGCGAGATCTCCTTGGTTACAAACATTCTTCCAAATATCTTCCTTTTTGTTCAACAGAAGAAAGAAACTCAGACAGTTTTGGAACAACTTGAGGAGGAGTAAATGATGAGAGAATTTTCATTTTTGGGTGAATTATACCTTTAACAGTGACTTAAAAGTGATGAATAATACAACATATGTAATTTGCATTGAATCCCAAATGACAGAAATTAATCTGAATATGAATATTCAGGCTTAAATGCATTTCCAAACATCTGATTTCATGTGTTTATTTGCTGTTCACAGTTTTCTGTGATTTTTCATAATTTCTGCTGCCTGTGTGTTCAGAGATGTGTCTGTTCAAATGCTTATTCTCCTGACCTGAGTGTGTTCAGACATCGCTGTTTTAGTTCTGGTCTTCAACGCAGCCAAATCCTGTCCCACCATGCCAGCCCTATTCTCAGATCACACGTTCCGGCACTACGCCTACCTGCGTGACAGCTTGTCCCACCTGGTTCCACACCTCAGAGTGAGAAACCTGCCTGCAGCCTTTTATTCTATCTAAATATAATATACACTACTGTTTAGAAGTTTGGGGTCAGTATGATTTTTTTTTTTTTTTTTAAAGAAGTTGATATTTTTATTCAGCAAAGATGCATTAAATAGATCAAAAGTGACAGTAAAGACAATGGTGCAAAAGATTTCTGTTTGAAATAAATGCTGTTCTTTTGAACTTTTTATTCATCAAAGATTAAAAAAAAAGTATCACAGTTTCCACAAAAATAAGAAGCAGCACAACTGTTTTAAACACTAATAATAACATTAATAAATGTCTTGAGCAGCAAATCAGCATATTAGAATGATTTCTGAAGGATCATGTGACACTGAAGACTGGAGTAATGATGCTGAAAATTCAGCTTTACATCACAGGAATAATGAGAACATTTTAAAATATATATAAAATACAAAAGTTATTTTTAAATTGGAATAATATTTCACAATATTGCTGTATTTTTGATCAAATAAATACAGCCCTGATGAGCAAATGAGACTTTAAATATAAAAAAAAAATCTTACTGACCCCAAACCTTTGTGTATGCTATTTTAGTGCTGTAATAAAGCCCTATGAGACTCATTAAATACTTGTTTTATCAATGTATGATTCATTCACTTCTTTAATTATCCTCCATATCTTTGGTGTATGTTTTCTCTCTCAGTTACCAGGCAGAAAGCAGACTGCTAGTTCAGGTCTGGAGGCATCTGGTGTGGGTTTAGGCAGTCTGGATTCAGCACAGAACTTCCTTCAGGACAGTCTAATTCGGGTCAGCGCCCTTCAGAACCTGGAAACACCTGGTGCTCAGGATCTCCTGGAGTTTACCATCAGGTTCAAACCTTTAATAAACTACACCTATATTATTTTCAGGCCTCTCAAAAAAGTATTTGTATAGATGATTTTTATTTGTCACATGCAGAGATCTGCAGCGGTTGGGGGAGCTGCAGACTGAGTTGGCCGGTTCTGCAGATTTCTGTGCCACATATCTGCGCTGCCAACTACTGCTTACCAAGGTGAATACAAATATACTGTGCTAATACTTTATTCAACAAGGATGCATTAAATTGATCAGAAGTGACATTTATAATTAAGATTTCTATTTCAAATAAATGCTGTACATTTGAACTTTCTATTCAAGAATCCCAAAAGAATGTATCACAATTTCCATAAAAATATGAAGCAGCACAACTGTTTTCAACATCGATAATAATAAGAAATGTTTCTTGAGCAGCAAATCAGCATATTAGAATGATTTCTGAAGGATCATGTGACACTGAAGAGTAATGATGCTGAAAATTCAGCTTTGCATCACAGAAATAACTTTGATTTTAAATATTTTAAAATACAAAACAGTTGTTTTAAATTATAATAACATTTCACAATATTACAGTTTTTACTGCATTTTTGATCAATCTTTGACCATTTTTTTTATTTACTTAATTTTTTTAGCTTTGATGAGCATCAGAGATGACTTTCAAAAACATCAAAAAATCTTACCGACCCCAAACCATTGTACTATTCAACTGTATTGAATAGAGTTAGGCTTATCCATAATTATTTTTGTCTTTCAACCCCAGGCACTTCAGGAGAAGTTATGGACCATGGCTGTTCCGCTCTGTCTTAAACAGAACGCCAAAGTTTCAACAGCCGCTCGACAGGTATATCCTACCCAAGTTAATTTAAACCACAGCTGTCCCACCAAAACATTTGACTACAGATGTATTATTGTTATCATTTGTGATGGGCGACAGATCCTGGATGAGACCTATAAGCTGGAGTTCTTGTACAGTGGTCTGGAGACGCAGCAGATTGCTACTATTCACAACGTCCGACTGCAGGCAAAAGCGTTACAGCTCATCCTAACAGCACGATCCAAACGAGGGTCAGCACTTACTAATAAACTTTCTAAAGCAAATAAATCTCAAAGATTTGAAACTGATGATCTTTACTCTTCTGAATAACAGAGTTGATCGTGTCATTGGCATTTGTGAGAAGTTCCTGCAGGATGTGGAGTCATTTCAAAGGTAAAAACACTTCATGTTAAGGCAAGCTCACACTACACGACTTTTGGCTGGATTTTGCTATCGCAGACAAAACCCCCGGATCATGGCTAAATTGATGCTCGTTGCGGTCACCGATGCTCGCTAAGTATGAGCAGGTCAGCGACATGATCTGAGCATTTCTTGAGCGATCACTTTATAACTAAAATATACACTTTATAAATAAAATATACAATACAAATATAGTTACAAAAGTTATTCATTCAAGAACAGCAAGTGAATTTTCTCTTTGTCTTTTGTTGTTTAGCCGTGTTTCCACCAAAATGACCTGGAACAATTTGTCCCAGGAACTTTTCCCCCCAGACCCTTTGCTGTCTTTGTTTCCATCACGGTCTAAAGTACCGTAAAATTAGTCCGGAGACGTAGGACTGCACGCAACTTTCCAGTTTCCACTGGATTTTGTCCTCCGCAATATAAGCTTAATAAAGCCTGAAACTCATTGTCGGTCGTATTTTTTAAACTCCATTGTCGATTAGAATAGCAAACAACTCTTGCTGCACGCACCACAACAGACTTTTAAAAATGGTGGTTGAAATAAAATGCTGCGTGGAGTCAACCAATCAAAATGCTGCGTGAACTCAACCAATCAGTATGTTCAGCGCCCACGTCCCAACCCTGAAAGTTCCTGAACTTTCAAAAAGTACTACTTCGTGAGCAGGGACTTTCTGAAGGGGAAATTTTTATCCGGAACTTCATTTTTGACCCTGGTCCCTGCGATCGAAACACACAGAGTACCACCCCAAAGTCCTTAGTTCCTGGGGAAAGTTCCTGCGGTGGAAGCGCAGCTTTTGATTAACGTTATTGTTGAGACTGCAGCAGGAACATTAGGCTGCTGTCGCTTTAAAAGCTGCATGGATCCATTATGGATCCACTAAATGTGTTTTTGAGGATATTTTGACATTTTTGTGTGTATTTGTCTGTTCAAATGCAAAAAGACGCTTAAAGTTTAAAATTTATATTAAAATGCACACAAAGAAATTAATAAGAGGAATCGAAATTTTAATTTTACAACAAGTATTCGATTCCAAAATTGGAATCAATTTTCGTTTCCCAACCTTACTCATCAGTGTTGCGTTGTGTAGTATGCATGCTGCTATGACAAGACAACAACAGATGACAAGAAACCTTGTTGTGCAGTGTGAGCACAACAGCAATTCAGGTAGTACAGTAGTGTGAGCTTGCCCTTACTCAAAGATGCTGTGTTATAAATGCATCAAATCTCGATCTATGTGTATCTATGTCTGAATATTCTTGTCTTTTCATTCTCAGGCTCTTCATGACAGAGTTGCCTCATTTCCAGGACAGTTTTGTGGAGAAACTCCTAGAGTTGATGCCCAGGCTGACGGCCTGCAAACCTCTTGATCTGGTTAAAATCTTTCAGACCACACTGCGGCAAAGCAGATTTATCCATCTCAAACTACCCGAGCAGGTGCGCTTACTCACAAACAGCTTCAAGAAGATATAGGAAATAGGTTGTTTGTTCCCAAACATTTGTTGGATAATCCCTTTTTTCTATTTATTTTGGTTTGTCAGATCCACAGGGCATCAGCGACAATTATTGAGCCGACAGGAGAATCAGACAACCCTTTGAGATTCACCTCCGGTCTGGTTGTGGCATTAGATATAGATGCTACTCTTGAACATATACAAGACCCACAGACAACAGTCAAAGTTCAGGTTAGATGCTTTAACCGCATTTCTTTTCAGTTAAAACACATAAAAACAAAGAAAAAATGAAATGTTTTTTTGAAAGGACTTCAGCTTTTCAATCATTTGTAGACACACTTCACCATCCAATCAATTCCTAATTCACACATTCAAATACCACCTTACAAACTCCTGTTGCTCAAACAGTAGCGCATGGCGCTAGCAGTGCCAAGGTCATGGGTTTGACCCCAGGGAATGCATGAACTGATAAGAATTTTACCTGAATGTATTGCAAGTCGCTTTGGATAAAAGTGTCTGCCCATTGCATGAATATCAATATTCTGTAATTGTTTTGGGCATAAAATTACATAGATCATTTTAAATTTGCTTTAAATGAGTTTAATTCAATTTGTGTACAATTTACATTGATCATTAACTTTTTTCTTCATCCTCCCACAGGTGCTGTATCCAGATGGACAGTCTCACATAATCCACCCCAAACCTGGAGATTTCAGGACCCCAGGACCTGGACGTGTGCGACTGATCACACAGGTTTATCTCTCTCATTCTGCCTGGACAGGTGGGCATCCTTTCTGAAATGTGTCTTTTTCTGCACATGCACATCATGACATCAGTTGTGTATTTTTGGTCAAGCATCATTATGCAGAAGCTACTCTCTGTGTCTTGTCCTTGTATAACATAATGTTGCAAACACCAAGACAAATCCTTCTCTGCTGGTAGCGAACAGCATGAACCCTTCACGGTTCCACAGATATAAATAGAACTGCATCTAGTCCAACAAGGCAGCGTATTGCTCGAGTTATTTTATATCTGTGTCTGTGTGACCAGAAGAATACTGAGCACCTCAGCTGAGGCTGAATGCATTTCTGCTTTGGAGCAAATCAAAACTGACGCCATTTATTCATACATTTTCCTGGTCTATGGGACCTTTTTTACATTTCTGAGGTTCTCAGAAGCAGAAGGCATAATTTAGTCACATAGCGTTTATAGTGGTGAATGGAAACTACAGCAAATATAATTTTTGCTTTCCTATTTGCCCCTATAGCATAGAAAAAGTCCACAATAGAGTTTCTATGACTTTTCAAAAGAGATTTAAAAAAAAATTGATTAGGTGTTAAATTTTCTGTCACTTCCTCAGCCGTTGGTATTAGAAACACTCATGCAGCAGCTGTAAAGGGGTCCTATTATGCATTTGAGGGGAGGGGAGCCTCGACTCTAGTCTTGAGTTTTCTTCCGGGAACGAACACGTCACAATATCATTTAAATAATTCCAGCTAAAGATATACGCAAAAAAAGAGGCGAAGCCTGGTGATGGTTATTGTAAGGGGCATGACATTTCCCAAACCTGCTCAAAGCGGTTGACCAATCACAACACACTGGTCCAGCCGACCAATCAGAGCAAGTTGTGCTTTTTGGAAGGAGAGGCTTCATAGAGACAAGAATTAAACAGAGCGTTACTGACAGATTGGGAAGTGAGGTGTTGCAACTATCAAATATGTGGAAAAATAATGTGTTTTTTGAACATTCAACCATGAAACCTTATTCTAATAGACCCCAAAAACAAAATCAAGACTCGTACAGTTTTCTGTAATTTAATACCAAGGTAATAAAACACAGTGTATAGTGTTATAAATGTACATTAAACTTTTTTAAAAATTGAAATACTTTTTATAATGTTTATAAGTGTGGAAATGCATTCAGTGGGTCCACTGTGTACAACTCATCAGTGCATGTTATTCCAAAGAAGAAAAAAGTGTAATGTAACGTTTTTTCATTCTCACTAAATATTGTTTTGCACGGACATTCTTAGGATTACTGAAGTAAAACTGTTTGCAAATAATGTTTAATGCTGACTAATGAATTGTAGAAAGACATAACAACTAAAGTGTTTTGGTATACTTCACTAACAAAAATACCTTGGAGTACCATGTAAATACAGTAGTACTTTAATGTGTATATATATCATAGGAGTACCATCTGTAACTGTCCCAGTCTTTTTTTAAGAGTGCATTCACAGTGTCAAGTAGAATGTAATCTGAAGTGCATGTCATGTTTGTGTGTGTTTTTACTCTCAGAGCCCTGTCAGATTGAAGTGCGGTTGCTCCTGGCCTACAGCACCAGCAGCTGTAAACTATCTGTCTCTAAACCTGCATGGAACGAGAGTATGGACGGTCTCCCCACCAGTGAGAGCTCGATTGAGGGCACAATCCACCTCAGCAAACCCGTTAAAGTCTTCATTATGCCCAAACCAGCTCGTCGCTGACCCGTGTACAGAGGAATCCAGTGTGTGTGTGTGTGAGAGAGAAATTAACAGCCAACACAAAATTAAATGTTTTCACAATTATGTTTTATCTTAAATAAATTGTTTTTTTTTTTGTTCATTTGTATCACTAGTGTGTGTGATAATGGGGTATTTTCACAGCCTACATGCAAAGAAGAGTCGTTTAATGATTATAAAGCAAATAACATTTTCACTAAAGGAAAGAAAACGATTTCCTCCATTAGCCCAGAGTGCAAAATTAAGTATCTTGTAAGACAACAATGTTAATTTGAAGTGTAAGGCACTTTTAACACAGCATTAAATTAATTAGCTGGTTGTGTAAATGATGTCATCAGCAAGTGGAGTGGAAAACCCCGCCCACTTTAGCTCCCTGTCCTGCCAGAGCGTTATATTCTTTAACAGCCTGCTCGGTCTGGAACACCCTGACGTCTACACCCTGATTCTTCACATAATCTAGGGTGGAAGGAGGCACCTGAAACATAAACAGATTAGGTTATTTAAGGATTGAAATATTCCGATTATGGACAGCGCTGATCACCAATTCACAATGCTACCTGTAGAGCTTCACTCATCCCTCTTCCTATGACCAGCGTCTGCACCCCTTTCCTCAGGACCTCTTCCAGATCAGCTGGCTGGACACCTGGATAATGCTGGCAGGAGCATAGATTCACTTATTAATATGTTTTGGTCTTTACATAGTTCCCAATGCAATAGAATGCAATGCAAGTTGCTTTGAATAAAAGCATCTAATGCATAAAAGCGTATATATTATAAAAGTGCAATGAATACTAAATCAGATTTTACAATGCATACATTTCCGTTTTTATGAAAATATCAAATTATAAGAAGATAATGTAATAAGATGAGGATGATTTTACAGTGCGATCTGGTGTTCATCTTACATCTGTGCCGGTTTCTCGCCAGTCCCAGGCACGGCTGCCACCCGGCCACACTTTACAGTCTTTATAGGATGAAGAGCAACCTTTGACTTTCATGTGGCCCCAGGATAAGGAAGCAATCTCTGGAGAAGACATGATCAGCTTTCCTGTAACGGAGTGGAAGACAAATCAGGTGCATTTATTCGTTAAGCCTTTTTCTTGACTTTTTACATTGCATTATACTATATTACTTTTGTACTACGTTTTTTTGTACAAGTACCATGCTAGTTACTTCAAGTGCCAATTAAAAACATTGGTACATCAATATGTTAATCTTTCAGTACCATAGTATTACCATCTGACACATTCGTTGTACGAGATGTCGCTCCAATCAACCCTAACTGCTTTTTAAACCATTAAATAACTTAAACTACAATTTATAAATGATAAACCTACAGAGCTTAGAAGCACTTGTACTTGCATATAACAAAATCTGCATTCTCTGATTTAAAACGATTTTTTTATTCATGCAACTAAATATTTTATTACAAAAACATATTTAAATACACTTATAACTCAAGCACTATAAATGTATTTTTGATTTATATTATATAATCTTGCCTCGGCCTGCAACTCAATCTTGCTCGTGCTGTGTTTTTCTTCATGTGACGGCGGGACACACCCACCACGTACGTCACTGGCGTACGCTTCAGCCGTTTACGCGGATTGGCTGCCGTTCAGTGACGTACCAAAAGCTGGAGTCAGTCAACGGCATGGTCCACATCCTCTCTGCTGCCACTAGGGTTGGATGAATCGGATAATATAGTAATTAATATGAATTAAATAATATAGTAAATGAATTAATTTAAAGTAATAAATAAAATAATCGTATTATATTATGTCAGAATAAATAAATATAATTTGTTATATTAAGTTTTATTTACATGTAAATTTAATGTATTTATGTATTTATTCAAATAAACAGTTAACGTTATTCCAACAGACACAAGCAAGACAGTTTATGAATAGAGCGGTGTCAGTGAAACAAGTGTGACATGTTAAAGCAGCACTTATATTATCAGACTGAATAAATATGATTTTCTGTTCTAATATCCCCCCGCCCCCTTACATTTAAATAGTATATATGAATGTATTTAACTATTCATTCCGGTCATGAATAAACACAAACACGACACTCTTTCCATTAGGAAAGTGTCAGTGGGGAAAAAAAAGTGTGGCGTCATCTTCATCACAATACTACTTTTATGTGTTATTGTGATGATGAAGATGATGACGATGATGTTGGTGGCATTGTGGTGGTCCACATACACATACAACCCACAAACACACACACACTAGATGCCCCTTTGGATGATGCTCTGGGTGGGTGTCGCGGTGTATTGTGGGCAGTTTTGGGTCTAAGCAGAGCATAGCTCGTCATCTCCAGGAAAGATGGCTGCTCCGGGCACCACAGCAGCTCTTCCTCCAGCGCTCAGTCCAGGTTTTGCGGTGGTCTGCTCTTTTTTGGAGCGCTACGGGTCTGTTCTGGATCTACCCGAGCTGACGTTCCCTCAGCTGGAGCGATACTTACAAGAGACATCAGCGGGTGAGCTGTGGGAGAGGCTGGGTTTGTGTTTATTTGGACAGGCTCCTCATCTTTGCCCATCAGGGGTTTGATCACTTAAAGTTTGGCTTGTTGTATCTCCTTGTCTTTGTTTGGACGGAAATCATGTCCCTAATGCTTTTCAGATGGACTGTGGCGAAGTGTTTAAAGCAGTCATGTGTGGTTTTTCCACCCTTTACCAGTGGAAAAATCACATTTAAAGATTAGCCTCAGAATATGATTGCCGTCAGAATGGCTATACGCACTGCTAAGGGTATTATCATGCTGTTGGTGACAATTAAACAGAGAGACACTTCAGTATCGTGCGATAAATTGGCCTGATATACATTTACATTCAGATTATAAACACCGATGGGACGGTACCCGCACACTGCACATGCGCAGGCCGCTGTCAAACTTCCTATGCTACAATAATAATAACTGTAATAATGGAATCGCTGCACAGATTTGTTTACGCCCAGGCCACTTTAAATACTGTATTAATTGTGTACACGTAGGTTTCGTATGACAATAGCTGAATGTGAGCTCCACGACACTAATGTTGTCATTAGGAGAACAGCGTTTGTAAACGTCACTGCAGAATTATTGGTTTTCGTGAACTTTGATAGCTGATTCGTGAACATTGCTGATAGCTGATTGGATCAATTCGATGATTATAGTAACGAGGGAGATGTGTTTTTAATGCATTTATTTTAAAGAATAAATAAAAGGTATACACAGTAATGAGCAAACTGAAAGAAAAATGCAAAGGACAGGAAAACTGTTAATATATATATATATATATATATTTTAAGTTAGCACAGGGATGGTTTTCATTTCACAAAAAGAGGTTTCATGTTAATGTCAAGTTTTAAATGATAAAATAATAGAAATACTGCTCAAAATTAAAAACACTTTTTGAACAATTTAGTTCCTCTGCCACTGATTGAGCTCCATGTCAAACTACTGCGGAAGATTGGCAAAACAGTCACACCGGACAGATGGGAGAAGTATCTTGTAAAGGTAAGTATTTTAGTTTTAAATCATATGCAATGAAAATGTAAATCAAATCAATTTCAAATGTTTGTTGAAATCAATTTTTTGCAGGTGTGCCAGGAATTTAACAGCACCTGGGCATGGGAAATGGAGAGAAAAAGCTACTTAGAAATGACAGTTGAGTGTAAGACTGGCATTTTAAAGGTCAGTATTTCCCAGGGAACTGGGAATATACATCAGTAATAGAGTTTGACTTGTTTTGATGGAGATATAACTTTATGAAGTTGTATTGCTTCTAATGAAATGTGTCAAGAACATGTCCGTGTCATATTTCACCCCAAAAATCAAAATAAATAAGAAAAATAATTTATTTATTTTAATTTAT
Source organism: Hypophthalmichthys nobilis (assembly GCA_037950665.1). NCBI lineage: Eukaryota > Metazoa > Chordata > Actinopteri > Cypriniformes > Xenocyprididae > Hypophthalmichthys > Hypophthalmichthys nobilis. Next base: position 15,969,429 of record CM075484.1, on the reverse strand, counting down.
TTTGGGGTAAAGTGTGCCCTGGATGTTTGTGTGTGTGTGTGTGTGTGTAAGATTCACCTTTATTCTTTATTTCATTAACAGTACTTGTGTGAGTGCCAGTTTGATGACAATCTCAAGTTTAAGACATTAATCAACGAGGAAGACCCAGACAAGATGCGTCTACAGCCCATCGGTAGAGACAAGGAAGGTCTTCTGTACTGGTTCCATTCAGATCAAGATCAGAATATACGTGTTTATTCGGAGGAACAGGATGATTTGGATGGATCCTCGTGGAAATGCATTGCGAGGTAAGTAAATTGTGATGAGAAGCCCACAATGTTTGGTTTATCAAACTGATGAGGGAATGATGAACTCTGATGAACATGAAGATGATTTATACATCAAGTTTCAATTTATGAGAACATTAAATCTTAAGTTAGACAACACTTACAGCACATTCAGGCCTGGTTTCACAGACAGGGCTTAGCCTAAACCAGGATTAGGCCTTAGTTCAATTAGGATATTTAAGTATCTTTTATAAACATACACTAGAAAAAAACATTACTGGTGTGCATCTTGAGACAAAACAATGGCACTGACATATTTTAAGATATGTCAGTGCAAGTTGCTTTCAGTTAAAACAGCTCAAACATGCATTTTAGTCTAGGACTAGCTTAAGCCTTGTCTGTGAAACCAGGGATCAAGGTCTACATTTTAACATTATGTGTTCCCTCAGAATCAAAACCATATTGTACTAGTGTACAACTTACAAGAACACATTTTTTCTAGAAGTATAAGAGTTGTACCTACTTTGATGAAGTTTGTCAACGAATAAGAAATGCATTTTTACTTAAAACAGGACTAGGAATGATCTTGCAGACACGCTAGAAAAGCTTAAAGCCAAGATTGAACCAGCCGTGACTGACCAAGAGAAGCAAGGCTGTCCCACCAGCCCAAATATGGAGGCAGAAGGTGTTAAAGGTAAAACTCATTGTAAATTAACATTTCCCATTTAGGGCTGTAAGCACCACAGACATTGAGAGGAACAAGTCTCCCACAGCATCCACACTAATGGTCAAATACTGGCCGATTCTTAAAAGGATAGTTCACCCAAAAATGAAAATTAACCCAAGATTTACTCACGCTCAAGCCATCTTAGGTGTATATGACTATCTTCTTTCAGACAAACACAATAGGAGTTATATTAAAAAATATCCTGACTCTTCCGAGCTTTATAATGGTAGTGAATGGCGCTCCTGATTTTGAAGTCCAAAAAAGTGCATCCATCCATCATAAAAGATATCCACATGGCTCCAGGGGGTAATAAAGGCCTTCTGAAGCGAAGCGATGGGTTTTTGTAAGAAAAATATCCATATGTAAAACGTTATTAACTAACGTAACTAGTTTCCAGCAGACAACCGTACGCATACTGCACAAGCCGACTTGCGCCGAATGAGTAACCCCATATGCGATGTATGACGCAGGATGTAGAAGTAACGTAAGCTTGGACGCCTCTCGCGGTTAAAACAAACAGGGCTAGGCAACAAACTCAAGCTCCTCTTCTCTTATATCGAAATCCTCCGACATTTTTTTTAAATTCTCATTTTAGACTTCTAATTCGTGACCGGTATTTTGTTTTGCTGTTTCCCCTTCTCTGCCGCTTTTGTCATTGCGGCATGCGTCGGGTCAGGGGTTACTCTTCCACCGTTACTCGATTTGCATAAGCTGTCTGCCGGAAGTTAGTTCTTTTAGTTTATAAAGATTTAAATATGTATATTTTTCTTACAAAAACCCCATTGCTTTGCTTCAAAAGGCCTTTATTAACCCCCTGGAGCCGTGTGGATGCACTTTTTTGGACCTCAAAATCAGGAGCCATTCACTACCATTATAAAGCTTGGAAGAGTCAGGATATTTTTTAATATAACTTCGATTGTCTTCGTCTGAAAGAAGATAGTCATATACACCTAGGATGGCTTGAGGGTGAGAAAATCATTAGATAATTTTTTTTTTTTTTTTTTTGTGAACTATAAAATGTGTGGTTACAGCCATACTCCTGTTCCTACTAATTTTGCTAGAGGCCAGAACTAAACTGTTTCTCATGTAGTTCTGTATTTTGTATTCAAGATGAGGCTGAGGACTTGAAAAACCATGAATTGGGGCAAGGGGACTTCAATTCCAATAAAAGTGAGTTAATACCTAAAGAGATTAAAAAAGAAACATCAATGGATCCTGTTAAACCAGAGCAACAGGAGAAAGTTGCTGTAATTTCCATACCTAAAGTGGTCATCGACAACAGGGTTAGTACAATCAAAACTCTTGTCAAAGAAGAACCAAAAGATTGTCCCAAACCATGGAATGCCATTTCCGTCGTCATGCCCCCTGTTGCCATCAAACAAGAGCCGGCGAAGAAATCAGAGATGCACGATGACAAGAAAGAGATGATGTTTGAGAATGTGTCTAGAACTATAAAGAGCGACCAACAGGCTAAAATACCGCTGAAGAAGAGGGAGTTGAAAAGGAGTGGAGGATTTGATGTCAGCAATCACTACAGCAACGTCAATCACAACAACAACAACCTTAACAGCAATGGCAGCATCAGCACAGGAGGTATAATCGTTCGCAATCCTGCCGTCTTGCCATTGAAGGAGCAGCAAATCAAAAGAGAATACCCAGCTGATGGGGAGAAAGGACCAACGGCCATCATCACTGTCCCACAAAAGCTAATTGGGAAGCATTCACCTGTTGATCTTTGCCAAATGGCAACACGAGAACAATACGTAGGTGTTGGAGTTATAAAAGGTCCCATTGAGAGAAAGAGGCCTTTGAATGAAAACGATAATTCTTCAAATGGTCATCATGGGAATGGGAATGTCTTGAAGACTGAAGTTGGAGGCGCAGATAGCGCAAGACAGTCTGTACTTGTTGGGAAATCCATGGTTAAAGCAGACAATGGTCCTCATCCATGCAGTATCCCTGAGGATCTGGTGTCAAAAGATGTTTGTGATAAGAACCCAGATGTGGCAGCAAAAGCATCAAACCTTGTTGAGGAGTCTCCAATGATTGAAGAGATGCAAACCACTTCAGTTGAGGAAAAGTTTGATAAAAATGACAATGAAGAAGATGTTGCCGAACTCAAAAACAGAAAGACGGCAGCTTTGTCAGCCAGAGAAAAAACTGATGTTATGGTTGAGGATGACAGTAAAGACAAAAGTCTGAAAAGCCCAAGAAAGAGAAGGTCACAAAAGGCCAAATCCAAGCTCCAAGCAAAAGAAGATGCCCAAAACACTGAGCTCTTATCCAGCATTGGTGAGGTTTTGGTGAAGGATGCGGGAGACAGTGAAAAAATTGGACACAATGATAATGAAGAGGTGTCATCGGAGCTTCAGAAGGAAGGGATTCGTCTGAAGATTAAGATCCCACTTCATAGACGAACGCCTGAACTCCAGCACAAGGACATTGAGGAGTCGGAAACCAGCAATCGGAGATCCCTACGGAGATCTGCCAGAATCTGCAAGCCCAGCCCCAAAGTGGCAGATAGCAGTCGGGATGGGAAACAAGATGGAAAACTTAAGGCCTCCTCCGCAGCACAGGACGAAGAGGAATGCATAGTAGATGAAGAGGTGAAAGTGCATTCCAAGGAGATGGACAAAAAAGTGGACATGGAAGGACAGCCTAAGTCTTTGAAGGTAGCCTGAAAACTTTTTATATACAGTACAATGAATTGCACAGAAAGCTTTTATTTATGCAAATGTTTTTTTTCTCTCTCTCTCTTTTAGGCCAAACGGCGACACAGGCGTACTCGTTGGTCGAAAATTCGTACGAAAAATTGCAAATCCAAAGGAGCTCCGGATCGGGAGGAGGAAGTAGCTGATGACAAAGCTGCAAGCAATGACGACACAAAATCAGAGAGAAAAGACCACAAGAGTGGGTCTGAATCAGACCAATCCAACGAGATTCTACCTGAAGATGCTTGTAAACACTGTGGGCTCGCCAATCACCCAGAACTAGTGAGTTATCTTTTATCAATTCAGACAACTACTTCAGAATTGATGTCCCAATAGGAAAATTTGACTCAATGAACAGTGTACAACCACAGTAACTAATGACAACAACACGAGTGGTGCTTGCTTGTGTAAACCTCAGTGCTAGAGTGTTTCTGTGTGGTTGACGAGCTGCTCTGAGTGGGTTTTAGCATGTTGCTATGGGGTTGCTAGGGTGTTACTACCTGGTTACCTACTAATCCAAGTTAAAAGAGAATGGGTGCTTCTCTTTAGTGCAGGTCACTTAGTGTTGTTATTGTTAACTAAAACTATTAAAAATCATTTTCGTTAATTTGTTAATAGTGCTGCAATTAAATAAATTATCAATGTTCGATGAGATACACTATATTGCCAAAAGTATTGGGACACCCCTCCAAATCATTGAATTCAGGTGTTCCAATCATTTCCATGGCCACAGGTGTATAAAATCAAGTACCCAGGCATGCAGACTGCTTCTACAAATATTTGTGAAAGAATGGCTCGCTCCCAGGAGCTCAGTGAATTCAAGCATGGTACCGTGATAGGTTGCCACCTGTGCAATAAGTCCATTCGTGAAATTTCCTCACTACTAAATATTCCACGGTCAACTGTTAGTGGTATCATAACAAAGTGGAAGCAATTAGGAACAACAGCAACTCAGCCATGAAGTGGTAGGCCACGTAAAAATCACAGAGCGGGGTCAGCGCATGCTGAGGCACACAGTGCAGAGAAGTCGCCAACTTTCTGCAGAGTCAATACCTACAGACCTCCAAACTTCATGTGGCCTTCAGATTAGCTCAAAAACAGTGCATAGAGAGCTTCATGGAATGGGTTTCCATGGCCGAGCAGCTGCATCCAAACCTTACATCACCAAGTGCAATGCAAAGTGTCGGATGCAGTGGTGTAAAGCACGCCGCCACTGGACTCTAGAGCAATGGAGACATGTTCTCTGGAGTGACGAATCATGCTTCTGTGTCTGGCAATCCAGGGTTTGGCGGTTGCCAGGAGAACGGTACTTGCCTGACTGCATTGTGCCAAGTGTAAAGTTTGGTATGGTGTGGGGTTGTTTTTCAGAGGTTGGGCTTGGCCCCTTAGTTCCAGTGAAAGGAACTCTTAATGCTTCAGCATACAAAGACATTTTGGACAATTTCATGCTCCCAATTTCATGCTGTTGTGGGAACAGTTTGGGGATGGCCCCTTCCTGTTCCAACATGACTGCGCACCAGTCCATAAAGCAAGGTCCATAAAGACATGGATGAGTGATTTTGGTGTGGAGGAACTTGACTGGCCTGCACAGAGTACTGACCTCAACCCGATAGAACACCTTTGGGATGAATTAGAGCAGAGACTGTGAGCCAGGCCTTCTCGCCAACATCACTGCCTGACCTCACAAATGCGCTTCTAGAAGAATGGTCAGAAATTCCCATAAACACACTCCTAAACCTTGTGGAAAGCCCTCCCAGAAGAGTTGAGGCTGTTATAGCTGCAAAGGGTGGGCCAACTCCATATTAAACCCTACGGATTAAGAATAGGATGTCATTAAAGTTCATGTGCACGTAAAGGCAGGCGTCCCAAAACTTTTTTTTATAGTGTACTTTAAAGGGGACATATGAAAATCTGACTTTTTCTGTGTTTAAGTGCAATAATCGTGTCCCCGGTAAATCTACCAACCCAGAAATCGTGAAAAAGGATAACCCAGTAACTTTGTTTTGGCAAGCATGTGTAAAAATAAGCCGATCAGATTTCGCTCCCCTTGTGATGTAGGGAGTGGATCTTATTTTAATATTACCGGCTATTAATCTGCATGTTTCCATCCACGGCACCGGCATTTTGTTTTCGCAAGTGAAAATGGTGTACCAGTTCTAAGGCCATGGCAAAAGTTCGAACAAAACATGCTAACTGTTCTGTCGTTGGCTGCACAGATGAGCACAGAACACTATTTAGACTCTTGTTAGTTTGTATAGCCTGCAAGTTGACCCTGGCAAGCTTGATTGCTGAAAAAAAGTAGCGTTTCTATCCGAGCGATATTTTGGAAAAAATATTAGACCATTCACTGCATTTGATAGCAATCATAAACGTTAGCCTGATGTGTATGGCTCTGTTTGGCAAACAGGTACACTATGTATAGTGGGCGTCCATACAGGGTATTGCACAAAAGATTAACTTGACGGCACATGCTAGTCGATGAGATGAATCAACTCCACAGCAACTACATAAAATAATCCACTAACCATTCAGAAACATCCAGTTGCATTCTAAAAGTTGTAACTTCTTCCCTAGTCTCTCCATCAGTGTCCTACTCAGGTTTGAACAATGTAAGGCTGAACACTGTTACTGACAATCATCATTTTGGCTGCGTGAGATTCTCCAGCTTTGTTGTTGAGCAACCGAAGCGTGAGCTGTTAAAGCTCTGCCCTCTTTTGGAAAGCATACTTGAAACAGCCAGGAGCAGCAGCTCATTTGCATTTAAAGGGACACACACAAAAATGGCATGTTTTTTCTCACACCCAAATAGTGGCAAATTTGACAAGCTATTATAAATTATCTGTGGGGTATTTTTAACCCAAAAACTAATAAAAATGGCAAAAGCACATAAAAATTACTAAAATTTGAACTAGAATGAAAATGAAAACTGAAAATTTAAAAATAAAAGCTAATTCAAAATATTAAAAAAGGACTATAATAATATATTAATATTGCTAAAATAAAACCCGTTTTATTGTCTGGTGGGCAAAAATTACAAAAAATAAAAACAAGACAGTACAGAACGTGCTTAGGGTAAAATGTTTTGTTCAACTCCAACACATACAGTATGTTAAAGGGTTTATTCAGACAACATTACTGAATAAAAACAGTATAAAACAATATAAAGTGTTATTGATGGGTTTCTAAAATGATTTAAGCAAGAAGATGGAAATATCTATCAAATGGCGAAAGAGTAGAAGAAACAAATACTTGATGTTCTATTACAATAGTAAATAAATAATTTCATCTGTTTTCTCTCTTGTGTATTTTTGTCCCAGATCCTTCTTTGTGACATGTGTGACAGTGGATATCACACGGCCTGTCTGAGACCTCCTCTAATGATCATTCCTGATGGAGAATGGTTCTGCCCTCCCTGCCAGCATGTAAGGGCTTAAATCCCTGTGTTAATGCCTTGTGTGTGTATGTGAGCTGTATTACTGAAGTATATATTCTTGTCATGTACAGAAGCTTCTCTGTGAGAGGCTGGAAGAACAGCTTCAGAATCTGGACACTGCATTGAAGAAGAAAGAGAGAGCTGAACGAAGGTGTAGATCCACATGCACACACTCCATAATTGGTCTCACTTGCTCATCATCATTCCCATGAATCATCATGGATGATGAATAGCCTCATGTGATTCTGAGATTTGTTTCTTGTTTTTTTTTCTCTTTCAGACGCGAGCGGTTAGTGTATGTGGGTATCAGCGTGGAGAACATTATACCCAATCCAGTAAGTATGCAACCTATATTATATGTAAGATAAATAAATTATACTAATCAATCAATTAGTCAATATGATGAGATTTAAAATCCCTTAATCAGCTTTATTTGGTTTTAAATTTGCACTTCTTCATCATGGCAGGATGGTGATGAAGAAGATGCCATGACAGAGAAGAAAAAAGATGCCAAGAAAAGTAAGAATCTCGGGAGGCGATCGACTAGGACGAGGAAATCCATCAGTTATAGGTAATCAATATTTCTGGTAGCACTTTAGAATAAGGTTCCATTTGTTAACATTAGTTAACATGAACTAAGAATGAAAAATCATTCTAAAGCATTTATTAATTATAGTTGAAGGGGACCTATTATGTCCTATGTTGTTTTTCAAAGTTTTGATTTTGTTTTTGGGGTCTACTAGAATAGGTTTTCATGCTTGAATGTTCAAAAAGTACATTTTTTTTCACATATTTGACATTGTTGCAGCACCTTCCCGGTCTGTCAGTAACACTGTTTAGTTCCTGTCTCTATGAAGCCTCTCCTTCAGAAAAGCGCAATGTGCTCTGATTGGTCGGCTGGACCTGTGTGTTGCGATTGGTCAACCACTTTGAGAGTGTTTGGGAAATGTCATGCCCCTTACCATAACTGCGAGTTTCAACACACTACTAACTCAACTCAACCAGGCCTCGCCCCTTTATTTTGCATGTGTTGGGTGGGAATTATTTAAACGAGGAATATTGTGACATGTTTGTTCCTGGAAGAAAGCTCAAGACTACAATCGAGGCGTTTCAGGGAGTTCAGAAACAGTGCGCACTTATATAGAGAATAACTCCCTTTAGAGTGACTTTGTATCTTTGCAGAGCTTTTTCAAGCTCAAACAGCAACAATACACACTAAAGAAAGTTGAAGATGTAAAAAAGCATAATAGGACCCCTTTAATGTTAATTTTAACATTTACTAATACATTATTAAAATCAAAAGTTGTATCTGTTAAAAAAAATCTGGACTTGAGCTTACATGAACAATGAATAGTTGTATTTTTATTAACTAACTTTAACAAAGATTGCTCATTGTAATGCATTAACTAACGTTAACTAATGGCACCTTATTGTAAAGTGTTACCATATTTCTTGTAGAAATAGACTCTATAAGAAGATATAAGTCTTACTAATTCTTGACTTTTTTTATTACTAACCACCAGATTCGATGATTTTGATGAAGCCATTGATGAAGCAATTGAGGAAGACCTTCAAGATTCAGAAGGAGGAGGTTGGACATATGAGATATTATTTTTTGCTTTATAATATGTGTCTTTGCATATTGAATTCATGGGTGGTGTGTCTTGCAGGTGCTGGTCGCGGTAAACCTGTGGCGACCGTCACAAGTCAGCAGAAGAATACAGTGAGCCGAGAGAGTCGGCGGCTTGTGAAACCTCTCGCGCCGCGTAAGAGGAAACGCCGGCGACTCAATGACCTGGACAGTGACAGTACGGTGGACGAGGAGGAGAGCGAGGACGAGTTTCAGATTAGTGACAGGTGTGTGTAAAATATAAGAATATTTAAAATACCGGGGATTCAAATTTGGGCTTTTGGGGTTCTTCAAAATATAATGGATGTAGTTACAAAAATAAACAATATGCTTTTCAAGTGGGTGAATGTCACAAAAACAGTCAAGAACTTGTGCTGGTCATATTTTACCCCAAAATCAAAAGAAATAAGACATTATATTTTTCTATTTCTTATCAATATCAATGTTGAAAACAGTTTCGCTGCTTAATATTTTTGTGGAAACTGTGATGCATTTTTTTCAGTATTCATTAAGGAATACTAAAAATTAAAAAGATCAGCATTTATATAGATTTTCATGCTATAGATTTCCACATAAAATTGGGTCAGAAGCAGCATTAATATATGTTTTTGTAATGCTAGCTTGGAGGAGGAGGATTTCGTGGTTTCAGGAGATGGTGTGTCTGATGGTGATGCGGGGAGTGAATGGTGCAGTGGTGACAGTGACGCTGAGAATCAACCAGCCTCCAGGAGAACAGGAAGAACTACACACACCCAGAGAAACAAGAGGAGGAGCAAACGCAGACCTCCCGCTCGACGAAGAGGCTCCTCAGAGGAGGACCTGTTAGACTCTGAGGAAGAGGAGGAGGAAGAGGAAATGGGTCTGTATGAGTTTTCGTATCTAATTTACTTAAAAGTATAACTTATTTACTCCATTTCAAAGCTGTTTTAAAGCTCCACATGTGCGGCTGCTGTATTTTCCAAAGCAGAATCCTTAATTAAACCTCATTTTGAAATGTTCTTCACAGCCAGCAACTCTGTGTAAAGTATTTTAAATTTTTTGCTGCTTCTGTTTTCGGGGGTAGGCTGTCTAGGTAGGTGGTTCACTAGGTTTTTGTAGAGAGTCCCGTCAATGATGTTTTTTACTTACAGTTTTTTCTTCTGTCTTTATCTGGCAGAAACAGAATGCTCTAATGAGTTCAGCGACAGCGACATGGACGTCAATAGAAGGCGTCCACGACGGAGTCAGAACTCTCAGGTCAACTACTATGAGACATCAGAGTCTGAGGGATCACGGAAGGCGTCCAATCAGAAACACCCCTCTCTTCCTCACCGTCGGCGACTGTCCAGCTCCAACAGTGAAGGTGAGCACCACAACACTCCTATTTTCTTATATGTTAATATATGTTAATGTCAATTCTCTCTTGGTGGTCAAAACAGACCCATGACAATAAGCGTAACATTTTTTTTCAATGATATGAATGAACTATATTTTGTTTCAATAGCTGTGTCTCATTTCAAAGCATGTGTCCTCCGGAGGTTGCATCTGTAGGCTGCATACTTCATTGCTGCTTTATTTAAAGGGTTAGTTCACCCAAAAATGAAATTTCTCTCATTAATTATTTACCCTCATGTTGTTCCAAACCCGTAAGACCTTCGGAACACAAAGATATTTTTGATGAAATCTGAGAGGTTTTGCACCCTTCAAGACCCAGAAAGGTAGTAAAGACATTGTTAATATATATAGTCCATGTGACTACAGTGGTTCAACCTTAATGTTATAAGCGACGAGAATACTTTTTGTGTGCCAAAACAAAACAAAATAATGACTTTATTCAATTTAACGACTATTTTAATGATGTCTTTACTACCTTTCTGGTCCTTGAAAGGTGCAATGACGTTGCTGCCTATGTGTGATTCAGAAACCTCTCGAATTTCATCAAAAATATCTTAATTTGTGTTTCGAAGATGAACAAAGGTTTTATGGGTTTGGAACAACATGTGGGTGAGAAATTTCATTTTTGGGTGAACTAACCCTTTAAGTAAACTGACCACTACATTACAAAGTCATAAAGAAATTACAACAATTTATGCTTCACTAAGAATAACAGTCAATTTTATAATGGTTACTTTTCTGAAATAAGACATCCTTTATGACGTATGCGGTCGACAAATGCGACCTCCAGAGGACGCACTCTTATTTATTCTTTAATATTTTGTATTTTGAGGGAATTTCACCTCTAAATTTTGCATCATTTATTTCTAAATAAATGAAATGTATAGGGCTGTGTATTCCCTAGTTGCTAAAATTGCTCTGTATATTCATATTTCCTATTCATTGCCAATCCCTATGCCGGTCATTTTTGTCCTTGAAGATCAAAAGTGTGTTTTTTAGACGATTTAGTTTTTCTTTTGTGTGTGAATCATTCCGATGATGTAAAAAATTAAAAACATAAAATGTTTTGGTCTAAAATGACCGAAGACCACCAGAGCATAGACTAAAATAAATACCGAAAATCTTAAATATATTTAGTATGATTTTTTTGGTCTTGACTTGTGTGTCTTTTAATTTTTGTTCATGCCTAAACCCATAGTGGTTTATTTATGGCACACCAAGTGCAAATTTTCAGCATATTTTTTTTGCACAACAAGACAAAATGAAAACGAAACAATGCATCTCTAAGGACCCTCCGTTTGCGATTTACATCTGTAAATAGCACCATTTTGTCACATCAACACACTAAATATAAATCAGATATATAAGCAGATATTATCTTACTGTTAGCTATACTGTTTATTTACAACCAGAAATGTAAATTGTTTGCATCTCATCCTATATTTCTAGAGTCCACGCTTTCTAAAGACTGTGAGCCAAAGGAATCACTTAAGAGATCAAAAAGAGGACGGAAGTGCGAGTCGACTAGGGAAGACTCCAAACCCAGGCACAAACTAATAAAACGGACACAGCAGAGAAGCTCCAGTGAAGACGAAGAGGAGGACGGAGGAGAAACAGAGGACTCTGAGGATGATGGACAGCCCCTCCGCAAAAGGTCGAACCGCATAGAAACAGACGAAGACGAGGAGGAGGAAGAGGAGAACACACGCGGAAACGTCAGGTGGAAGCACACGGCCAGAAACACTGCGGGGCCCCGAGGTCCCGTCCGGCACAACGGCTTGGTCCCGCTGAGGGCCGCAGCTCAGGATGACGATGACGATGAGGACGAGGAAGAGTTCACTGGTGTCACGGACCTTGTTAACTTTGTTTTCGACAGTGAACAGTTGTCATGATGTGTTCTGTAGGTAAAATGCATTTATTTTCTCATCGCCTTCGACTAAGAGCCACCTGTCACGGGAATGTCCCTCATCAGCCACTGTAGTTTTTGGGTGTAGTGGACCAAAAATGAAGCTTCCAGAGGAATGCCATAGTGTCCGTTCAGATGTTTGAATCCACTCCGTACAGCCGCATGCATCATCCTTCCCAGATTAGAACAGGGTCTCCTTAATACTACAGTAACCATTCCTCAGAGTAAAGCACTTTGTCATTAACGGCCAGTATAGTTTTGTTTGTATAAAGCGGCTTCTGTCGTCCTCCAGAGACACTGGATGGCGTGCATTTGAAGCTTATGTATTCTGTGCATTTTAGACTGGAGTTTTAGAGGTGTACGTTCTCTGTATTAATGTTTTCTTCTTTGTTGTACATGAAAGAAAATTTGGGATTAACGTTTGATGCCGAACCTTGCCTAAATACACTCATCCAATTAAAGGCTTAAAGGGATAGTTCATCCAAAAACGATAATCCTGACATCATATACTTGCCCTCATGTCATTGCAAACCCACGTGACTTTCTGTGGAGCACAAGAGGAGATTTTTACTTTTGTTGTATGGAAACGAGTAGCACGAATACACCTCTGGGTGAGAATGATGACAGAACTTTCCCTTTTGGGTGAATTAAGCCTTAACTTAAACTAGTTAGTAGACCAGCAAAAAAGGACGAAACACATTGGATGATGATCTTAATATTAAAGATCTGTCATTTAGATGCAAATCTTTTTAATTTAAAAGACTAATATAATCTCTTTACTAAAATAACATTGTACGTAATGGTAAAAACAATATTATTTAATTATTTTTCAAATGATGACATTCTGCACTTTGAAAGCTGTTGCTGAAATTTTAGGACATTTACTGAGACATTCAGTCACATTTAAGTCCCTGTCTGAGCTTCATGTGTTCAACTGAAAGCACTTGTCGATCAAGCACCTTTGATGGTGCCGTTTGGTACCGCATCGCTGAACTGTTCTGTTCGACAGAGCAGTCTGGATCGCTCTTTCCAAAGAGTTGTTTTTTAGGATTCTTTTACTCCAAGCGGGTGTCTTTTATGCTGGAACGTTGTTTGAATTAGAACACTATGGAAATCATTCCAACACAAATCCACCCCATTACAAAACAAAAAAAACCCCACAGGCACTAGAATAATTATGGTCTTTGCTTTCAGTTAAAGAATGTGTTTTTGAGCCTTGTACTACTGGAATTCGTGTTTTACTTCTCAGTTTATTTTACTCTTACTTTCCAGATGTATGTCTCCATATTTCAAAAAAAAAAAAATTATTCACAAAACAAAAATAAACTTAATGTTGCTGTTAATGTCCCTGGCTCTAAATTTGTGTTTTTTTTTTAAGTACCTGCAATAGATTCGAGACACAGGAAGCATTTACTTTAACGGCTAGTAGACCAATAAAATGAACATTTAATTTTTAACATAACCATTTTAGGTTAAATGCATACGCATTAAAGACTATAGAATAACACTTAAAAAGTAAAGGGACTTTGATACGCATGTACTGTACAATGGAAAGTGTATATATTACATGTTTGCATTTAAAGAATGCAAATGTAGACCTGTGGGTGATACTGAGAGTACAAATATATTGTGTAGTTTATTAATTAATACTAGGTCATAAGAACTGCATTTAAGAATTATAGAAGAATGTGAAAAAATGTTTATTGGTCAACTAACGTTACCCATATGCAAACATTAAATTAATCTATTCAATTTTACAATGTACACATGATTGTAAATATATATTTCTAAGTATGCAGATTATTACTGTGTTTGCTGTGTTGTATCTCCTCCGATCCTGAATAGGCGCTACGGTTTTGTTTATGGTATAAAACGCACGCGCTCTTTTCTTGCGTCATAAAGCGGCGCGGATGGCGCTGATGCATGGAAATAAATAACGGGTAGAATGGATTAAACAATGATCTTACAATGGGCGGTACTTAGCGTCCCGGACGCAATCTGTAAATAGTCAGATAAATTATGTCTAAATAATCAATATCTTTCAATGTCTATAAACGTTTCTTAGTGTTTCCTTTCAAGTGTAAATTGTTATTGATACCGTTGCTGAAGTGGCGAACGAACAGCGATATCATATGTTAACTGTTACTTTTCTCCGCGTTTGTGAAGGTGGACCACTCACAATGTTTTATGATTACAGACTAACATATTTTGTTTAATCATTTTATCTAGATTGTGCTTGTGAATGTTCATCTGTTTAATGTATACTTATATTTGTAATTAATATATTTCTTAAAATTATACTTATTACTGCACAAACGTCCCCAATAAGACAAAAACGTATTTATATGTGACTCAATGAAGTGTCCGCCTTTTTGGGCCACTAAGCGCCCCCTGCAGGATAACCTGTGTGTGTACCACAGGAAACAGTTATTAGAGACAGTAGTCGCCCAATGAGTGAGTACTACAGAAGTGACGCATGACAGCGAATCTTTGAACTATAAAAAGCATTTGAAAGTTTCTCGCCACTCAAACCGGTCGCATTTTACTTTATATTAATGCAGTTACAAGAGAAAGCTTTGTAACGCTTGAATGACAGTTACTGTTGATTTTGCAGTGCTTTGTGACTGTGTATTGTCTCACTAGAGCATCAGTGTTAGTGAATTCAGCAGCTCCACAGTGATTTAATTCATCAGAATGGTCGTGTTGAAGAGTTTACCTCCACCCAGCGAGGGCGTGCGGCTCCAGCAGGCCGAAACAACCGCGGTTCTGGACGGGAAAAGACTGGGATCTGGAACTCTGTTTGTGGCTGAGGCGTGAGTGTCCGTGCATGCTTTAACTAAAGCATCAGTGTTGTGTTCACGTGGCATGTGTGTTCTACATCAGATGACACCTGTGGGCACATTTAGTCATTTATTTATATATAAACTTTGAGAATAAACATATCATGCCTAGGAAGGGTAGTAGACACCTTACGAAACGAACTGTGGTAGAACAACGGTACAGTGATGGTATCTGTCTATCAGATATGTTTTATATATTTTATGTTATTTAGTATTTGATTATTTTACACATTACCTTGTTCTTTTGGACATTTACCATAGTACACTCATTATGTTTTTGGGAAACATGTTTAATAATTCAGCTGTTCTCTGTTATAACAGTCATCTGTCCTGGTTTGATGGTTCAGGGATGGGTTTCTGTCTCGAATACCCTTCCATCAGTCTGCATGCAATCTCACGAGATCTTAGTGCCTTTCCAGAAGAGCACCTGTATGTGATGGTCAATGCAAAACTGGACGGTGAGGAATCATCTTCCAAATGGCACTCAAAATAGAGATGCACCGGTATTGACATTTGAGTTCAGAAATTCTGACCAATCTTCATTGTGTCTTCCAGATGAAGGTGACGCAGAGCAGCAAGAAAAAGCTTTAGATGATGCAGGAGAGGATGATGAGGAGAGTGACAGCGACAGCGAAGACTCAGGAACCATTACAGAGATTCGCTTTGTGCCCAGTGATAAAGCCGCATGTGAGTGTGTGGAACGAACACAGATGAATTTGACGTGAGCATCACCCCTTTAGCGAGTAACAGCGTGTGTTTGTGTGTGCAGTGGAGCCCATGTTCTCCGCCATGTGTGACTGTCAGGCCCTGCACCCGGACCCTGAGGACGCTGACACAGATGATGACGATTATGAGGGAGAGGAGTATGACGTAGAGGAGGCGGGTGAGTGTCATTCGGACCCATAATGCATCTAGTGCACTGGTTCTCTACCTTTTTGACTCCAATGTCCTCTGTTGTCCAAAGCAATATTCAAAGGCCCCAAATACAGGCAAAGATATTTATGGTATTAAAGCTGCTGATGACAAAAAAATTTTGTACATTTTTTTTTTTTTTTTCCCATTTATTTACACAAACCAGGAGTGGCAGTTTATTAAAGTAATGGAATAAACTACTTATAAGTAATTCTAGAATAATTAAACTATTTCTAAATAATTAACATTAAATTCTGTAATTTTAGAATAATAAAATAACATATTTGTAAATAATTAAAATTAAAATAATTAAATGAACTAATTCTATAATAATGAAATAACCTGCTTATAAATAATTTAAATCAAAATAATTAAATTCCGTAATTCTAGAAGTTTCAAGAAATCAGGGGCCAGTTGCATAAACATAGCCATTATGTTAAAGGTGCAGTATTGTAAGAATTCTGTCCGCTAGAGGTCGCTAGAAGTCTATTCAAAACAAAGGCGTAGTTTGATGACGCCAAGTTTGAGCGCGGAATCTTGGGACATGTGGTCTCCACCTCAACGGCCGGTGCAAAAGAATAGGGATAGGACTCGGGATGTTCATGGATGCGATTATTAACGTTACTGTAGTTTGAAGCAGAGCAGGACCGAGTGTTGTGGGAGCTGAACGAGGCCGCTGGAGCGATTGCGCAACACACGCCTCACGAGCAGCGGAACTTTTATTATGTCACAGTCGCCGGCGCAGCTTCCGCTTTTCCAGTCATGAGTATGAGGTCTTTGGTGTTTCCATGGTTTCTACAAAATAAAACCGGAAACCGAGGCAGACCGAGGGTTAACACGGGTATGACGCAATTGACAGGCGACTCCTCACACGTCCCGGAGCCTTGGTTTTCTCACGATTTACAAATAGTTGGAAACATTTGGGATATTGTAAGTACTCAAGTAAACAAAATATATAACACTGGCTTAGTGGATTTTGGATATTTTACTGCAAAAATATTACATATTGCACCTTTAAGACTGTGTCTTAAGAACTGGTACGACCAACTAACAGTTAGTTAGGGGTAATCAGTCTTACTTTTCGGTATTAAATTAGACCAATCTAATTTAGTTTTGATGTAAGTTTTTATGTAACTGATTTAAAAAAGTTATGGACAGTCTTAAAGAAAAAAGTTTGATGACTAACTTGTAAGACTAGACTTAGCAGTTTATGCAACCGGCACCGGTTTTTTTTTTTTTTTTTCCCTTCTCTCTCTCAGAGGTCACACTCTTTATAAACAGTAAATTTACATGTTTCTAGCCATTCATGATTACAAGATAAGGTTTTTAAAAATATTTTTTAATCCCAAATGGCAATTTCTCAGCACGTGTATATTTATTATATACGTTTCCATGACTTTTTAACGATTTTACCAGTTTCCATGACTTTTTCAGGTCTAGAAATCTCACTTTTTAAAAAAGTGCATGTTCAGGTTTTTTAAGACAGTGAGAACCCTTGCTTTTAAAGGGTTAGTTCACCCAAAAATGAAAATAATGTAATTTATTACTCACCCTCATGTCGTTCTACACCCCTAAGACCTTCGTTTATCTTCAGAACACAAATTAAGATATTTTTGATTAAATCGGATGGCTCGGCGAGGCCTGCATAGACAGCAATGGTACTTCCTCTCTCAAGATCCATAAAGGTACTAAAAACATATTTAAATCAATTCACGTGAGTTCAGTGGTTCTACCTTAATATTATAAAGCAACGAGAATACTTTTTGTGCGCCAAAAAAACAAAATGACGACTTTTTAGCAATATCTAGTGATCGCCGATTTCAAAACACTGCTTCATGAAGCTTCGGAGCTTTACAAATCAAATCAGTGAGTCGGAGTGCCAAAGTCACGTGATTTCAGCAGTTTTTGCAGTTTGATATGCGATCCGAATCACTGATTCGACTCAAAAGATTCATAATGCTCCGAAGCAGTGTTTTGAAATCGGCCATCAGTAGATATTGTTAAAAAGACGTTATTTTGTTTTTACTGGCCCACAAAAAGTATTCTCGTCGCTTCATAATATTAAGGTAAAACCACTGAACTCACATGAATTGATTTAAATAATGTTAAAATACAATAACGTTAATAATCGCATCCATGAGCATGATTTCTTCCCGAGTCCTATCCCTATTCTTTTTCCCTATTCTTGTGAGGTGAAGACCACATGTCCCAAGATTCCGTGCTCAAACTTGCCGTCATCAAGCTACGCCTTTGTTTTGAATAGACCTCTAGCGACCTCTAGCAGACAGAAATCTTACATATTGCACCTTTAAATAAATTAATAAAAACAAATTATTCCGAATTAAAATAAGAAGTGTGATGTCAGCTTACTCCTGGATTTTTAGCTGATTTAGCTTATTTGAAATCATTTTAAGCCTCTTTTGAAGTTTACTGAGGCCCCTCGTTGATCACTGATCTAGTGTCTCTCCACTTTTGAATGGATGTTAAAGACAATGATCTGAGGCTGAAGTTAGGTGTCTCTTCTAAAGGTTTCACATTGCTTCAATGCCTTTGTATTGTTCCTCTTTTCTCTTTAGAGCAAGAGCAGGGTCAGGGAGACGTTCCCACGTTTTACACCTATGAGGAGGGCTTGTCTCACCTGACATCAGAGGGTCAGGCCACACTGGACAGACTGGAGGGGATGCTGGCCCAGTCAGTCGCACAGCAGTACCACATGGCCGGAGTCAGAACCGATGAGCCGTCTGCTGCATTTGAAGGTCTGTGTGCGTTAAACTCATTATGGATATGATTTATTTCAGTTGTGATGGTTTATCTGTCCAAGAGAGGGCAGTTTTATGTATTACCTCACAAAATTATAGCAATGTAACTATAGTTTACAATAGACCTTATTGAAGGTTATAATGCATATTGAATTTAACGCAGATGTAAACGAAGCTGTGAGGAATAGACTTAGTCTTTAAAATGCACACACTGTATAAAGCTTCTAGATCACATTATTTTCACATCACGCAACTTTTAAAACTTTTAAACGTTTTTGTTTACTGAATTTTTTTTTTTTTGGAGAGACATTTCACCAGCTGAACAATTGAACACATTGTAATTCTATCCCTCATAGCTTTGTTTTCATTCCTGTCAAAACTTAAATATGGTGCTACCTTGACTCAGGTCTATCTTAAAATATATTATTAAAATATAGGTAACACTTTACAATAAGGTAATCGCTTGCATTCAAAATATAATGAAGATATATAAAACTGTGGTAACTTGGTCATCAAAAACACAAATGAAAGAAGGATTGAAAGCTTCTTACACTGTTTGATGGACATCCCAGATTAATTTACTTGATTTTTAATGTTATGAATTAAAAAAAAAAAAAAAATGCACATGAGCAGCCACAAGATGGCAGTAACAGAGAAAAGTCATGCAACTTTATACCTCACAAGTCACATTTAATGTTTTACTTGTGCAAATGCATGAATGTTTTATTCAGTGTGTACATATGATTTTATTTCAGTCAGCTGAGGAGTGTTGTGTGAATTGAAGCATTCTTGGTGCCAGACGTGTCTGTTTAGCTGATGGGGGTGTGTCTGTAATGAGCAGGATTTCCTGAAAGCTAATGGATCTGTAATGAGTAAAGCCCAGTGGAGCGGTGCAGGGTAGGATGCTTGTAATTTAATAGGGTGCTTTTTTTTTTCTGCTTTCAGATGGAATGGAAGTCGACCCGAGCACAATCGCTGGACAGTTTGATGACGCTGATGTGGATCACTGGTAAATGCACACCTGTGTCCTTTAAAATCCCAGTTGTCCAATTCCATTTCCAGTCCTGGCCAGTGTTATTTTAGTATTATTTATGTACTCATAATATTAATATATTGGATTAGCTTTTTTTAAGTTTTCATTTTAGTTTAAGTTTTTGTAACTTTGTGCTTTTGCCATTTTATTTAGCTTTATTATTTCAGTTTTAGTTTTAGTAATTTATGTAAGTAATAGTACTTGTTCATTTCTCTTAGTTGCCAGGGCAACATTTCTCATTTTCGTTTACATTTTTTGTTGTTGTTGTTGTAGTTTTTTTTTTTTTTTTTGTAAGTTTAAGTTTTTCAAGTTTAAGTTTCAATTACAGAAAAAGAAAATTTTGAATAGATTTAGTTTTAGCTAACAAAAACAACACTGGTCCTGACCAGTTCTACTCTGACTAATTGTTCACTGTCAGAATTGGTCTTCTTTTGCTCACACACTTGTAAATTTTATCATTATTTACACTTTCATGTTATTCCAAACCCATATGATCCTTATCAGAATGATGATTTCATTAATGCTATTGGGTGGATATGTGTTAAAACTCCTGCATGACTCTGAATTCTTCAATCTGTTGACAGATGGACTGTGTCTCTGTACTGCTGATTAAAGCACTTCAGTGGGGCATGCTGGGATACTGGCCGAGCCCACCTCTCAAAGCTCTTATAGCATTTCTGTCTCCCCCCGCTTGAATTTAATGGGCTGTTTTACACCATAGCCGTAAATTTACCTCAGCCACAGCTATGTGTAGATCCCACTAATGTATTTTGTAGGTTTCCCTGAAGACCATGTTGATGTTTGTTAGCGATTTCAATAAATACAGCTGTTTTTGTACCAAAGTCTCATTTTTTTTTCCATATTTGGTATTTTGTTTCTCTTTGAAATATCTTGAATCAAGGATTCCTGTAATTTGTTGTGTAATGTGTTAAAGTGTGCTAAAAATACATTTTGGGTTGTAGTCAGTCAGATGTTTGAGACATTCTTGCCTAATCATTTCCTGTATATTTCCTCACAGGAGATAAAACATTTTTTTAGTAAATCCATCCAGCATTCACCAATTCTCAGGAAATCAAGAAATGTCTGAATTGTTTTAGTATGTATATTCTGTGTAAATAAAATCAAGCCTATTTTTAGGGCCATTAAGAATGTTTGCATTATGCATATTTGCAGGGATGGGCAGTATTTCAAATAAATGTATTTGAAATACAAAATACTATTTTATATTTTGTATTTAAATTCTTATGAAAAAAAAAATCAAATGTATTTTGTATTGAAATACATTTAAGGTTAGTATTTTTGTATTTTCAAAATACATAAAATACTTTTTGCCAGTCAACCCCTTTATTAAGGCCCTTTCACACCGGACGCGTAACGGAAAAGCGAAACGAAAAAGCAAATAGTTCGTGTGCGAATAGTTCGCATCAAAACCATTCACACCATTAAAAATTATATATTTCAACAAAATAATCTTCATCCTGTTGAAAAAGTTGGTCAGTTTAACTGCTCAGGACAAACAACATGGACACTTCATCATCCAGTGAAGACGAGCTTTTCTGAGGGCAGCTAACTAGTTCAGCCTTTTTCATACATGTGAGCTGCAGCAGTATGAGTGCATCTAAAATTGGGTGAACAAATCATCTGGATTCCTGTAAGGAAATAAGGAATAATGCTGCCTTCGCATTCAAGTGCGAAAGAAAGAATAGGATTCATGGAGGACTTTCTTTGGGAAATCTTGTTAAAGGCAAAATGTATTGAAATTATTTAATTTAGAATAAAATGTAGTGTCCCATTCATTAACCATTTAAACATTCACAGCCCTGGACATAAGAGCTAGCCAGTCAGTCTTCATTTTATTATTATTATTAGGGGTTCAAAACCTATTGTAATTGCTCAGATTTTTATTATTTTATTTTTTCTGCTGTAAAACTGATTGTGCAGACCAAACCGTAAGTGCTTGAAACTTTGTCAGATGATAGGACAGAAATCGAGAAGAGGTTGAAGGAGTATGACCCTAATCGGCCAATAGGTGGCGCTACAGCGATCAAAAGCGCGAAATGGCTCATAACTCCTAAACCGTTTGTCCCAGATTCAAGTGTCTTACGTCATTGGAAAGCTGAGTCCATGACGAACTCCGATTTCATTTCCGGTATGAAACATTTTCTGCCATTTTGAATTTTGTCAAAAACCTACTTTTGCAAACTAGTCCAAGGTTTTTCGCCCAATCGGAACCAAACCAGTGCAGAAATGTTCTCTGGAGTCTGATAATCATTATCAAAAAAAAAAAAAAAAATTAAAAATTGAAATTTTGATTCATGGTCGCTAAGGGGCGCCAAAACGTACGATAAGGGTGGAGCCACTTTTACTAAAATGGCTACAACTCGAGAACAAAATGAGATATTTACACCAAACTCGGAACACCTGTGTAGGTGCTAAATCTTTGGTCACAACAAAAAAATCGCGGCGAAACTGAGTTTCCTGGCTATCCTGGAAGGAGTTAGTTAGTCAGTCTTTCTTAGTCTGTCTTTGCAAGGTTGAGTTGAAAGTGGTGGTCCTTCATCCAGTCCAAATTGTCTGTCAGGCAAGCTGAGACGCGAGCAGCTACCGTCGAAACAGCTGGCTGGAACGAGAGGTAAAGCTGTGTGTCATCAGCATAGCAGTGATAGGAAAAACCATGTTTCTGAATGACAGATCCTAGATCATGTAGATGGAGAAGAGAAGTGGTCCAAGCACTGAGCCCTGAGGAACCCCAGTAGCTAGATGTTGACACCTCAGACAACCCTCCAAGCACCCTGAAAGACCTACCTGATAGGTAAGACCTGAACCACTGGAATGCAGTTCCTGAGATGCTTATTGTCATGAGGGTTAACAGAAAGATATGATGCAGCCATGTCAAAAGCAGCAGACAGATCCAGGAAGATGACTACTGCTGATTTGGAAGCTGCTCTTGCCAGTCTCAGAGCTTCAATAACCGAGAGCAAGGCAGTCTCACTTGAGTGGCTGCTTTTGAAGCCAGACTGGTTGTTGTCCAGGAGGTTGTTCTCAAGTGTCTTAGCAATAGGGCTGGGTATCGAACTCGATACTTTTTAGGTACCGACCGAATTGCCTCGATACTATCGAGTATCGAAAAGTGTCTTGTCATTCGGTACCAAATTTCGATACCTCAGAACGGAGCCGGGGAAAGGGGGCGGAGAAATGCTTTCGCTGTCTCGTTGAGCAAGTAATAACATTGCACTACATTGTTATTTATATCTAAATATATAAAACTATGCGCGCGAGAGAGCGATCGAATCAACGGTTTCACTTTCAGTTTATCTCCGAAAAGGACGGGTGAATACCGGCTGTTTATGTGAGCAGCCGGTTCGCTACAGATACTGTGAACAGAAAACAGAAGTGTCGCACTGCCTGCAGAAACAGCGGGACGCGCAATGTTTTTTTAGACTAGTTATGGACAGGTACAACACACAGCAGCTTTACATCAGCGTTCGTTCCTCAAGTCTATGGAAACACGCGACCGGTTCGTGACGGGCTCTAATTCGCCCGCACGAGCACAGGCTCTGGCTCCAGAACGCGAACAATTCTGGTGGAAAAGGGGTATCAGCGTCCTCCTGATACTGCCATACTGCGGATAATCCGCGGGTCGGGCCAAAGTAATAAAAAAATAACATTCTAATTAATTGCGGGTGGATGAGAGATGAATCATTAATGTGTTGATTTTAATAAAGACACGGAACTCTCATTTCAAGGTAAGACGCAACGAAAGTGCGTCACTCTTACTTTCACTTTGAACTGAATGTATTTCTCTTCAGAGAAAATCAATCAAGGAAAACGTGTGCCTAGAGCACCTCCTAGTGGTCATTATATAAAACACAAAGAGATATTGCTTTATAACTTAACAGCTTTAACTAAAAATATACACAAGCTTAACTAACAGAAATTATATAATTATATATCCAGCAATGATGTAAGGAAACAGTGACAATTTAAGGTTTAAGGGAGTAAAGCCTGTTTTTAGTCTGTTAAGGAAATGAAATTAAGCCAAATAAGAACTTAAATTTTAAACAAATGTTAATGTATAAGCAGCCTACTTCAGTGTGATAAGTTACCATATCATCATGCTTAGCACTGAGAATTTTAATAATTGTAATGTGATGATCAGATGCAGATAATCTGATAAATCAGAGAAGATCATTGGACGGTTGGCGGGTGGATGCACAGACTTTGTCTTTGTTCAATTTGCACAATGAACATGGGTTGGAGCTCTTTATTTTGAACTCTCAAAGTGCACGAAATTAATGAATTTATCATTAAAATGTACAAAAAAAAAATGTAATTAAAACAGATTTTATAAAATTGGTATCGAAAAAGGTATCGTTCAGGATTTGGTATTGAAGTTTCTATTATAAAAAATAATTTATAATTTAAATATTAATCCATCAATAAATGGTCTAAATTAAAAATGGATTTACTAAAACAACATAAAACACTCAATAAATACATCATTTAAAAATACATTTATGAATTCATAAATAAATAGTGGAATTTCAAATTGTATTTGAAAATGCAATTTAAAAAGAGAAATAATTACTTGGATTCAGAAATTGAAATACAATTATAGGTTCTAATCATCCATTAAAAAGGGCAATTCAATTAACCATTTGCATTTGCATTTCCCCGCTGTTTTTCCTTTTTCTATTAGCTATTCGATTTGCTTAACCATTTAGCTTCTCTTTTTAGCCTCTCCGTTTAGCATTTCAGTGACACTTTGGGCCTTGCGCGCTGGGGAAACGAGGTAAACGTGAGATGGGTGTAACAAGCTGTCTGATTGGCTATTACCTGGCATGTGCAGACGTATGCCATTGATGTGGAAAGAAGGTGGTGATTGATAGAGAACCTAAAATGGAAGAGACAATTTCCCACACACAGGATAACAAATGCCATAATTTCTTTGGCTGACTGTATCGACAGTAATGTGCCAGTTGACTATGACTATGCTCTGACAACATTGCTTCATCTTAGGAAAGCAACGTTGTCAGAGCATAGTCAACTGGCACATTACTGTCGATACAGTCAGCCTAAGAAATTATGGCATTTATTGTGTTATCCTGTGTGTGGGAAATTGTTTCTTCCATTTTAGGTTCTCTATCAATCACCACCTTCTTTCCACATCAATGACATACGTCTGCACATGACTTGCCAGGTAATAGCCAATCAGACAGCTTGTTACACCCATCTCACGTTTACCTCGTTTCCCCAGCGCGCAAGGCCCAAAGTGTCACTGAAATGCTAAACGAAGAGGCTAAAAAGAGAAGCTAAATGGTTAAGCAAATCGAATAGCTAATAGAAAAAGGAAAAACAGCGGGGAAATGCAAATGGTTAATTGAATTGCCCTTTTTAATGGATGATTAGAACCTATAATTGTATTTCAATTTCTGAATCCAATTAATTATTTATTTTTTTAAAATGCATTTTCAAATACAATTTGAAATTCCACTATTTAGTTAATCATATGTATTTTTTAAAATGATGTATTTATTGAGTGTTTTATGTTGTTTTAGTAGCCTAAATCCATTTTTAATTTGAACCATTTATTGATGGATTAATATTTCAATTGTGAATTATGTTTTATAATTTCTGCTTTTATTGCCCATTAAAAAATATATAAAATTATGAATTACTGTGCAATTGAATCTATTTATTTTTGGATTAATTAATTAATTAATTTGTAAACACATTTATTAATGCACATTTTTATTGTACAATTAGTTATTAATTAATTATATGCTTTATTACTATTTCCGTGACAATTGTGGTCCTCCATACTATCAGGTACAGTACATGGCAAATTTCCTCAAAGAACAAATCTCTCTCAACTAATGCTGTAAACTATACAGGGAACCACAGTCGGTACATCATTATATTATTAAAGGTTAAAATTAATTGATTTGTAAACTACCTAAATATAAATTACACAAAAGTTTTTATAATAACGTTATAATAAATTTTTAATGACATAATTATGTTTCTACTCGTTTTTATATATAGGCCTAAACATTTAAATGGTGGCTGTCATAAAACGGATTTGTACAGTCAATATTGTTACTTACAATAAATATGCAATAGCCTAGTCACGGTGGATATATATCAAAATGCTCCTCTCTAAGTTAATTTTTGTTGCTGACTAACGAGTTTTTGGACAATGAACGGCTTTTCTGAGGTAAATGTGACATTTTTTCAAGCTGTTTTATTGACGCCTTTCCGCGGTTGAAACACTGATTGATCGATTAACGTGACATGATATGGATTTCGGTAAGTTGTACTGTATCTTTCAACATACCTTCGGATATTTATTCACGTTTATTTTGTGCGCCAAGAAAGATCACGACAGCTCGAGACGTATGGTCCGCATGGGTCTATGGGAAAGTAGCCCAATTTCGATTCTTGTGAGGTTTATTGTGCCTGCAAATTCACCCAGGAGGCACGTTTTGCCATTGAGATGACTGCCAATAAAGGTACTAAATGATTAGTAAACATTTATTTTAATTACAGACATTACAAATTATTAAATGTAAATGTCTGTAATTAAAGCACCTCTAATAATCCCAATATGCTGTATACCCCCTTAATATACTTCCTATGTATCTAACTATAAATAGACTCCATTACTGTATTTCACACATAAAGAAATCTTAAAATGATTTGTATGTTTCCAGTACTCAAACGTAAGATTAAAGCTGTAATTTGACAGCAAATAAAAGTCCATCAAGTCAATGATTTGCCTTCAAGTGTGAATTATGCAACCAACATCCCACAATTTTTCACTTTCCTTTGTTCTTTTCCATTTTTATATATTTGCTTGTCTTTTATTGCTTTAGCAGCTCTTAGTGAGAAACAAAATGCCATATCATCTTTGTTCAGCACATCTGTGAGTTCACAAAGGATCAAAGTCCATCAGAAACTATTTTACAACAGCCTGCCTGACCTCTCAGGTTACATAACCACTGAGTCATGTGTTTTTATGAGTTTATGAGTCATGAGTTTAATTAAAAACAGACTAATAAACTGATTTTAGTGCTGCTTTGTTTAATTTCTTGTAACACAGGAGTGTGTTATGCCATATTTCACATTCTGCATTTGCTTGTAGACATGGCACTCTATCTGGTCTGGTTTATCAAGGTTATTTTACCCAGGATAATCCAAAGGCACTGCAAAACTGTGCTTAAGATTACTAGTACTACTATAACATTTACCTATTACTAGGTAAGAATCATCGCTAGTAGAACAAAACACAAAATAGTATCCCAACACAGCACTGTTAGAACACTTCACATGTGTCTTATTCCAGGAATGTTCATTTGTTAAGATAACAGTTTGTAGTTATCACAAATGCTTCAATTTATAAATGTTACTGTAAACCTGCAGCTATGTGTCATTACATAATCACTGTGCTTCATGAATATGTATGTTGTCATTAAAAATTACATTTAAAACATTTTGAAAGTAAGGATGTCAGTAAAACCTTTCTAAAAATGAAACCATTAAGGTCCCTTCAGATTCATTACTTTGAGATGAGCTGGAAAAAAACAGTGTCATATTCTGTATATTCACATTATTTATGCATGAGTAATTACTAAGTACTCTAAAACCGTCTTAATTCACTTCATCTTTTTCTTCTTGAGTCCATTAGAGTTCAGGTGCTTTGGAATTGTGCTTTTTCCAGAAATGGCTGGGATCACTTTGTCAAAAAGAAGCAGAGAGCCTGTCATACCTGTAATGACACAAGAAGAGTGGAAAACCAGCATGAACCTCTGAAGATACTGGTGAAACACAGAGAACCATAAATTTCTTGCTGTTATTAACAAATACTATATAAGTGAACATTCATGGGCTGTATCTGAGGTCTGTGTATGTTGTAGGTTTGGTTTGGGACAATCTAAACATTTAGAAATTATTCTCAAACATTCTGTCAGGTAATTTTCCTTTTTCATAAGTATCATGCAAATATGTTTTTCGATCGGCACTAAAGACATTTTATTGTTTTGGCTTATTATTTGTTATTACTTAAGTGTTTGACAGGATCAACTTTTTCTCTACCAAATACTTACCATCTGTTGATCACACAACAGTCACTAAATGATTTTTTAACCTTTAAAGGGTTAGTTCACCCAAAAATGAAAATTCTGTCATTAATTACTCACCCTCATGTCGTTACAAACCCGTAAGACCTTCCTTCATCTTCAGAACACAAATGAAGATATTTTTGATGAAATCCGAGAGGTATATGACTCGTCCATAGACAGCAATATAATCAACAATTTCAAGGTCCAGAAAGGTACTAAAGACATTGTTAAAACAGTCGACGTGACTGCAGTGGTTCAACCTTAATTTTATGAAGTGACGAGAATACTTTTTGTGCGCAAAACAAAACAAAAATGACTTTAGTCAGCAATATCTTCTCTTCTGTGTGATTTTCAAATGTTGTTTACGTCCAGCGCTTCCAGGTTCTACGTCAGAACGCCGACTTATTATTGGCCGGCTCCAGCGTCAGCATTAGACACATGCGTCGTGCTGCTCACGTGATCAGCTTTGACCAATGCTGAGCCAGCGTTCTGACGTAAACACGGAAGCCTTCACTGTGCTTACTGCTGCAAGGAGAATGACAGGGAAGAGAAGAGATTGTTGAATAAAGTTGTTATTTTTGTTTTGTTTTTGCGCACAAAAAGTATTCTCGTCACTTCATAAAATTAAGGTTGAACCACTGCAGTCACGTCGACTGTTTTAACGATGCCTTTATTACCTTTCTGGACCTTGAAAGTGGTGATTATGTTTTCCTCTATGGACAAGTCATATACCTCTCGGATTTCATCAAAAATATCTTAATTTTTGTTCCGAAGATGAACGAAGGTCTTACGGGTGTGGAACGACATGAGGGTGAGTAATTAATGACAGAATTTTCATTTTTGGGTGAACTAACCAATGTTGTAATCATGCTCACCAAGTATTGGTCCCATCCAGTACACAAAACTGTACTCAGCAAAAGTGTTTCCAGGACAGGGGAACTGTATTGAGAATGCCAGTGCTGGGTTGAACACTGCTCCGGTGAGATGTCCACCTTTACAAAACACAGTACATAAGTTTCCTGAAAACTGCTGCACTGCAATTAACAGTATATATGAATGTTACTGAAATATCACTAGATAAAATCTGCATGCTTTAAGGGATAGATAGATAGATAGATAGACAGACAGACAGACACCCAGGTAGGTTGTATGATAGATAGTTGATTTGACAGCCAATAAAAACACTTGCACAGGTCATACAGTATTGTGGTGGTACCATACACATAGCATATTTGTACCATGGTACCACCGTGGAACTTTGGGTTAGTGCACACACCCGCATAGACTAAGGTGGTGATGACAGCAGCTATTGCATGAACCCGATATTTCTCCTCCACTTTGTCCACGTTAGATGCAGCAGTGTGCACCACAAACGCGCAGCTCATCTCCACCGCGGCGGCCTGCAGCAGAGGGGCATTAATTGGGCTGTTCGTGCATTTAAAGGCCATCAGTGTGTGCTGTGCATGCAGGTCAGAGAGCGTCAGTGACCAAACGTGAGGCATCACGAGCCGTGCCACCACAGCCGCGATCAACTGGCATGAGATCCGTGCCAATGCGCATCTGCGCGTAAGAGTTCCGCGGCAGAGCTGCTCAAGAGCGCCGGTGGGGTTACAGATCGCACCGTGGAATGAAAGCCCGTGGACCACCGAGATGAGGTACGTGAGGGTCAGTCCGATCTGCGGCTCCACTCTGCCCACCTCCGCGAGCAGTTTTAACTCGTGCGTGCACGCGCACAACTGAAAGGTGGAAGTAAACTCCAGCACATAGATGATCCATGTACGATTTGGGAATAGATATGAAGCAGTCCTTCTCGCCACCTCACTAAAAACTACAATTCCCACCAGTAAGGACAGAGAGACGGTGAGATCAGCCATCTCTGCCAGCTCCGTCCTGCCTCGCTACGATTAATCGTTCAAAACTCTAATCCAGTCAGGCAACTTTAGAGCGGTTCCGCCTTCACGCCATTTACCCCTCCTACTGCAATTCAATCTGTGCAGTCTACTATGGCAAAAGGCTTGACTCATGAATATTAAATAGATGATGCATACGTTGCTTCAATAACTTCCTGGAGTGCTCAAGCACGTAACCTTATTAATATTCATGAGCCAACCTTTATCTTAACAGCGATTCGTATTTCGTCAGCTGACTAGCTCCCAAGTCTGTCCTTTAGCCAATCAGGCAGGAGAACGTCTTGTTACGTAAAAATATTCATGAGTCAATCCTTTACCTTAGTAGGATTTGTAATGAACTTCGTCCGGTGTTGCCAGATCACCAGAATAAACATTTATCTGCAAGATAAATAAATCTGACCAGAAATTACCAAATATAGACTCCCCAAATCACTGCAGGCTGTTTAATGTAACAGAAAATTAGATACTGTTGAGACGGACAGTTTTAACTTAAGCTTCTTTATAGGCTAATATAATATCCTCCTGAGACCCAAGCATAGACTTTTGTCCACTGTAGTGGACGTTATATGTTAGCAAATTTCTCTGACATCGTACGTGTCACAGTTTTATGTACTGTAAAGAGTAGGATTCAGGGTTTTTCAGAGATACCAAATGTTTGGAAGTTTCACAATGAAAACTGCCTCTCCTTGGTCTTTAAATATGACTGACATTGATTGAATGATCCAATTTAGCACTCTTATGGAAATGTGATAATATTTTGTAATTATCATTTAAATCTGACTCATTTTCAAATTGTTTGTCATAAATCAACATCTCAGGAAATTGTTATGTGGCATTTTGGGAGACACAACAAGTGAATAGGGAAATAAATTATATATCAATATTAATATTCATATGAAATATTAGATATTCGTATGAAAATGTTGCCAATTATTACTCCCATTATTACACTTCTTTTTTCATTACATTTTGCTCCAAGAACACATTAATATGCAAATTAGATACAATGTATCAATGCATTGTATTGAATGGGAAAACATATGGCCCTTTTTTCACACATATTGCATAAAGTAAAATAGTATATCAAATCATTCTGTTATATCTTTCATAATATAGTTGAATCATCTTTATGCAATGTTTGATTAAAGAAAATCCTGAAACCTAAAAATTGATTGGTGAATAATAATAACAATAAAAAAATCCATTGTTTTTGCCTATACATGTATATTCATTCTTGTTATTTTCTGAAAAACGAAGTCCTGATGTCCACTACAGAGGACATTGCATAACATATGAATAAAATATCTTTTTTCAAAAATGTTTTCCCCCCATTTGTTTCGTATGCTCCAAGCAATGTAATTACAATAAAAAAACTAAATTCACAAACTTTTTTTTCCTGGGTCTCAGCAGGACATTATAATATAATATAATATAATATAATTGAAATATATATATATATATATATATATATATATATATATATATATATTGAAAATATAATATAAAAATTTATAATCAGGCAACATATTAGATTTAAATAGATTTTTAAAAATCTCAAAATAATGTGTGATTAATAATAAAAAATGAATAAAAATGAAATTAATAAAATCGTATTGCAACATGTTTTTGATTCACTGTGCATATGAGACATGATGATCTGGGCAAAACTGAAAAATATAATTTTTGCAATAAATTAAAACAGGTAAATACACAAATACAGACGAGACTAAGTCAAAACCAACCAACAGTTTTCATGAAACATTATAATTTTAGCATTAGGTATTTTGATTATAATAGCTAATAAATCTTAATAGGCCTAGTTCATTTGGTTATTTTGATGAGTTTATTTCTATGATATTGCATACATTATTCATAATAATAACAATAAAACATTTATAAAGCATTTGGTGCTTCATCAGCCTGGAGTTCACCGTGGTATTGACTGTTAACTGTTGATACCTGCAGAGGGCGCTGAGATACTTAATAATGGGGTTTCGCATGACATCATTAGAGATGAACCTAATTTTATCAGATAAAAATGCAAAGCCAACAACAAATTATTTTTCTATAGTACGTGTACAAGCCAGAATTAACTCATATCCTAGCTATCTATCTATGTGTCTGTCTGTCTGTCTGTCGGCCGCATCTTTGCTATTTCTTATCCAAATATCCGAATATCCAAATATCCCGAGTTTGTACCATGAGACCAGCTCATCCTCCAGCACACATGTGGTGTCTTTAATATTGCATGTTCCTCCTCCACTGGTGCAGGTGACGCGTCTCGTGAGCGCAGCGCTGCGTGGGGAAATAATGACCACTGGGATCGCGCGTGGGCGGCGCTTCACGCAGCAGGTTTGTGTGTGTCTCTACAGCAGCGAGACAGACAGAAAGACAGACAGGAGAAGACTGGAGCAAATGAGCGCGGATAGACACTGAATGCGTGACAAGCGAGGGAGAGTCTGCTCGGGGAATTCACATTCGCGTCTTCGGACAGAGGTGAGTGCTCTTTACTGCTGTCACGCGTGTCGCTGAGCCGCAGTCGGGTTCACTGGGATCTTGCGTGACGCTAAGACGCGCTGGCTGGCGTGGGGCGCGTGTCTGTGGAGAACAGACAGAGAAAGCGCTGCTTATTCATTACAGACAGCACACGGATGTGGCTTTATCAGCAGGAATTGCTCGGATTTGAGTGATTCTTCTCCTCGTTTATGTGGTTTGAGATCAAATAACGCCGTCTGATCTCGGCTTTAGTTACATGTGCCTCCAGCAAAAGGTATGATTGCCTTATATTCAATTCAGTTATAATAATATAAACGTTAAACAAAACAATACATACAACATTATATGTTATATTTATTATAATTAAAAAATACTATTGATAATGTCTGTGTAATATTTATGTATTTTTTTGTTTTTTTTAAATACAACAAAATATGTAATAAAATCATAGCTATTTCATGTAATTAAATATAGGCCTAAAATATAAATTCAATATATAAATTATAATAATGGATATTAAATATAAATATTACACAGTTAATTATTGTTAATATCAGTTTTTTCAATGCATTTATTGTGTGTGTTTTCATTTATGGGGTATGCATTTATGTAAAACACTATAAATATTGTTGGCTCTTTAATGAATTGATTATGTTTCTCTTTTGTAAGTTGCTTTGGATAAATGCATAAATATAAATGTAAAAATAAGGGCCTAGTTATCCAACAGTCTGAATATGCTCATTCACTATTTACACTGTTGGGCGTGTAAGCAGCTCACGACTGTCACTGTGTTCACACTGGACAAATGAGAAGTCCATAGTCAAAAATACTACAAGATTGCTGCTGATGGAATCTCTATTATATTTTGGAAAAGATTCTGTAAGATCCATGAATCTGAACAGATTTAACTGAAACTGGGAATTTCATGGGTGTTTGATTCTTATTAGATCCCTTGGATTGTTTCCAAATTATTATCTAAATACCATTAGCATTCCTTCAGGATTTTTAAATATCCATGAACCTTGTCAGTGTTCAAACTACATTGGGTTAGTGAGTTTGGCATCCTTTGTCATTTGATAAAAATAAAATACAGTATACAGGCTCTTAATATGCTGACGCTTTTACAAGTGTGTATATTAAAAAGCATAAATTCAAAATGAAATTCTTAGGGTTAGCCTACTTATGTGGTTTTATTGCAGTGGTTTTTCAGTATAGTTGGTGTATTTGTTTGACATGCTGTAGATAATAGTATAAGTGTAAGATAAGAGCAGTGGTTCAGCTCACTTTGGACTGAATTGGGTCACATGTATCAGCAAAATCCTTAAACCAGTTAAGTCAAGTGCATGTTTCTTCCGGGATATTACACCACGGTCTGATATCTGTAAATGGCCTGCAGTAGCTCTTCTATACATACGCTTAAAAGGTAACGAGGAAGTGGCAAACAGCAGGAATTCTTTCACTTCTGAACAAAAATGTGAACCAACCAAGTGGCTTCTAGTTTGTGGAGCACAGTGTTTTCATTCTCATAACGTTGTCGTCATCGTTTAACGGGTATTTTTAGCAGTGAGATGGTGTCATTGCGTTGTATGTTTTTCTGTGAGTTGAAATGCTCATCAGGTCTAATTTTGTCTAGGTGTGATGTAAGCATTTTTGCATGTGGAACTCTAATTGCTTGAAAGCGCATACATGAAGTACTAGCGTCTGTAGATATCAAACCGATTCATTTATTGGGGGTTGTGCTGTCAGTGTGAAGTGGGGGTCGCTGATTCAGAAGTAAGCACACCCTTGGGCCACACGTCACCATATGGTTTCAGTAACACCCTGTTTATCATCCCAAAACATGGACAAGAAACCCAACCACCCCCTCACAGATGTGCATTTGGCCTAGAAGAACTGCTGTGACTTCATACTCATTGTTATGTGAGTGTGTCTGACTGTACTTTTTGATCAGACCAGATTTGCAAAGGCATTTACAGTCAGTTAAAGAACAAATGATAAGCAAGATATTTCTATTATCTGTACGTGTATTGTCTGTCTTGGGTTTTTAGAGCACTTAATGCATCTCTCAGGGAAGCTTGCATTTTATAGTGGAAGGATGATGTGGAAATTTTTCATTGCAATGTTTTACAGCAACTAAGGTCAAATAACACACTTGTGGATAAAATTTGTGCAATTTAGATAAAAGTGTGGCATTTCTATACCAAATCAGAATCTGTGCACGCATACACAAAGTTTTTTCTATTTTAAAGTGCAGTATTTAATTTCTACACCACTTGCAACAACAAACTTGATTGTTTATTGTAGACTTCTGCAGAAAATGTAAATGTTGCATACCAATTAGAGTTGTCAAAAGTCAGTACTGAAATTTAAAAAATGTGACGATACCAGCATTTCCCCCTAGCATTTTGAACGCTGTTGAGCGGATTCTTAAACACCTCTGATTGGCCATTGTGTTCATGCACTCAACAGATATGTCTGTGTTT
This sequence comes from Hypophthalmichthys nobilis, assembly GCA_037950665.1. Lineage (NCBI taxonomy): Eukaryota > Metazoa > Chordata > Actinopteri > Cypriniformes > Xenocyprididae > Hypophthalmichthys > Hypophthalmichthys nobilis. The sequence goes on along the minus strand of CM075484.1, from coordinate 15,934,829 downwards.
GGCTACAACGATCCAACGCTGAAAAAACATGTAAAATAGACATCTTTGATGCGCTTACACAGATACAACACAAAAACATTAACTTACAAAAACATTTGCCACAGACATATCTGTTGAGTGCGTGAACACAATGACCAATCAGATGTGTTTAAGAATACGTTCAAAATGCTAGGGGGAAATGCTGGTATCGTCACATTTTCAATTTTGCAGTACTGACTTGTTACCGAAATTGGTACTTTCAACAACCCTATTACCAATGCACAAATCATCACCATTATGTTACGGTATTATGGATTGTTGTGAAAATGGAAAGCTAGTACCTTAAAGTTGCTAATGTTTTTTATACCCCTTTTTATTATTTAGGTCGGTACGGTGTTTTAATGTTTTTGAAAGAAGTCTCTTTCCGTTTACACAAAAACCGTTCAACTAAAAAACTTAAAACTTTTTATCCATTTTGGTCATTTATTTACACGACAATGGCGTTTTGGGGCTCTGAAAACACAAACTTTTGAAAACGGGTTTCAAAGTGCAAGTTTTTGAAAATGATTATCGTCTCTGGTTAAACTACAAAAACGCAAATTTGTAAGAACGGTGATGTCATGCGCATGCGTATTATGCGTTCAGTCTATAGGCGCGCAGTTTTTCTTTACAAAGTGACATCGCCATCTATTGGCCTGGCAGCAGAATACAGCGTTTTTAATCATTTTTGCAGATCCGTGTGAACAGGATCGCTTTGACAACGTTGTCATCTGTATGCGAACAATGCAATTTTCAGTACATCGTTGTCGTAAACATGTTCACCAAAATCAAAATGCAGTAAAAACTGTAATATTGTGAAATATAAAAATTAAAAGTAACTATTTTCTATTTGAGTATATATTTATTTATTTATATTTTTTAGCATAATTTACTCCAGTCTTGACTCTTCAGTGTCACACACTGAAAAATTGTACAAAAGCTGTCACTGGGACTGTACCCTTTCAAAAGGTACCAATATATGTACCATTTAGGTACTAATATGTACATTTAAGACTGTTTTTGGGTAAATAATATACAAAGGTGTACCTTCTGAAAGGGTACCACCCCATTGACAGTTGTGCTGCTTCATATTTTTATATAAACTGTAATACATTTTTCAGGATTCTTTGATGGATAGGAAGTTGACATTTGAAATTTATTAAAAAAAATTGTAACATTTAAGTTTTTTTTTCTGTTACTTTTTGCTGAATAAAAGTTCTTTCTTGCTGTCCTCAACCTTTTGAATGGTACATGTGTTGATCTTTTCTTAATTTGTTTGTAAAAACAATGGAAGAAACAAGTAAGAGTAGGTATAAGGAGGTTCTACTGATGGAAGTAGAAGCATGTGGGAATATTCTTTTTCCTGGTCTCTCTCTTCGAGTGATACTAACAAAAGCAAGAATGCAGATTGTGTTAGCCTGTTACAGCAGCGGACAATGCAGCTACTCTGTTGCCTTGCAGAGATGGGAGTAAAAAAAAAAAGTGTTTAATCTTAAGGTCTTGTCTTTAAAAAAAAAAAAAAGCAATCTTAAGGTCACGTAAGTATTGCACAGGAAGACTGTGGGAGTCAGCGGTGGGCTCCGGTCTTTTGGTGTCACTGGTCAGATGCCTGTTTGCAGGGGTGATTTTCATGTGACTGCTTAAAAGTGTCATATAATCAGTAGAAAGATTTTCCTTGATCTTTTGAAATAGTTCATTGTATTCTGATTATGAAACTAAGCTGAAATAACGTCTCGTTCCACCCACATTTAAAGATAAACAATGCCTGTTTGGAGGTACGAAACAATACTGCACTTGCATTGTGCTCCCATTATGTAGTTTATATTCATATTAAAATGGACTTTGCTCAGGAGCTGTATAACAAGAGCTGGGTGCAGCACTCAGAAACAGAATTTTATAACCTAATTTACTTCTGAAAATACAGTCCATGTACCTTTTAAAGGTTCAGTGAGTTTGTAGCATGCATGCAGGTTTTGAATTTGCGTTCCTGTGGCCCATTTTTTCCTGCCTTTTTTATTGTTATGCAATACCTGTCATTGTACATTATCATCTCAGAGCAAGGCCCCCGAATGAGTTCAGAAGAAATGAGCCATGGCATTTCTGTCCGCTTCTCCTCTTCCGATCCCCTTCATTTACCCAACTCCAACTCTTTCTCACCCTTCCTCCCACTCAGCCTGTACTGTATGTCACATGGATTTTGGATTGTAATGCTCAGGACAGTAAGAAACCACACAGAACACCCTAACAGTGCTTAAAACACCATAGCAACTGCATAGCAACATGCTATAAACCACTCAGACCACCTCAGCAACTGCATAGTATCGCGTTAGAAAGAACCCATTAAGAAAACCTTAGCAACTCCATAGCAACTTGCTAGCAACCACTTAAAAAAAAAATGTAGCAACTGCATAACAACGCTCTCGCATTCATCCCACGCCCTCCTATGGCAGTGTGTTTTCCTTAGGTGCTGATTACTTACATGCACTTCAGAAAATGCAAAAATCTTGTTGAAAGAATGAGATTTAATTTTTATATTGTTGTTATATATAGTTACTGTATAAAATTCTGCATTCATGTAATGAGCTGTACCTTGTTAAAGTGCCCCTAATATGCTTTTTCGAATATTACCTTTTAGAGTTGTCAAAAGCACTGTTGAGCGAATTCGTAAACACCTCCGATTGGCCATTGTGTTGATGCGCTCATCGTATATGTCTGTGATTGGCTACAATGATCAACGCACGGAAGTGTTTGAATTTGAAAGCTTTTTGAAAGCGGAAGTGTTTGAAAGCAGGCGTCTTATCAGCGATACTCCCGTGTGTATCTGTGTAAGCGCTTGGTAAAGAGCATCATTGATGACTCTTTACAACATGTTTTTGAAGCGTTTTATCATTGAAGCCAATCACAGACATATCTGATGAGCACGTGAACACAATGGCCAATCAGAGGTGTTTACGAATCCGCTCAACAGTGCTCAAAGCGTCAATTTTTAAAATTTCAGTACTGAAGCCGGTACTTTTGACAAGTCTATTACCTTTCATGCAATGTGTAATGTTAGCAGTCGGTGAATGTAAACGATCTGCAAAGTTGTGAAGCCAAAAGTTCACGATAAATAAATTTATTGTCTCTCAAAAGAAAGAAGCGACTCTGAACCGCCTAAATGAGTCGTCAGGAATTCCAGTCTCACTTCCATGCTGGCTACACGTCACTGGGTAATACATTTATGCTCGACTATGTTTTACATTGTCTGCCTGCGAACAACTTGACCCGCCCTCAAACACTGTAGCTTTTTCGTGTGGTTAACATCATGTTGAGAAGATGCTGTGTCCTAGGTTGTGAAAGTAAATTTGTTTTATTTTCTCTTCCGAATGATGAGGCTGCTTAGAATCAGTGGTTAAAATGAATTTTTTCAACAATACCACAATAGTATAATCCTAATATTTTGTTATGTTCCCATCATTTTACTGACAACTGCTTCTCAAATCTTCAACACAGGATTTGCAAAACGCTTGCTCTTGAAAGATGGGTCAGTACCTAGGTTATTTGGACCAGCTTGCTCCTCACAGCCTGTAACAATGACGCTGCTATCACGTCTTATAACATATAAATGTCCTGCTCCAGTCGTGCTTGCTATTTGAGTTTCTGGTTTCTGGCTACTTCAGACGTTTCAACTTCAGACTTGCCTCGGGCTCGAATTGATAAGGTAAAATCGATTCCATCTTTTCCGTCCATACATTGTATACAATCTCTTGAGAATTGATAAGCCTCTGGAGGTAGCATTATTTATTTGTATTCAGTACATTTCACTGTGGATTGTACACATGTAAGTAACTGTGTTAATTCTAATGCCTGATCTGATATGTAATGATTCATGTACAGTCCGATGTTCTTTGTCTATGTGTCAGTAAATCAAACCAGTGACTAAATGGTCAACTTCACATTGTTTCTCTTAGTAGGATGAAAATAATCTGTTAATTAAACAGTGATTAAGTTATATATAGAAAGCAATCAAAGAATGCTCCCTTTACAATCACTAGAGCTGTCAATCAAACAGTGCACACTGGAGCTGTCAATCAAACAGTGCACACTGGAGCTGTCGATCAAACAGCGCAAGTTTATCAGTGGCTGAGCTCTGGACTCGTGCCAAAACTCCCATTTTATTCAACAAATCTCTTAGTTACAATGTGTTTGCACTATTAGTTACGATGAAAGCATTCTTTAGTGTGCAGAAATTGAGTTGCAATGACAAGATCACTGCATTCATGCACTCAACAACATGTCTGTGATCGGCTACAATGTTCATCATTGCAAACTTTCATGCCACGATCTAAATATAATGCCATAGATTTAAGTGTAATGCTAAAATCAACACTTCTCATGATTAGTTAACCTTGAGAGCTGTAATAGTAAAATCATGCTAAAAGTTTTTGAGAGAGTAATACTTAGCTATTTCAAATTGAAAAGATGTTAGCCAATCACAGCAGTGGGTGTTTACACTGAAGTCTCACAGCAGACATGCCTCTTAAAACAGCATTCAAATAAGAGGGCTAATATCAGGGTAGGAAAAATGCCTTTTATTTCTAATTTATGACAATTTTTATGTAAAAAGCATACTAACATCATAACTGCACCCCAGGAAACATTATAAAACAATAAAACAACGCAGTTCATGACCCCTTTTAAAGGATACGAGGTCACATGAATTAAAAAAAATGATGTGCACGGATAAATCATTTATAATGACTACTACAATATTCCATAAAAAATAAGAATTGTCACTTTTAATTTCATAGTGACATAGTGTTTCTAATCAATCAGAGGTCTAGTTAGGATGCTGCCTTAGAAGGTTACAGCCTATGTGGAGAGTAGACGGCAAGAATGAACTAGTGACTAACGCTTACACCTGTTTCACATCGCATAATGTCATCACAGAGCTGCTTTGTGTATCAGTCATTGTTTGGAATGGAAAATACCTGGATGAGAGTCTCATGAGTCTGATTCACTCTTGACCTCTCAAGCAGCGGTTGACAGAGACAGGAAGTTCATAAACATCTTGAGTTCCTCTAAGCTCTGTCTTTGTGGTAAGTTCTAATATACAGTATGACCTTAAGAGAACCAAGCCTCTTGTTTCTTATTTTAGAGATGACTGTATTCTGTCATCACTCATATTCCAGCAGAATGCTTTATGAACTTCATTTTCACACCCCCACAATATGAACCATAAAACGTCCTCTGCCCACTCTGATATGTGCTCTGATATGACTAAGAACTATAAAAGAGTCTGTATGCACAGTTCATACAGTAACATTCCAACAGCTCTTGAAGTTTGGTTGAGTTAACGTCCTGTTCAGATTAAATATGTTTTTAATTTTATTCCCACATGCACAAGCAAACATGCCTCATAATGTTTATTAGTAAACGTTTAGACTCACAGGCATATAGGTGTACTTTGACCTAATGGTTGATTATGTGATATCATAAAGCATCATATTACTGGAATGTGAGCACCAAATTGTTTTAAAATCCTATGAACTGGTTTGGCATATTGAAGTTGTGGCTTAATTACACTATTACTTAAAAAATATTTAAATTACACTATCATTCAGATGTAATTTATACTGTGATGCAAAGTGAATTTTTTTTAAGCATCATTACTCCAATCTTCAGTGTCAAATGATTCATCAGAAATCATTCCAATATGCTGATTTGCTGTTTAATATTTTTGTGGACTATGTAACAACCATGTTACTTTTTTAAATAGACAATTTAATAACCTTACATTTACATCACAGCTTAGGAAAAAAAACTTGTGGCTTAAATAATGCAATGAGAATGCTTTTAAAATGAATAAATTCAAGACTCTTCCTTTGCAAACAGTTGATGGTTGGGAAAGGGAAACTGCTTTTTATTATTTAATTTTAATTTTTATTATTATTATTATTATTATTACTTATTTTATTGAATTATTATTTATTATTCTGTGTATTCTGCAAAAAGCATATTAGATGACCTCAAAGATATTAAAGGTGCAATATGTAATATTTATGTCCGCTAGAGGTCGCTAGAGGTCTATTCAAAACAAAGGCGTAGCTTGATGACGGCAAGTTTGAGCGCGGAATCTTGGGACATGTGGTCTTCACTTCACAGCTGGTGCAAAAGAATAGGGATAGGACTCGGGAAGAAATCATGTTCATGGATGCAATTATTAACGTTACTGTAGTATGAAGCAGAGCAGGACTGAGTGTAGTGGGAGCTGAACGAGGCCGCTGGAGCGATTGCGCAACACACGCCTCACGAGCAGCAGAACTTTTATTATGACACAGTCACCGCCGCCGCTTCCGCTTTTCCGGTCATGAGTATGCGGTAACACAGCTCTGTTTATCATATTAGATACATTTGAGTGTGTTGAAAATGATGTTATAATGTTACTCTGTGCGTTCGCTCGGCGGCTGCTGTGAGACACTTGTTGCACACTGCAGTAAGCTAGATCGATTTTAGAATATCATATTAAATACTGGATGGCTTGTGTTGATAAATGGCATGCAATTAATTTTAAAACGTATTGTATGATGGAGAAAATGCTGTATTACTTTTACTAAAAATAAAGCTGCATCTGATTATGCTATGTTAGCTACTTCACAAAATAGTGTTTTTCTCTGAGGCATGGTAAAGCATGGTACTCGCAAAAAAAAAAAAAAAAAAAATCAAGAAAATTAGATTTAAACAACAAGACTAAACATGTTGAGCTATATAACAACAATTAGTTTTCTGTCAATAAACTTAACCAAACAGTTGTTCCCTTGCTTATTAAAACATGTAATATATTAAAGCGTCTTTGGTGTTTCCATGGTTTCTACAACATAAAACCGGAAACCGAGGGTAACGCGGGTATGACGCAACTGACAGGCGACTCCTCACAGCCTTGGTTAAAATTGCAATTTTCTCACGATTTACAAATAGTTGGAAACATTTGGGATATTGTAAGTACGCAAAAATCTTACATATTGCACCTTTAAATGGGCTGAGGGCCTCAAAACGTATGTTTGGAGGGTATTTAAAGATGTAGGCCTGATTTTTACAGACAGAGCTTACATTAAGCCAGGATTAGGCCTTAGTTCAATTAGGACATTTAAGTAGCTTTTATAAACATGCCTTAGGAAAAAAATATTACTAGTGTGCATCTTGAGACAAAACAATGCCACTGACATATTTTAAGATAATTATGTCAGTGCAAGTTGCTTTCAGTTAAAACAGCTCAAACATGCGTTTTAGTCTGGAACTAGGCTTAAGCCTTGTCTGTGAAACCGGGGGATGGATGTCTTGTTTCAGGACTGCTTAAGTAGAATGACAGAGAAAGCTGTGTTGCGTGTAAACAAACTGGGACTTTGCTGAGGATTTGTCAGATCTTGTGATTAGACGTAAGATGCTGCTTAAAGCTGTAATTAAATGCATGGGTGAATGAATAGCTAGAATTGATCAGGAAGATTTCCTTGTTTATGTTAACCTTAGCACTTCAACTGACAAACATAACAACAAACTCATAACAAACAGATCAGATGATTGAGCAGGAAACAAGAGCCTCTTACTGTAGTTCAAGCGCATCTAATATGTCTAATATTACTTGTTTTGTTTTCAAATAAAAATATATATTTCCTGAAAAACAAAACTGTGATTGTATCTTGAATGTAAGTGTATTTGCTTTGTGACATTGGCGGATATTCAAGATAAATTCTCTCTCTCTCTCTTTTTTTTTTTAAACTGGAAAACAAAAAGATATGGATTGGATTTTTTTGTGTGTGTGTGAAAGAAACTTCAACATAAGTGGACTTCAAGGAAAGAATAAACTGTGTGAAATAGAGCCCCTTTGAAAAGTGAACTCAAAGGCAGAAGACAGAGAAGTATGTGTGTGCTCCGCTGGAGCGCTTCACTCCCAGCATGCCGTGCAGGCGTGCATTATTCAGCACGTTGTCATGGCGATGGGCACCTCTGAGTATTGGGCTTCAGGAGGGAGGAGCTGGACAGCTGGTGGATGGAGACAGCTGCGTCACGGATTCTCCTCATTTCCAGTGTGTGTGTGTGTATGAGGGGTGTGATGTCAAGTTTTGTCAGATTTCTCAGTGCTCAGTGCTGTCAAATCAATGAATCACATCTAACATAAATGTTTGTAAATATATAATATGTATATGTATTATTATTATTATTATTATTATATATTTGGGTCATTGACAAATAAGGTTTTTAAAAGTGTAAAAAACACAATGGAGATATAATTAATTTTGAAGTTTTATTCAGTGTTAACAATGAGATTATGTGGATTTTATAATCAATTAACACTGATTTTGTCTTTTTTTTTAAAAGATGGACAAAATTTGTCACCAAAAAAGTCATTTGGTTTAACCAAAATTTCGGTTTTACCGAATAACACTTTTGGTTATACTGAATGACGATAATTTTAAACAATGCTAACATGCTGATATCTAGCTAACTAGTTAGGTTGCTAGCTTGCTAGCAAAATGACAATCAAACATTTTATATTTAATACAAGTTTTTAAAATATTACAACATTTTCCACGTTTTATAGCAATTGTACCGAATGACCTGATGTTTCAGGACATGTGTATGAACAAGTGAAAACATTAATTGTTTAAATAAATAAGAGAGAGTTAGTTACTTTGCTTCACAACCATGTGGATCTTTGCAGGTGTCTGAATGATGTCACATGATATTGACCGCATGACTTGATCCAAAATGGTCCCTTTATATTGGTTACTCCGAATGACATCAATTAAATTGTTTTTTCCGGACATTCTTTCTCATAACAAAGCAACTACACATAATTTTTAATACCATTTTGCACTCTGTTGATATATGATGTTATAAAATCATGCCAGAAAATTTTTTATTACATTTTAAGATAATTTAATCACAAATGAAATGGCTGTATTAGATGGTTAAACCAAATGACATTTTGACATTTTGAAATCTTTAAAATACCTTTTATATGTAGCAAAATACAGTTAAAACCTTTTGGATTCAATAAAAGTGATCTAATTGTACTACCTTACATACTTTGGATGTCATATCTTTGTTTTTTTATTATTATTAAGGCCTTTGGACAAAAAATTACCCAAAAAATGATTTATAATTTAAATTATTTATTTATAAAAGCAATATTGTAATATGGTAATATTGTAATAGAGTTAATCACAAACTCTGGATCAAACCCTGATTTGACAGAATGTTTATACAGAGCGCTGTGAGCCTGCTGAACATGATCTAAACCAGGTTGGATATGTATGGTTTTGTCAACTCTAAACCTGCTTCGAAACTCAGAATTTGTTCAGCTAGTTTCATGCAGCAGCCATAGGCTTGTCAGACCCATACCAGTAACTCCCAAAGGTGTCAAGTAGATCTTTTTCTTTCCATTGTCTTGTATTTCTTTCTCTCTTTTTTTTTCAGAGTGTAAGATCACACCCTGGGTTTCTCCCTGCCATTCTGCTCTGTTCTTACTGGTTATTATCATATGATAGAGAGGGAATTGTGAGCTTAAGTCATCAGTAGACTTGCCATCTATCATCTGGTTTCACTTGGCTGTTTGTGAGAGGTTATATAAAACACACCTTGTTCACCTGCTAGTCTCAACCATAAAAATCCTGGTGATATCCTTTTTTTCTTTCTTAATTTGGCTCAAAGGTTCATTATTGATGGTCTTTAAGCAGGTAAATAGTTGAGTGTTGTGCTCTATTGCTGTTATTGTTGAACAAGTTCCCTTATCTTACCAAGTCAAACTGAGTGCATGATTGGCTTAGCTGCCAAACAGGTGTGTATCTGGGTTTGGAGATGTTTTGGGACTGACGTGCTGTTCTCAGACTATGATTGTCGGGAAATCTGTTTGCCGGTGCCAGAGCAGGCACTGTGCCCTCGCTGCACACGCTCATCATTCTTCACTGAGACGCCCATCAATCATTCGCACACCCAGCATTCCCTACATTCTGCACTGTAGTCATACTCATCCACTTAAAAGTGATGGAGCCTGCCCAGTGCATTGTGGGATAGCCTGTCTGGAGCACTTTATCTGCTTCTCCCCTTGATCTCTGCTCAAGAGTGCTGTAAAATACTCCATCTGCAGACCTCAGATCCTGTTTTTACACTCGGTTTGATCTCTTGGTCTGAACCCGAGTTCAACCCATACTTCATCCTAGAAGTCAATGCACCGGTTGTACTCTTGGCTTGTTGCAGGCATGCAATGAAAGTGTTTTCAGTTTCAGTGTAGCTGGTTTTAATCTAAGATGCAGTATGATGTGAAATAACCAGTTTATCAGCGGTTGCCTTAGAATGTCTTAGAACTTGCATGCCAGGATATTTCACATCAGTCAAATGATACGTTTAAAAAAAACAAAAAAACATCCTGCTGGAAACCCAATGCTTTTTCTATAATAATTCTATACTACTACTACTACTACTACTACTATTACTAAATAATAATAATAATAATAATAAATTTGTGTGTGTGTGTGTATATTCAGTGCTTCTTGAAAGTTTGTGAACCCCTTGCAGAATCCATGAAAATGTGAATAATTTTAACAAAATAAGAGGGATCATACAAAATGCATGTTATTTTTTTATTTAGTACTGTCCTGAATAAGATATCTTACATAAAAGATGTTTACATATAGTCCTCAAGACAAAAAAATAGCTGAATTTATAAAAATGACCCCATTCAAAAGTTTATGTACCCTTGATTCTTAATACTGTGTCTTCTGGGAAACATGTACATATCTTGTGTAGCTTCCGAAGGGCAGTACTAAATGAAAAAAAAGAAAAGAAATTTAAACAAAATAAGAAAAATTTGGACATCTTCATCCTGTTCAAAAGTTTTCACCCCCTGGCTCTTAATGCATCGTGTTTCCTTCTGCAGCATCAGTGCATGTTTGAACCTTTTTTTAATAGTTGTTTGAGTCCCTAAATTGTCCTCAATGTGAAAAGATGGATCTAAAAATCATAGTCACTACTGGAAAGGGTTCAAATATGCAAAAGATGCTGGAAAACTGAAGAATCTGCAGGACCTGGAGGATTTTTCTGAAGAATATTGGGCAGTTTAACTGCTCAGGACAAACAAGGGACTCATGAACAACCATCACATAACAAAAAAATGGTTGTAGATCATCCAGGTAATGACACAAAGTATTAAGAATCAAGGGTACATAAACTTTTGAACAGGATTATTTTTTATAAATTCAGCTATTTTTTTGTCTTGTAGACTATATGTAAACATCTTTTATGTAAAATGTCTTATTCAGGACAGTACTAAATAAAAAATAACATACATTTTGTATGATCTCTCTTATTTTGTTAAAATTATTAACATTTTCAAGATTCTGCAAGGGGTTCAAAACTTTCAAGCAGGTCCATTAACCACGTGCATCTCTGAGATACATACAACAAAAACATTTTCAGAATGAATGCAGAAATATTTTTAGTGAATAATTCAAATAACTCTCTCATGAAGGAAGTCAGTTGTTTCATTCCTGATTTTAATTCATCAGTGTTTTTGAATTAATCGATCAGTGTTTTTTAACAAATCAGATGATTGATTGATTCAGTGACTCACTCATTATGATGGTCATTTGTCGATACATTGGCATGTCGATGTTTCCTACAGAAAGAGTCACTGAAAATCTCCAACACTAAAGCACTGACTGACTGGAAGAATAATATTTAATTGTTTACATTTAAATGCATCAGTATAAAATATGAAATGGCACTATTTGCCCATTTATATTGTAATCTATGAAAAATCATTGTGAATCGCTCCGCTTAAACACACACCATTTCTTACTAGGTTGCACAAAAACATTTTCTCTTTCTTTGGTCTCTTTCTCTGCTTTCGGCACTATATACCTGATACCTGAGTCCTCTGTTAAAGCAGCAGAGGTGGGGTTGGTGGGGGTGGTTTGATGAATAATAGAAAAGATCTATTCCTCCACAGGCTATGCATTGTTCTCATTTCACTCTTAAATCTCTCCCAAGCTCCCAAACACACCCAAAAGTTCATAGACAAGAGAGAGAGTTTGTTCTGCATGCATATGTATGTATGTATTGGATTATTTATTGATTGATTGATCAATTTTTTTATTATTATTATTTATATTTAAATATTTATATAATTAATTTAGTAAAAATACAATTATTAGAGGTGTTTGCAAAGGCAAATATTACTATTACTATTGCTCATAAGAATGAGGAGAGGGGTGATCAGACTTTCAGATTTTCACCTGGTGTATTATAAAAAATAGTGACATCCTGGAAACCACCGAAAATATTTTAGCATTATACCGGTGATGTTACAGTGTGCATTCACCTCATTGCATTTTTATAAAAAATCTAGTTTTGTGATTCCAAAGGAATCCAAGGGTGGGTCTGAGAATGTTTTACACATGATGTCATAAGATTACAGTACATTGACAGACCCTTAGAAAGAAAACAGAGTTTTAGTTGGCTTTGAGCGGAAAGTTGAGCGCAAGGCAGTCTGGGATACGTGCGGCATAACTACAGCGATGGGACTTGAATTGAGCTGATGTGTCCCACAAGCACTAGTAATATGATCATCATTTTACTGTCTTTGGAATAAGAAGCCTTAAAAGCCATTGTGTGTTTTTGCATGTGTGAATGAGCTGCAGTCGTATCCGTTTTTGTGATCAGGTTATCCTTACGTTGAGAGGACTAAGTGTTCCCACAAGAATAGTAAAACCTGAAATCACCTGCATAGTAGTGAGCGGTTAACAGTTCCTATGAGATAATGTCTTAATAAACATACTATATAATGTCTTGCTTATAATAGAAAATGCAAAAAGGTTTGTGCACAGATATGGGTTAGAAAATCCCATTAGCCCAGTATAAAACAATGGACATCAATGGAAAGTCCACATCAACATGTTTATGTGTGTCTCTGCATTATAGAGATTTCCTGACATCAGCACCAGTTGTGATTTATCTTACTGCTGTGCTGCTCACTTTAGTTTATGTTGCGTACGAACATTAAGCGATATTACACCCAATCTGCTCCATCGGTACTGGAGCCAAGACTCCTGCTCTGCTGACATTACTGTCTGAGAGACAGAGAGAGATTTATTTAAGAGGAGGAACGGCAGGGAAATCAAATGCCTGTACTGCACGTGACCACTGAAGAGTCATTTCTGGCTTTGTGTTTATTAACGTTAGTGCTCATCGATATTATGAATAATACAAGACAATGAGGTTAAAGAGAGAGAGGGGGGTGATCACGCATACTCTGTGTATAGGCCTATAATTTGTAGGCATCAGGGAACCGCTAACTCTATGCGGGGTATTGAAATCGCTTTTCACTTTTGCTTTAGAATTTGTGATCACACGTACTCTGTGGCGGTACTTACCACACATTTTACAAGATAAGATATTTGTCAGTGGTGCTCAGGATCTGTTGCGCACCAAATCCTCCGCCATGGTCTTGTCAGTCATCTCTCCATAATCTCGTCACGTGATAAGTGAAATCTGACTCCTGTGCTGCGACTCTGCAGCTTGTGCTGTATGAAGTAGAGCAGATGTTTTCAGTTTATAATTGTAGCATCCTTTGTCCAAATGAACTAAATGGTTTTGATTTCTATAAAAAAAGTAAAATGACAGTGGGAGTGGTGTAGCGGTGGCCAAGTAATGTAATCACGTATGGCCGAACACAGTGTAACACCGGCATAGGCACCAATCCCGTGGGTGCACAGGGGCACCCATGGAAAAATATGAGATATTCTCCATTAATTTTAACCAATCAAAAAAAAATTTGATTGAGATTCTTGAACCTCTCTGATTGGTGGATTTCACATTGTGTCCCTGTGGGTCATAATACACACAAATACTTTGATCTTTAGAGTGGCTAAAGTTTCGTTTGTTCGATTCCCAAAATCATCCGGTAATCAGTAATGATACTGACCTTTGTTCATTTCATACTTCCATAATTCTGTGATGTTTTCAACATGAAATAAAAAGACTGTACGGATGTTTGGACAGTTTTCATTATTGGCTCATATTGTGATCAAATGGAGTTTCAAAGGACAGTATGCCTCAAAGTCGAAAAAAAAAATGAGTAGGGTATTTGTTAATTTCCTCCGTGAAAATCTATATGTACAGTCAGAATAAACATATAGCCTACTTAACGTATAAGGGCTTCATCCAATATGCTTGTGCATCTGTTGATTTAATTTTATGTGTGGAATATTTGGTTTTATATGAAAAACAGAAGCATGCTAAATGGACTCTGATGTGAATCTCCTGTTTCAATGCTTCTAAGTAATAAATACCAACCAGCAGAAACATAAATCAGCGCCTATGAACACCGGCAACACAGACTACAGCAGCAAGCCTAATGCAAACAATTCAGTAAATATATATATATATATATATATAATTGTGTAGCATGAAGGGTTGAAATAGAGAATTTGGATGTGATATGTGTATATGACTATAAATAAATAAATAAATAAAATTATTATTATTAAATTCAATATAAAAATAACAAATATGACTATTAATATTACTAATATTATATATATATATATATATAATAGTGTGTGTGTGTATATATGTATGTATGTATGTATGTGTATATATATATATATATATATATATATATATATATATATATAATCATATATAATCATTTTTCACTATAAAATAAAACAATTCATTCCTAAATGCACAATTTGATAATCACTATTTCATTTTTAATTCGATATATCATGCAGCAATTCTTAAAGGTAGGGTAGGCAATTTTTTCATAAACACTTTTTGTTGTACTGGTTGAAAACTCTCTTCACATCCTGATAGCAATCAATAATAGAAATGGTCTAAATATAAAAAAATGTATATATATCTTCTGTGGAAGTCTCAGGACCAAAAAATGTTCGTCCAATCATTGCATTCGGTCTGAATGCAATGATACAATGTCCTACCTTCCTGACAACATATGTATTTCCATACCTCCAAATGCTCACGCAGACATTACATCATTAGCGCATCCCGTAAGGCTTTGCAGAGTTGTAGACAAACAGCGACAGAGCACCAAAAACAAACAGCAGCCACCTTTTACAGTTCCTCCTGAACCAAAACAACGAGCTTATGCTGCATTCACGCCATGTCTTAATCGTAATTACGAGATTGCAACCCATGACATTCTACCTGGAGCTGTTCACGTCCTCAGACTCGGATTTATGCGTTTCTGTGTCAAAACTATCAACGCTGAAATGAATCTGAAGCAGTCAGGTGGTACAAGTAGGAGTTTACATTCATTATTATTGTAATGTTATGTGCTTTGAGACATGAGGTAATTTAACACCGTCTCTCATGACGCTTTGCAGAATCTGCAGTGCAAGTTCATGTCTTATGGAGGCGGCGTGGCTTTGGAGACACTCTGAAGGGAGGTTGGGATCTCATGCTCTCAAAGCTAGCTTGCTATTGCTAGCCTCTCTGAAATTGCCTACCCTTCCTTTAAGTGCATTAATATTGCTGTGAACTGCATAAGCCAAACAATATGCAACATTTTTTAACATGACATGAATAGGAACATGAATAGGAATGGGGAAGAAAACATTTTGTTTTCTAAACTGAGACATTTTTAGATCACAATCCACCATGTTGCCTCCAAACCGCAGGAAAAATTTGTATATATTTCCCTGACGGGTGCATTTTAACCAGATGAACATGTCATTACCAAAAACAAAACAGGAAGTACACATTTCAGGGGAGCCATAAAACTTAAATTTATGTCCCATCATCCTTCCAGCAACCAGACGGGCCGCATCCCTGATGCTAGGAGGGACGGCAAGGCTCAAACGCACCGGCATAATCTATGAGACACGTCGCAGCGTGACGCTCCAGTTTAGATCTATGTGTGTCGCTTACTCAGAGGGGCATTATTGATGAGACCCCCCGGTGAAATGTTAGTTTAAGGAACATACGGCCATCTTGCTTGCCGAGTCCTTTGGGAGACGAGAAAGAGAGACAATAGCATCTATTTTTTAGGGGTGAAAGGGAGGGTCTCTGTGGAACCCTAAAGTCGAGGGGGAAGGGATTATTTCCAGGTTCGCTGCACAGGACAATAGAGCGGATCTGTGATGCCACATTCTGGAGGTTGACTAACAGGATGGCCTGTAAGAAACTCTAAAGACAGTGTCTGTGAGGTCGATTTCATTGATCTGCTTCTGGCTCGTGGTTCTTCTTTAGCTCGGTACTGCTGAGTGCTGTAAGATGGGATCTCAGATCAATACCGTGACTCATGTGTAATTCTTCCTTGTCAGACTACAGCGAGACTCAGGATAGAGGAATCCAACCATAGCATGTCTACGTTCAACCGTACAATCTGTCTTTATGACTAAGGCACATGAAAACAGAACAAGTTTAGTTGTATTTAAATGCATGAATTGAAATTTGAGATTTATTTTAAAAGCAGCCTAAAAACATCTGATGGAACATTATACAAAGTGTTTGCTGGATTTGACAGGAAATTACATTGGCATTTAAGAATGTGAGAGTTGATAAAATCTTTGACCATCCCTATCCCTAAAAACAAGCTTGAGGTTTTACCATGGCCAACACCAAGACAAAGCTAGATGATGGTCTGGACAGTTAACTTGTGTTTATTTGCGTGATTGCATGTTATGCTCAAATTTATCCAACACTAATTATCCATCCGTACAAACAAGCACAGCAAACCCTTTGGCTTTTTATCATATTTTTTATGATTTTAAAAATCAGAATTCGATCCCCCCCTAAAATCATGCATCCCTACATTTAACGATTGATTTTATAATATTTTTATATGATAAACAATTTTGGTACAGTGTTCGGTCTCCACTTGATAAGCCCTAAAGCCCAAAACCAGCTGAGATCCAGTGATCTAGACTACATTTCTTGTATTTGTGTTTGTCTGTATTCTGTAACTTCTGTAACTGTAACTACAAATTTGTTCCCCAAAGTCAGGAACATCTGGGAGTGTCCTCATTTGTAAAAACGACGTATAAATAGTTAAAAATGGTGAAAGTTTTTCTTTAGGGTTAGGGTTAGGTTATATTATCTATAATTAGCTTCATATAGAAATAGTAGAAGTTTAAGGAAAGCAAACGTGTTTGTGTGTGAGAGAGACAGACATTGAGAGACCATGACGCAGGCATGATGAAGTCTTTATCCATCCTCCATGAGGTTTTGGAGAGTTCTCTGGACAGTTCACTTATGTTTATTTGTGTGATTGCATGTTATGCTCAAATTTATCCAACACTAATCCAAGTATCCAAGACTAATCCAAGAGCTAAGCCAATTTGAACCAGTCTGACAAATGGTGAGTTTGAGTATTGTTATGGTCACTGATGGAGTCTTGTGTTGTAGGTCATCATTTCATTTTCTGTCTGTTGATTTCTATGTAAATTGGCTGTGTTTCTTCAGTACCATCTGCTCTAGTTGGGCTCTGGCCGTGGCAGCATCACGACTTCAGGGATTAGATGATCTCTGTAGTTCCGCTACACACACACTTAACTAGCCTTGTTCTATTAACACTAACCTAAATTCAAAATTAAATTTTGTTTCAATAATAACATTATTTACTTAAAGGTGCAATATGTAAGATTTTTGCAGTAAAATATCCAAAAACCACTAGGCCAGTGTTATATATTTTGTTCACTTGAGTACTTACAATATCCCAAATGTTTCCAACTATTTGTAAATCGTGAGAAAATTGCAATTTTAACCAAGGCTCCAGGACGTGTGAGGAGTCGCCTGTCAATTGTGTCATACCCGCGTTACCCTCGGTTTCCGGTTTTATTTTGTAGAAACCATGGAAACACCAAAGACGCTTTAATATTTTGTTTTAACAGACAAGGGAACAACTGTTTTGATATATTTATAGACAGAAAAATAATTATTGTTATATAGCTCAACACGTTTAGTCTTATTGTTTAAATCTAATTTTCTTGATTTTTTTGCGAGTACCATGCTTTACCATGCCTCAGAGAAAAACACTATTAGTAGCTAACATAGCATAATCAGATGCAGCTTTATTTTTAGTAACAGTAATACAGCATTTTTTCCATCATACAATACGTTTTAAAATTAATTGCATGCCATTTATCAACACAAGCCATCCAGCATTTATTAATATGATATTCTAAAATCGATCTATCTTATTGCAGTGTGCAACAAGTGTCTCACAGCAGCCACCGAGTCAACACACAGAGTAACGTTATAACATCATTTTCAACACTCTCAAATGTATCTAATATGATAAACAGAGCTGCGTTACCTCATACTCATGACCGGAAAAGCGGAAGCGGCGCCGGCGACTGTCATAATAAAAGTTCCGCTGCTCGTGAGGCGTGTGTTGCGCAATCGCTCCAGCGGCCTCGTTCAGCTCCCACAACACTCAGTCCTGCTCTGCTTCATACTACAGTAACGTCAATAATCGCATCCACGAACATGATTTCTTCCCGAGTCCTATCCCAGTTGTTTTCAACTGGCTATGAGGTGAAGACCACATGTCCCAAGATTCTGCGCTCAAACTTGGCGTCATCAAGCTACGCCTTTGTTTTGAATAGACCTCTAGCGGACAGAAAATCTTACATATTGCACCTTTAATTTAGAAGTTGTTTTACAATGGTGTTTAGTTATAAATATATTTTTTATTAAATATATTTATAATATTTGTTATGCATATTCATCAGGGAAGGAGTAAAAATTAATTATAATTTTTTATTTATTTATAATAAAATATATTTAGAACATTTTCAGAATGTTCATAATGTGCTATTTGCATGACCTTTAAAGTGTTATTTTAGGCATTACCAGTAAATTCAACCTCAAATCTGTGAGTTCAGTACTCCTTCATGTCTTTGGAATAATTCAGTATATTGAGGAGCTGTGCTGTTTTTAATGTATGATAAAATATACACTAAAAGTGTCTGCCTGCACCCCACCCTGTGTAGATCATTAGCATGTACATAAAGCTGCAACACGAAGCTGCCCCCCCCAACAACCCCATCACCCCCCTACCCCACGACCGCTGGCACTGTTATGATCATCTCTCTTGGTTTAAAAGGATGCCAGGCTGTGCACACACACAGACACACACATGCATTGCTCATTCTCACATCATCTGTCTTTGAACATCAGAATGTGTAAGTATTTTGTCTGGAGGGTGTGTGCACGTGCATGTTTAAGATGATGGGGTGGGCTGCTACCCAGTTTAACCCTGGAAGAGAACGTCCTCCTGGGGAGATGTGAGCGTGTTTTTAAAGCTGGATCTCCAGGGAACGACAGACTGTTAGAGGTTTGATGCCACTGAACCACGAGTTTGATCGGCCGTGTAAAATATTTTGTGCATGATGCCACTGTCATGCAGTTTTCAGAAAGTTATGAATATTTAACTGTTCTGGTATCACACAGTTTAAAGGGTTAGTTCACCCAAAAATGAAATTTCTGTCATTAAGTACTCACCTATCATGTCGTCCCAAATCCGTAAGACCTTCATTAATCTTCGGAACACAAATTAAGATATTTTTGATGAAATCCGAGGGTTTCTGAAGCACACATAGGCAGCAACGTCAACCTTAATGTTATGAAGCGACGAGAATACTTTCTGTCTGCAAAAACAAAACAAAAATAGAGACTTTATTTAACAATTTGAACTGTTGTCATACGTCAAAACACCGACTCATTATTGGCCGGCTCCTGCGTCAGCATCACGTGCATGCGTCGTGCTGCTCACGTAAACAGCGTCGGCCAATACTGAGCCGGCGTTCAGACGTAAACACGGAAGCGCTGCACTGCATTCACTATGTCAACTGCGTATGACAGCAGTTCAAATTGTTAAATAAAGTCGTTATTTTTGTTTTGTTTTTGCGCACAAAATGTATTCTCGTCGCTTCATAACATTAAGGCTGAACCACTGCAGTCACTTGGACTATTTTAACGATTTTAACTATTTTTGGTCCTGTTCGGATCAGTTTTTCATGAATAACTTTGTATTTAATTAGTTTTGGATTTGTAATTGATCCTGTTTGTGTTTCCTCAAATACCATTTGTCTTTAAAGGCATCATGAACTATCATTTGCAATGCATTCGCACACATTTATGAGTGAAAACAAATATTTAACTGGAAATAACTTGTTCTTTTCATGAGGATTTAACTGGGTGTAATATTTTATATTCCGCCCACACAAGGTTTAATACATCAGCATGAAAGTAATTGTAGAATTTTTCACATTTTGATAAAGACTGTGAAAACAAACATTATTTTATTTCCTTTACAATAATGTTTAGAGATGAATCATGCAGAATAAGACCAGGAACATTCATTAGGAAAGCAAAAATGATTTCATGTTGTCTTAAAAAGGCCACTGTGAATGTCTCTCTCCTGTCCAAAGTTGACTAATGGATTGTCGAGAGACTCTGATGTGCAGTCAGGTCTCAGTGGTCTTGTTATGAAACGGATCCGTCATGTCTGAGCCCATTACTGTCATAACAGAGTGTTTGGACACCAGACAGAGGTTCAAATGAGGTCCAACAGAAAGATGAGTGTAAATGCATGCTCTGGAGGAGAGAGAGTCAGGTTTATTTCATTTATTTGGAATGTCTGGAAGAGAACTGCTAAAAAAGCAGTCTCGGCCTCAGGCTGAACGCCTATGCATACACTTTGCATATTCATTAAAATTATAAGTGCATATTGTTAACAAATATTACAATATGTCATACACAAGATAAAGATTGGGTTGATGCATTTAGTTTTTTGAGAAAGAACTAACTACAGGAAGTTTGCAAGATTAGTGTCATGAAATTTTCTTTGTTTATCCCATTTGTACAGACAGAAATTCTGGTTACAAACTCTACACATATTCTACTATTTTCTTCAGTAGAAAATACCTAAAACCTAAACTTGAAACCTGAAAAAATTACTAAACTTGAAAAAAATAAATGAATTTTAAATAGAAATCCCCCCTACACACAAACATTGACAAAAGCACATATCAAAATTACTAAAACTTAAACTAAAATTAAAGTGAAAACGGAATATATAAAAATAAAAGCTAATTCAAAATATTAATAAATACTATAACAGTATATAAGTACTAAAATAACACGATACCTTTAAAAAGAGAATACTAGCAGAAGCAGTCATATTTATAGTCTTAGACATGTTAGCAAAATTAATGTTATTTACTTTTTTTTTTATATATATAAATTAAATGTGCTTATTGAATTCTGGGTGAGAATTTTATTCTAATGAAAAGACATCTTGTGTATATACAGTCCTCTCACAAGTCTCTGTTTAGTATAATTTTCTTAACCCCAGCTTGAACACGAGATTAAACCGCATGTGTGCCAATTCTGTCTCTGCATGTCTTCACAAAGGTAATGAAAATCTGTTCCTGGCCTTGCTTTGCACGTCTCATAAAGGCCGTTTCACGAAGCTCGAGGCAAATTAACCACATGTCAGAGAAATGACTTCAGGAAACATTTCCCAAAACCTGTCAGGTGACTCAAAAGACTGCCACAACAGTGATTAGCATGTGCGAGGAGTAATCAGAAACCCCGCTCATCCTGTCCAGAATTAAATTTTTCTTACTTGCACAAACTCGCCTGCTTAACAAGACAAATCTATAAATTCACAGAATTCCTACATTTATAGCAATGGCTATTTTAATAGCTGAAGCTGCAGTACTTCCGTCACACTGCGCTCTGTTACACCTCTAGAGAGGCCAGAGCTATTCTTATCCTGATGAATGATGTGTCTTTGTTCTGTGTGATCTCACATGAGCTAAGAAAACCCCATCTGATCTCTGTCAGGTCCACCGCATGCAGTGTCATTTTTAGTATTAGTTATAGTTTTATAGTATTTATTAAAGTCCCTGTAAAGTCATTTTAAAGTATGTGTTCTGAGTTTGTCACACCGCAGAAAAATGTGTTATTAACCACCCAGCCAAATTTGAATAATTAAAAAAAATCGGCAAGTAAATGAAGTAAGTTATCAAAATCTCGAAAAAATAAGCCATATTCTCAGCTCTCAAACGCTGGGGGCGTGTCGGATGTCGGCGCTGAAACCACACCCACTCGCGAGAGCTGCCGTCTCAACTGACTTGTCTAATGAGTCCAACATACTGATGCATATAAACAAAAGAATCACGTTAGAGGGTTGCAAAATTTAGTAGAGTTACTGTGGACTACCTACTAATTATAACATAAGCACACACAGCAACTTACACTCATTGGTGGGCACGTACTGAGTCATTCTACAAAACGGGTGCCATTTGGGTCTGCAACGTTTGATCAGATGCATAAGGCACAAAAAATGTCCCAAAGTCTGTTTCCAAAGCTTAAAGTTATTAATTCAAGTGTTCTTTTTAACATGATATATGATAAAATGCTTTTTTTGAAGATTAGCATACTATTTTTAATAATTTTTCATTATTACATAGCCAATTTCACATGTCCGTGTTAACCAACACGGCAGTTGCATCTAAAATATCACCAAATAAGTTATATTTTTTTTTCAAACATATACTATTTTCAGGATTATATGTGTGTCCCTGTTTACATAAGATATATTTATTTACAATAAACCTTATTTTTTTGTAAATATTTTATGATTTGTGCGCGTTCCTCAGTTTGACTTACCACCAAGTCACACTGACTTGTTTTATCTATAAATAATGCTCTGTCATTTGAGCCTTATAGCCACCAAGAACAAAAGCAGGCAACTATGTACATTTTTTTTTTACATTGTTTATTTGTTGCTTTTTCATGTTAGGCAGGGCCCGTCAAGCTCAAACCTACCACCCCGTCACACGAAATAGATAGGGAAAACTGTTTTTTATTATTTTTTTTACATTATTAATACAAAGAAAATTATATTTCAGATTGAATGCATGTATGCTAGGTGAGAAACTTGACCACATGGGAGATTTACGGACATTTTGGGATGAAATTTACCACCCCGTCACGTTTTTGTGATGGGGTGGTAAATTTCATCCCAAAATGTCCCCCGATTCTGGGGGGTAAAACTTTTTTTTTTTTTGGCAGGGTTCCCTTGGTAAAATGTGCATTCCAAGGGCTAAATATCATGTTATTTGGGCTCGCTTCAACCCGCGGACATGAAAAACAACCTGCGGCAACAGTGTAAAAGTAGCCCAATTCCGCGGGAAAACCGCAGACTTGGCAACACTGTTTGGTTCATTCATTCACTCACTCACTCACTATATCACTCATACACTTTTCACTCAATTTGAATGTCTCCCCTCCCCCAGTTTTTAAAGTTTAAAACCAGCAGATCATATAGAGAAACACTTTGTCCATACCACCGTCACAGTGAACCACCCCGTCACATCGGTTACCTCCCCGTCACAGGGTCATTTTGTTAAAAGTTTATGGAAAGAAAATGAAATATTACATAAATTAATGTTGAATGATGTTCTTGTTGTGTGGACTAATCAGATAAATGTAACTTTATTTGTATTTTTTAAGTGAATTCATTTTTTCAGTACAAACAATGAGGCCACTGAAACGTCAAATTCATATTTCAAGATTAAAAATCTAAGAATAAAAACAAATTAATAAATTACAGACTTTCTATTGATGGTTTCCAAAAAAGGGACATTTTACTATTAGAAAAACACTAGATTTTAAAAATCTATTTCTTGTTTTACTACTCCAATGGCATACATATTGTCCATGACGGGGTGGTACAAGAATGGCTTCCTTGCCTGAATAAAAAGGATAATATTAATAAAGATTTTGTGCCTGAGGTGGGAAAATATGTTGTTTTGGAGGATTAACATATATTTCAAGTTGTAGGTTTGTTTAAAAAAAAGTTTGTTCTTAATGAAAATTTTGAAAAATGCAAAGTGGAAATAGCACCCCTTTCGTAGAATGACTCTACTGCCGACTGTTGTCGAGTCCGGCCCCATATCATCGGTTGTCAGTGGGACGGGAGGATGAAGGCCGAGGCGGGAGATAGTCTGTTCATCCCCATTCACCAAAAACAGTAGATTATCAGTGAATCCCAGCTGTCTGATTAAAGTTTGTAAAACTATCCGGTGTAGAACGATCACTTTAGAGACAAAATTAATCCACCCCTTCTTCATATCATCGTTTTAGGCAATTTAAATAAGGAGACCGAGCTGTATTGTATATTATAACAACCAGGTAATACGCATTTGCGTGACGAAGGCATCACTAGCTAAATGTGCAAAGGGCTGTATAACTAATGGTAATGACACTCGAGATTGAGCGAGTGAGCTGCTGTAGCGTTAGGGGCGGCGCCATGCTCGGGGGCTCCAGTGCGTCATCGAACCCCCGTTTTAGCTCCGCCCCCCAAAAAAACTGTTTAACGCTCTAACTTCACAATTCAGCACTAAATAATTCACAGTCTTTGTAGTGTTTCAGCAATACATTTGTGACATTTATAACGTGTTTAGAAACAGTTCTCAGAATTGACTTTACAGGGACTTTAAAGAGGATCTATTATGTCTTGATTAGATTTTGTTTTTGGGGTCTACTAGACAGTAACAACACCTTATTTTTCACATATTTGTTATTGTTGCAGCATGCAATGAACGCAATGAGCAATCCATTCATTTGTGATCTCTATGAAGCCTCTCCTTCAGAAAAGTGCAATGTGCTCTGATTGGTCAGCTGGACCAGTGTGTTGTGATTGGTCAGCTGCTTTGAGAGTGTTTGGGAAATGTCACGGCCCTTACCATAACGGTGAGTTTTTAACACATTACTAACTCAAATCAACCAGGCCTTGCACTCTTTATTTCGCATGTGTGTTGGGTGGGAATTATTTTAATGAGGAATATTGTGATGTGTTTATTGCGGAAGAAAACTCAAGACTGCGATCGAGGCGTTTCAGGGAGTTCGAAAACAGTGCGCACTGATACAGAGAATAACTCCCTTTGAATGACTTTGTGCTTTGTAACTTTGCTCAAACAGCAACATACACCCTAAAGAAACATGTAAAAAGGCATAATATGTCCTATTTAATAGTTTAGCTTTTATATTTATATTTTTAAATTTATATTAGAATGCAAGATCTTTCCTTCATTCATATATTGAATAGTAGTCATATCATAATCATGACTTTTCCATGTGAAAGTATTTTAAAAAGCATTTTGGCCCATTTTTTACATTTATGTTGTACAATTATTTCCATGTATGTTTTTAATCTTTATTTCTGTAAGTATTTTAATTAATTTTAGTTGTAGTTAACAATAACGACACTGTTCACACAGTATTCTGGCTGGGTAACATGCCAGTTTACTTGTTTAGATACATTGCTAATTGAGTTTTAGTTGTTAATTTTAACTGGTGTTGTGTTTTAATGAAGAGAATCACAGATCTGCAGTTTTAACCATATTAACAACACCATGTTGGTCTTAGAAGTTCGTTGAAGTACCACATAAATAAATACCATGGTCTATGAATATGTAAAGTACCACGGTATTACACCTCATTTTTGTATTGCCAGTTTAAGAGTGGAAAAGATGTTTTGTAAAGGTTAAAGCACGTGGGATTTGTGCATCAGCATCATTTAGCCTTTTTCCAGTCCAGAATCTAAAAAGATATTAAGATATCTTTAATATTTCTTGAGTTTTAAGCATGTAAACTTAAGGCAAAAAACACAAGAAGTGTTTTTTGCCATTTTTGAACTGTCACTGTTGGCATATAATGAAACAAAGATTGCTAAAGTCAACAGATTTTACTAATAGACCTAGCAATTTCTGTGTAAAAATAAAATAATGATGCTGCCATCTTTCTAAAGTCATTTTTACGCCCCTCTAATTTGGCTCCAAATCTCAGGTGAAAATTGTCATTTTGACCACCCTCTTCAAAATAGCAGATTACGCAGTAAATATTCATCTGTGATATTTAATATTTTGGCTTTCATCACTATTTATGTTTGTCTTTCTACAGAAAAAATACTAACAAAATCAAAAATTTGAGCCATGGAAGATTCCAAAATTTAGTTAATTTGACACGGAATGACCCAGAAGTGAAATACTGTAAGTGATAAGTAGTGGTACCTGACAAACACATGACTAAGCACAGGCCGCACCAAACTGATGTCTGATGTCTCGCCGGTACGTCACGCCGTGCTGAAGCAGCACAGGAAAATCATCAGGTGTTATCATGTCATTTAAGTGTGGACAACCTAATAAACAGATCACTGAGTCACAGTTAGACGTTAGAACTACTTCCTCTTACGGTATTTGTTTGGATCTCCCTATGGTGGTTTTCAAGTCTCAGAACTTGGTTCTTGTTTTTGCGTGTTCTCTTTGAGACAATGAAGGGGACCACACAGGTTCAACTGTGAATGAAGCCCTTTCTTTACTTGAATGAAATGCACCTGAGGTTTGTTAGATGCTTGTGCGTGTGTGTCTCTGTGTGTGTGTTTAACAGCACTGAGGTTCATTTAATTACCAGAGTCCAGACCAAAGTCCCTGAGATTTACTCACTTCCTCATTCCTGCTGTTTCACTGGTCTTTGTCTTTTAAACTAGTGTACTTGTGTTTTGGTGATTTGTAAAAGTGACTTCATGTGTCTCTACATCTCACGAAGGCAACTTTGTTTCTCATAATTGCAACTTTATATCAGTGTGACTTTATTTTTAAACTATTTCCCTTTTTTATTGGTAGGGGGGTTTGTTCAAATTAGTTTCTTTCTGTATTGATTTATTAATTTATTCATCTTTCTTTCTGTCTTTGTCAATTTAGTTCAGTTTACTTTTATAATTTATTTAATTCTCTCCTATGCATTTATTTACTTACCTTTTTTACCTATTTATTTACATATTTATCTTTGTAAATTTTTATGTATTTAGTTCTTTATTATTTTATTTTTCCCTTTATGCGATAGGAAGGTATAAAGCAAAATGGGAGAGAGAGGGGGACGGGACTAGGAAAGGTCTGCGAGCCGGGACTCAAGCTCAGGTCTCCTTATGCGCAACCGCGATATATGTTGGAGTGCTGCCCATGATACTATAAGCTCCGACATGTATTTAGTTATCTTTTTATTATTATTATTATTATTATTAAAGGGGACCTATAATGGCTCTTTTACAAGATGTAATATAAGTCTCTGATGTCCCTAGAATGTGTCTGTGAAGTTTTAGCTCAAAATACCCCACAGATCTTTTATTATAGCTTGTCAAATTTGCCCCTATTTGGGTGTGAGCAGAAACATGCCGTTTTTGTGTGTCCCTTTAAATGCAAATTGACCTGCTGCTCCTGGCCCCCTTTCCAAAAGAGGGCGGAGCTTTAACAGCTTGCGCTTTGGTTGGTTGCTCACCAATAGCAAAGCTGGAGAATCTCACGCAGCCAAAATGGTTATATTGTTCAAACTAGAGTCAGACACTGATGAAGAGACTCAGGAAGAAATTACAACTTTTAGAATACAACTGCATGTTTCTGAACGGTTAGTGGATAAATTTATGTAGTTGCTGTGGAGTTGATTCATCTCATTGACTTGCATGTGCCATTAAAGCAGCCCAACATGGCCTCACCCCCTTTGTTGCATGTTCCCGGGGCAGGGTTTATGTAAATTTTAGGGTTAGTGATGTCACTAACCTGGGAAGAAACTGTAAAAGAAAATACCTCCCTTTGCATTGAACTTTGAGCGTCGTAAGTTTGCAGATGTTGTTTATGCTCAAACAGCAACATTACACACTAACTAAAGTTAAAGAAGTGAAATCATAATCAACCACCCCTTTAATTTCATTATCCAATCACTCTGTCTTTCTCATATTTATATAAATGCAAATAGCTGTAGATGCAATTTACGCTAAGTCAAAATAGCAGCATTTTCTTAGCAATATGTTATTTACACTAGGTGAAAATAGAGATAGATTCTATTTACACCATGTAAAAGTATCAGTTCTTTGCAATATGAGAAATTAGATGCTATCTATACATTATTTTGGCAGATACTATTTGCACCTCAGTATTTTTGTACATTAACAGGATGCAATAATATCATAGTATAAATGATTGTATTTATTAAAATTATTAAATGGATGCTGCCTTATTGGGAGAATAAAAACACTCCCTACACCTTCCCCTAACCCTACCCAATAAACACTTTTAATATTATTAAACACTCGTTCGCTGTTTATTTCCATTTTAGAACATTTTCATTTTTACTTGCGTTAAAAGCCAGGTCTGTGAGCCTTACTCGCTACTGCTGCGCCACTGAAGATGTTGAGTTCTGCATGTCTTTTTTAAAACTTGAGTGGCCCAACCAGACATTAGTGGGCGGAGCTAGTGTAAATAGCATTTGCCAAAAAGGGATGCTATTTGCACTTAGTTTAAATAGACACACCGTTTTTTTATTAATGTATTTAGTTATCTAATTGTTTTTTTTATTCATTTCATTATCTAGTTGCTCTGTCTCTCCTGTTTATTTATTTAACTATCAATCTGCGTATTTTTCTTCTCTGTATTTAGTTATCAAATTATTTTTTTAAATTAATTTCATTATGCAAGTGCTCCCATTTTTTTATCTATTTATTTAAAAAAAAAAATCTAATATTTTAAAATAATTAAAATAGATGTGTGCAAGTGTTTGTCACATCTCTTTTCTGAACTTGTATATCAGCAGATGAACTTTAACACCTCCAATCTGTATTTAGTTTAACTAAGGTGTGTGTGGGGGGGTGTGTGTGTGTGTGTGTGTGTGTGTGTGTGTGTGTGTGTTCGCCTGTGTGTCTGTGTCTGATAAAAGAGACCATAGTGATGACAGACCTCTGCTAAATGTGACAGCGCTGTCTGAAATGTGAGTCCACATGGGCGTTGTTAGTCTGTGTGTGTGTGTGTGTGTGAGTGTGTGTGTGCTTTGTGGGTCAGGTTTTGCCTATTGTGACTAAATATCTCCACAAGGATAGTTCAACCTGAAATCAGCTATAGGCCAGTCAACAGTCTTCAAGAAGAAAACGGCTTAATAAACACAAATAATGTTTTCACAAAAATATAAAAATGCAAAAATGTTTGTGTGAGGGTTAGATTTAGGGTTAGGTGATATAAAATATCATTAGCTCATGCTATAAACAATAGAATTCAATGGAAAGTCCCCAACATGAAAAGCTAATGTGAAGTGTAAAGAAGGGTTTCACACGTCCACATAGACCCTGTGCTCAAACAACAGACACTGTCTCTCTCAAACAGTCATTCACCAGCTGTGTGTGCATGTGTTTAGTGTTACTGTGACTTCAACACACTCGTGTTGTTTCTGATTGTGTTTGTTTGCCCTGCTGGCTTTCTGATGTCTGTTGGCTCGTGGCTAAAGTGTGTTTACAGGTAATACAGTTTCCTATTTGTATTATCTGTGTGTGTTTTTCTCAATCTCTGCTATCATGTTACACCATTCATGGCGAGTCAGTCACAGATCAAACTCATAGTCTTTGTTCACCTGTGACATCACATCAGGGAAGGCACAGCCTCTTAAAGCCTGCACACACACACAGTCTCTCTCACACACTCTCTCAGCGTCCAGTGGGATCTGGAGGTGCTTTTCTTAGGGGAATACTGGTGGGATTGCTTCCCAGTATGCTGAGAGGTTTTTGGTAAGGTGGAGTTTTAAGCTGTTATAAAATTGTATTGTGTGTGTACGTTATGCTGCTCTCTAGATGTCTCTGTTGGCATTGATTAACCCATATCATATGACTACTCATACTGCTGGCAGTTCGTATGTGTTTTAGATAAACATTGTTTGTTTTGTCAATGTCCAGCTTGGTTTGTCAGGTGTTTGTATTTGCTGTGATACTGTGCTATCTCTTTGGATTGTTTGCGCAGATGCATATATTTAAAAGTAGTCGACACGTGATAACTTGTCCATGAGCTTTTTTTGTAATCAACATAAAGATTTAGGGTAGAATTTACATTTACATTTATTTATTTAGCAGATGCTTTCATCCAAAGTGATTTGTCATAGTGTCAACAATATTCATACTATACAGTGCTTTTTAGTTTTGGTTTAGTAAAAAGAAAAAGAAAAAATAGATAAGTAAACAGGCCAGAGTAGAGGTGAGGTGAAATTATTGTAGGTCCTATAACTGGTTTGTGTTCTTTTCCCTTTTTAATCACCTTTTTAGTTCATTTTAAATGGTCCATATGGCAAATGAATTTTTATAAGCACAAATATTCCATGTAGTCTCTATATAATCATTAGCATGAGCTCAAAAAGTAGAACCTATGTATGATAATAATAGTTTTAAATGGAGAATAACATGTCACACCGCAGGACATGTCAACTTCCCGAAAGCATTTCATATTAACTAGCCACAAACCAAAAATAATGCTGTCTGTCTATTATTATGTAACCCTGGTTTGAGTCGAGGTGTCAGGACTGATGTCTTATTCCCTGAGTCATGTGGTATTTTACAGCAAAGATGGGGCCGTTTTTGGTTTGTTTGCACATTTCAGAAAAGATACATAAATAAATAACTCAACTCAATTACATTCATTTACAGGGATCGTTCACCCAAAAATGAAAATTCTGTCATCATTTACTCCCCCTCAAGTTGTTCCAAACCTGTATAAATTTCATTATTCTGCTGTACACAAAGGAAGATATTTGGAAGAATGTTTGTAACCAAGCAGATCTCGCCCCCCATTGACTACCATAGTTGGGAAAAAAATACTATGGTAGTCAATGGGGGATCTGCTTGGTTAAATTCATTCTTCCAAATATCTTCCTTTGTGTACAGCAGAATAATGAAATTTATACAGGTTTGGAACAACTTGAGGGGGAGTAAATGATGACAGAATTTTCATTTTTAGGTGAACTATCCCTTTAATTTCAGTTTGTTGTGTTTTATAAGGGAATAATTTTTTATTATTATTGCTCATATTAGGGTTAGTGATTTGAATAAACACACACACACACACACACACACACACACACACACACACATACACACACACACGTGTTTACACACATATATATGTATATGTGTATATGTATGTGTGTGCTTATATCACCAAGGCTAAATGATATAATAAATGATTAAAATAAAGTGAGAACAGTAATTGTGAAATTGTGAAATATCATTACAATTTAAGACAACATTCTTTGTTTTTTTCCCCATTCAAATACATTTTGAAATGTAATTTATTCCTGTGATCAAATTTTCAGCATCATTACTCCAGTCTTCAGTGTCACGTGATCCTTCAGAAATCATTCTAATATGCTGATTTGCTGCTCAAGAAATATTTCCTATTATTATCAATGTTGAAAACAGTTGTGCGGCT
Source organism: Hypophthalmichthys nobilis (assembly GCA_037950665.1). Classification (NCBI taxonomy): domain Eukaryota; kingdom Metazoa; phylum Chordata; class Actinopteri; order Cypriniformes; family Xenocyprididae; genus Hypophthalmichthys; species Hypophthalmichthys nobilis. The sequence continues at coordinate 15,903,501 of CM075484.1, read as the reverse complement.
TAATACTTTTGTGGAAACAGTGACAGTTCAGATGGTGTTTTTCTGCTGTCTTAGCTGTTTTTCCCCTGCTGTGTTCCCTTGCTGCCTAGTTTAATCTAAATACCATTAAAAGAAGATTGGTGGTAATTTGGTAAATCTAATTATGTCTTCAGTTTCATTCCAGCAACCCCTGCTGTTAATTTACTTTAGCCCCTCCCCTTTTCACTAACTCTAGCTCTAAATGGTTGTTTCAGATTTTGCCACGCCCACAGCTGAAGATGTCTGACAATGGGGAAGTAGAAGACAAGCCGCCAGCTCCGCCCATGAGAAACACCAGCACCATGATTGGCTCGTCCAGTAAAGACTCAGGCCCACTGAATCACGGCTCCAAACCTCTGCCGCCCAACCCAGAGGACAAGAGGAGAAAAGAAGGCTTCATTCGATCGATACTCACCGGAGGAGGAGACAAGAGTGAGTGACGGTTATTGCTACTAGCTAGTATTGTTTTCTACAAGAAAACAAATCATCTTCCTCAACAGGCCTTTTGGCATCTCAGAAAAATGATGATTAAAATGGGGACTTTGTCACAATTTCTATAGGCAACAATTCAGGGTTAGCTTAAGGGACAAAGGTCACAATGAGCACAAGCAATTTACTAGACATCTGTTTAGCAAATAGCAACTTTATAGCCATAAACCTTTGACCTTTGATGTTTTGTTGTTATTCAGAACAATGAACACACTTCTGTTGGGACATCAGATTCTCACACTTTGTCAACTGATAACACGCATCCACTCGTGTCTCCTTGTCGTTCGTCTCACTCCTGCGTCCTAAGCGGCTCGTGTTTCAGGAGGCCTGTTTTGTGTTAATTACCAGCCCGTTAGCACATCATTAATATTAAAGACCCTGCCTGGCTTCAGCATAGAGCAGATGAGGATGAGATCCAGCCGTTGTTTAATAGGCATTAGCAGCATCCGCTCAGATCCGACACTCACAGGAACTGGAGCAGAGCGAAAATTCTAGAGAATGTGCCAGACAGTGTAAATATTGTAATACTGCCTCTATGAAATCAGCACTGATCAAAAAAACGTATGAGCCTAAAATGGCAGACAACTAGTGTTAGATACTTGCTAAAAGGGCCTTAAAGGAGATTTCTCAAAACTTATACACTGCGTGCATAATTATTATGCAAGTTGATTTTCTGATCATATATTTTTTTTTCAGGTGCATTTTACCAATTCCAAACCGCATCAATCTTAATAACTACTAATAAGTGATATATAATTGTTCATGAAGGCTGGAAATGAAAAACGCCTTATATTGAGGTGTCCATATTTATTAGGCAGGTGTTCTTTTACAGATAAAATGAGCCACAGATATTTTATGTACTTTAAAAAAAAAAAAAAAAAAAAAATGTGTATATATATATATATACACTACCGGTCAAAAGTTTGGAATCAGTATGATTTTTAATGTTTTTAAAAGAAGTTTCGTCTGCTCACCAAGGCTGCATTTATTTAATTAAAAATACAGTAAAAACAGTAATATTGTGAAATATTATTACAATTTAAAATAACTGTTTTCTGTTTGAATATATTTTATAAAGTAATTTATTCCTGTGATCAAAGCTGAATTTTCAGCATCATTACTCCAGTCTTCAGTGTCACATGATCCTTCAGAAATCATTCTAATATGCTGATTTGCTGCTCAAGAAACATTTATGATTATTATCAATGTTGAAAACAGTTGTGTACTTTTTTTTTTCAGGATTCCTTGATGAATAGAAAGTTCAAAAGAACAGCATTTATCTGAAATACAAAGCTTTTGTAACATTATACACTACCGTTCAAAAGTTTGGGGTCAGTAAGAATTTTTATTTTTATTTTTTTGAAAAGAAATTAAAGAAATTAATACTTTTATTCAGCAAGGATGCATTAAATCGATCAAAAGTGACAGTAAAGACATTTATAATGTTACAAAAGATTATATTTCAAATAAATGCTGTTCTTTTGAACTTTCTATTCATCAATTGTACACAATAAATGTTTCTTGAGCAGCAGATCAGCATATTAGAATGATTTCTGAAGGATCATGTGACACTGAAGACTGGAGTAATGATGCTGAAAATTCAGCTTTGATCACAGGAATAAATTACTTTATAAAATATATTCAAACAGAAAACAGTTATTTTAAATTGTAATAATATTTCACAATATTACTGTTTTTACTGTATTTTTAATTAAATAAATGCAGCCTTGGTGAGCAGACGAAACTTCTTTTAAAAACATTAAAAATCTTACCGATTCCAAACTTTTGACTGGTAGTGTATATATATATTTAAAGTGCATAAATTATTTATGTATACAATCAGTCTAATAAAAATACAAAAATTAAAAACATGTTGTATGTTTACAATAAATAATTGGAATCATCTATGTCCATTAACTTTTATTCTCTTCTTCCACCCAACTGTGTCTCCACCCTCATCTTCGTCCCTCAGCCAATAAGAAGAAGGAGCGTCCTGAAATCTCACTACCATCGGACTTTGAGCACACCATCCATGTTGGCTTTGACGCAGTCACTGGAGAGTTCACTGTAAGCGTGAGCAAAAATCTTTTTCAACACTGGTCGCATGGTCTATGTAGGAAACAATTCTATACATGGCATTTTTACATATGCATACATTTCTGTATAATTACACAATCTGTTTGTGACTCCACATTTAATTGCATATCTGGATAGTTTGAGGTGAAATAGTTTGAGTTTTCATCCAAACACTGACAACCAAATATTGACTTTTTTTTACTATAAAGATTAAATAAACCATGTTTCAGTGGAAAATTAAGACAAATTCTAGCCGTAATCTAAAAGTAACTTTTTAGGAACTTCTTAAATAGCACATTGAGGCTAAAATATGAACAAACACCACCTGATTATAAAAAGAAAATGCCAAAGCAAGCAAGAAATAAAAATCGCTGTAGATTCCACCGATTTGACACTGGAGGTTTCATCTACAGAGAATAAGCTCACAGCATTAACCTCTGGGCCCAGATCTATCTTCCTCTTTACAATTAGTTTATTATGTTTGATAAGGTATTAAATGAGCTGTGCTCTTTGCCTGAACTATAAATCAGCTGTACATTTCCCTCTGTGACACTGAGAGGAGTTCAGTGTGCCTAATGAGTGTTAATGAGAGCCGATGGGTCAGAACCACGTCGCCTCGCTAACAGAGACTCTTAAATTACTTCAGTCCATTAGACCTTAAACTGACGCCGGTGGTCAGATAACCAGCAGCGTGTCTTCACCACTAACACACTCATTCTGATTAGAACACAGCTGTACTGTGACCATATTTGTCTGCCTGTCTAGTTTACCTTTGCTTTTGCTACAGGCATGTTTCTGAAAGCCTCATTGTTACTGTAATAATATTGGGTACCATTACAGATAGATTACCATGGTTTACACAGATTTCAGTACTTGTTTTTGTGGCTCTCTATGTAGGGCATGCCTGAGCAGTGGGCACGGTTACTCCAGACGTCCAACATCACCAAACTGGAGCAGAAGAAGAATCCTCAGGCGGTTCTAGACGTGCTTAAATTCTACGACTCTAAAGAAACGACCAACAGCCAGAAATACATGAGCTTTACAGGTGTGACACACTTTATATATTACAGCTATAGCAGTGTAGATGTCGGAGAGATCCATTCATCCATAAGAATATGAATAAATAAAATCAACATGTATATTGTGTGTGTATGTGTGTGTGTATATGTGTGTGTGTGTATATATATATATATATATACACACATATATACACATATATACATATATATATATATATATATATATATATATAATATTTAATATATATAATTATATATATATATACACACACAATGTATATATATGTATGTGTATAAATATATAAACACAATTTCCATAAGTTTTTGCTGTGTCAAATAAATATTATAGTTTCAGAAATTTTGCGTACATCTTTTTTGCAATTACGATGTAATACAATGGCTTTAAATCATCCATCAGCCACTGAATCCTTTATAAATAGGCATCAGCAGTTGAAAAAATTATCAGCGTTATGTTGTCTAAAGATTAGTTCTATGGCTCTTTCGTCTCATTCGTCTTTTTTTTTTTTTTTAATTTCAGATAAAGGTGCGGATAACTACAGCTCTTCCAACGCAGTGGTGAGTCATTGTGACACTGTTTTCCAGCTTTATTTGTGACTTGCTGAGAGGAGTTTGAGGTCAGGAGGGGAATGTGGACAAATGTCCTCTCTGCTCACATGACAGATTGACAAAAGACTGGACGGGGGGGAAGTGTGAAAGAGAGGAGGGAATTGAGAGCTGAAATGGGGGGTTTAAAACAGGAGGGATGCAGTGAACAACAAGGTGACAGAGTCCCGTAAGGGCTGCCCACTCAACAGAAGGACAGAATTGATGCCAGCCACTCCAGGCGGTGCCAGCGGGTTCATCTCTCTCTCTTTCTCTCTATCTCTCTCTCGCTCTCTCTCTCTCGCGCTCTCTTTCTCTCTCTCTCTCTGCACTGTGAATCAGCATCTTTTTTGTGCAGTTCTTCTGCTGAGTAGTGCTGTAGTGAGTACTGAGTAGTGCTCCGTAGTTCAGGCTGAAACAGGTTAGCTGCAGAGCAAGATGGGGAGTTAAGCTTTTGTCGATGCACTGGTTATGGTGTATCTGGTCGGATGGTGAGGCCTGTGGAGCTCAGCAGTGGAGCTCAGCAGTGAATAACGCAGCACTGCTCTTGTTGTTGGCATGTTGGCGTTGGGTTTGTTTTGCACCCATGTTGTGATGTCAGTCGGTCAACCTCACTTCCTGCTTGGCTTGTTTCACGCTCCGCAGAACTCCAAGACTGTTTCTGAGACACCTGCCGTAGCCACCGTCTCAGAGGATGATGATGAGGATGAAGCCACGCCCCCACCCACGATCGCACCCCGTCCCGAGCACACCAAATCTGTGAGTATTTGCTTATAGCATATGGGGAAAAGTGCCTTTTGCTTGATTTGATTTAGTCTCTCTTTCGCTGTCTGTATGCTTTCTCTGTTTTAGTTTAATGTCCTTATGTGTTTAAATGTGTAGTGTTCGTCATGCCAAAGTTGTCAATGTAGACAGATAGACAGACAGACAGACAGACAGACAGACAGACGGATAGATAGACACAGACATAGATAAATAGATGGATAGACAGACAGGCAGACATATAGATAGACAATAGATAGACGGATAGATAGACAGATGGATGAATAGAAGGATGGATGGATAGACAGATGGATAGTTATATAGACGGATAGTTAGACAGACAGATAGACATAGATAGATGGATAGTTAGATGGATAGATGGATAGACGGACGGACGGATGGATAGATAGTTAGATGGACGGACGGATAGATAGATAATTCAATTTGAATTTGATAGATAGATAGATAGATAGACAGACAGATAGATAATTCAGTGTGAATTTGATAGATAGATAGACGGACGGACGGACGGATAGATAGATAATTCAATTTGAATTTGATAGATAGATAGATAGTTAGACAGACGGATGGATAGTTAGACAGACGGACGGATAGTTAGACAGACATTTGAAATTTGAATTTGAATTTGAATTTGAATTTGATTGATAGATAGATAGATAGATAGATAGATAGATAGACAGACAGACAGACAGACAGACAGATAGATAGACGGACGGACGGACGGATAGATAGATAATTTCATTTGAATTTGATAGACAGGCGGATAGTTAGACAGACGGACGGATAGTTAGACAGACGGACGGATAGTTAGACAGACAGACAGATAGATAGATAGATAATTCAATTTGAATTTGAATTTGAATTTGAATATGAATATGAATATGAATATGAATTTGAATTTGATAGATAGATAGATAGATAGACAGACAGACAGACAGACAGACAGACAGACAGACAGATAGATAGATAGATAGATAGATAGATAGATAATTCAATTTGAATTTGAATTTGATAGATAGATAATTCAGTTTGAATTTGATAGATAGATAGACAGACAGACAGACAGACAGATAGATAATTCAATTTGAATTTGAATTTGATAGATAGATGGATAGTTAGACAGACACAGATAGATAGATAATTCAATTTGAATTTGAATATGAATATGAATATGAATTTGATAGATAGATAGATAGATAGACAGACAGACAGACAGACAGATAGATAGATAGATAGATAATTCAATTTGAATTTGATAGATAGATAGATAGATAGATAGACAGACAGACAGACAGACAGACAGACAGACAGACAGACAGACAGACAGATAGATAGATAGATAGATAGACAGACAGACAGACAGACAGATAGATAGATAATTCAGTTTGAATTTGATAGATAGATAGATAGATAGATAGACAGACAGATAGATAGATAATTCAGTTTGAATTTGATAGATAGATAGATAGATAGATAGACAGACAGACAGACAGACAGACAGACAGATAGATAGATAGATAGATAGATAATTCAATTTGAATTTGAATTTGATAGATAGATAGACAGACAGATAGATAGATAATTCAGTTTGAATTTGATAGATAGATAGATAGATAGATAGATAGATAGATAGATAGACAGATAGATAGATAGATAATTCCATTTGAATTTGAATTTGATAGATAGATAGATAGATAGATAGATAGATAGACAGACAGACAGACAGACAGACAGACAAACAGACAGACAGATAGATAGACGGACGGACGGATAGATAGATAATTCCATTTGAATTTGATAGATAGATAGTTAGACAGACGGATGGATAGACAGACGGATGGATAGTTAGACAGACAGATAGAGAGAGAGAGATAGATAGATAGATAGATAGATAGATAGATAGATAGATAGATAGATAGAGAGAGAGACAGATAGAGAGACAGATGGATAATTCAATTTGAATTTGATAGATAGATAGACGGATGGATAGTTAGACAGACACAGATAGATAGACATAGATAGACAGATAGACAGACAGATAGATAATTCAATTTGAATTTGATAGATAGACAGACAGACAGACAGACACAGACAGACGGATAGATGGATAGATAGGTAGATATATAGATAGACAGACAGAGAAAGAAAGAAAGAAAGGCAGACAGAAAGGCAGATGCTAAGGTGTTGTGGGTGTTGGCTGGGCAGCTGCATTACAGTCAAGTCTGTAGTCTGGAATAATGAGTTCTCTGACTCTAGGCGCCTTCAAGCTAACCTGTAATTACCGAATAAATATGCATGGCTTCATAGAGCTGGGTAGGTGACTGGAGGTTTATTACAGCTACATTGAGGACAGGAGCGTGTGTGTTTGATGGAGAGAGCGGCTGAGGGGCGTCTGGGGTGCAGTGAAGCCTCATTACATTCCCTTGATCTGTCTGGAGATCACGGGATCAAGCCTGTTGGGCTTTTAGGCGCCTGGATGATTAAAGATGCTTCATCAGCACTCGTGTAGTTTTGTGAGCTGTCAGCTCTCAATTCGAAGGGGTTTCACCCTCATTATGTCAGCCTTTAAACCAGAGGAGATGAATGATGTCCTTTAATGTGTTCAAGCACACACTCACATGATGCTGCTTTTTTACAGCTACAGTGGCCAAAAGTGACTTGTAGTGCATGTCTCTTAACTTTAAACTCATCTACTGTATATGCTAGTCTTTGCCAAAAAGTTGCCAAAATTAATATAAAATGAAATATTTTAGGGAAAACAAATATTTTGATCAAATTTTAAGTTTTAGTTAGAAAAAGGTTCATCTTGTTTTTTTCTCTATTTTCAGACAAATTTAACTTCAAATGTGCCTTAATGTTGTATTGAAGATGGAGATATTCAAGCATATATATATATATTTAAGCTGATGCTTTGATCTCCGTCTGTTCATGTCACAACACAACGCACACAGCTCTTGTTTGTTTTGAGATTAAAAGTAAAGAACTGCTTTTTTAAAATTTATTTATTTTATTTTTGTTTTCTGAGAATGTGTGTGTGATGATCCTGCCCGTTGTTAATGAGTGTTGAGATGAACACTACTGGTACCCTGTTTCCATGGTGTCACCATAGTGAGTCAACTTCTGACTGCACACTTCAGCTCTTTGGTCACTTGTTTGTGCCCTGTTTTTTGTCTCTAAAATGAATTAAAGAACACAAGCCCAACCCCAGTGCTGTAAAGTAATCTTCTAAGAAAAGAGCAGGAAACTTAAGACGAGTCACACTGATCTGGTTCTGTTCAGACCCGAGGCTCCAGTGAGCAGAAATGTAGAGGGTTTTGTTCAGCTTGTGAATGTCTGAGGAGAGAATTATATTCACTTGAGTCACTTTAGACTGAGCTGTGCTGGAATATATGTTTTATTGTCTCTGTGGGTACCAGCGGCCCGATCCTTTCCCAGAATACCTTGTGAATCATCCATTGCTCCGTTTGGGCCCCATATGATCTGATACAGTTTATTCTAGTGTAAATGATCAGGGCTGAAACTTTATAATTTTATTTTATTATTTCACTTTATTTTATTTTATTTTATTTATCCACTGCTAATACAACACATTTGTCCACCCTACAGATATACACACGCTCTGTTATTGAACCTCTTCCTCCTCCACTCTCCACCAAAGACGCCGCCACATCGCCCATCGCCAACGCGGCCTCTGACAGCGGCAGTCCGACCCCGACACCCTCCACCACCACCGCCACTAGCACCCCCACGCCCTCCACTCCACAGAGCGCCGACAAGACACGCAAGAAGAAGATGACCGACGAGGAGATACTCGAGAAACTGCGTAAGTGATGTGCAAGATATAGTTTAACAATAATAATTATTTAATTAATAATAATAGTAATACTAGTTATTTATTTGTGTTCTCTAATATATATATATAGACAGTGCCCTCCATAAGTATTAATAAGTAAAATTGCTCTTTTAGCTGTGGTGTCAAGACATATGATGGTCTCAGAATCTGCTGTTCGCAGGAGACTTCAACAGAGTTACAGAGGAAACACAGCAAGATCAAATATCTGATCAGTACCAAAAATAGGAAAGCCAATTAGAATTTGCAAAAACACACAGAAATGAGCCAGAATAGTTTTAGAACAGAGTTTTGTGGACAGATAAGACAAAGATTAACCTTTATCAAAGTGGGAAAGCAAAGGTGTGGGGAAGAAAAGAAACTGCAAATGATCCAAGGCTTACAACCTCATCTGGAAAGCATGGTGGAGGTAGTGTCATGTCATGGGCATGCATGTCTGCCTCTGGAACAGGCTCACTCATCTTTATTGATGACTTATTCAATAATGGCAGCAGAAGAATGAATTAAGAAGCGTACAAAAGAATCTTGCCTACCAGTGTTCAAGAAAATGCCACCAGATTCACTGGGAAGTGTTTCATATGGCAACAGGACAATGACCCAAAACACTAGTACTGCCAACTCAAACAAGGTGAAAATCATGTTAAATAAATTTTGGGTCTTAGATTGGCCAAGTCTTCAGATTTAAATCCTATTGAACAAGCATTTCACCAGCTGAAGAGGAGACTAAAGGCAGAAACTCCTCAAAACAAGCAACTGTTTAAAATGGCTGTATTAAAGGCCTGAACAAGCATTTCAAAGTGTGAAACCAAGAGTCTGGTGATGTCTGTGGGTCACAGACTCACTCCTGTGATTGCTTGCAAGGGATTTACAATTAAATATTAGCTTTTACATTTGCTTTAAGTTAAACCATCCCAATACTTATGCTCACATTAGGCAGAGGGATGAAACTCTAAAAGTGCTGTACTTCTTAGTTGGTAAAACATTTTTGTGTTGAAACAGCCAATAATAAAATGTGACATTCTGTACTTCTGCCTCATATTAATCTTTTATAGATGTCTTGACACCACAGCTAACAGAGCAATTTTGTCTTTACTGTTCCAATACTTATAGAGGGCACTGTATGTGTACTGTGTGTGTGTGTGTGTGTGTGTGTGTGTGTGTGTGTGTGTGTGTGTGTGTGTATGTATGTATGTATGTATGTATATATATATATATATATATATATATATATATATACATACATACAGACTATTAGTCAAAATTTTGGAATCGGTAAGATTTTTAATGTTTTTAAAAGAAGTTTCGTCTGCTCACCAAGGCTGCATTTATTTAAATAAAAATACAGTAAAAACAGTAATATTGTGAAATATTATTACAATTTAAAATAACTGTTTTCTGTTTGAATATATTTTATAAAGTAATTTATTCCTGTGATCAAAGCTGAATTTTCAGCATCATTACTCCAGTCTTCAGTGTCACATGATCCTTCAGAAATCATTCTAATATGATGATCTGCTGCTCAAGAAACATTTATGATTATTATCAATGTTGAAAACAGTTGTGTACTTTTTTTTTCCAGGATTCCTTGATGAATAGAAAGTTCAAAAGAACAGCATTTATCTGAAATACAAAGCTTTTGTAACATTATACACTACCGTTCAAAAGTTTGGGGTCAGTAAGAATTTTTATTTTTATTTTTTGAAAAGAAATTAAAGAAATTAATACTTTTATTCAGCAAGGATGCATTAAATCGATCAAAAGTGACAGTAAAGACATTTATAATGTTACAAAAATTATATTTCAAATAGATGCTGTTCTTCTGAACTTTCTATTCATCAAGGAATCCTGAAAAAAAAAAATATTGTACACAAATATTTTGTACAATTGTACACAATAAATGTTTCTTGAGCAGCAGATCAGCATATTAGAATGATTTCTGAAGGATCATGTGACACTGAAGACTGGAGTAATGATGCTGAAAATTTGATCCCAGGAATAAATTACTTTATAAAATATATTTAAACAGAAAACAGTTATTTTAAATTGTAATAATATTTCACAATATTACTGTTTTTACTGTATTTTTAATTAAATAAATGCAGCCTTGGTGAGCAGAAGAGACTTCTTTTAAAAACATTAAAAATCTTACCAATTCCAAACTTTTGACTGGTAGTGTGTGTGCATATATATATATATATATATATATATATATATGTATATAATATACAATTACCAACAATTAAAAATAATATAATAAGTATTCCAGATTTTATTTTATTGATTGATTTATTTTCCTGGCAGCTATAGCTATGCTAGTTTCCTGTCTCTCTTCAGGTCTATTTCTTCCTGTGTAGTATAATAATTTATTTACAAATCAATATTATTTAATGTCCATTTTTTGTGTGCATTTAAGTTGGATTATTTTATTATTTTGTCATATTTTGTTTTATTTTATATGCATCATTATTATTTAGCATCTGAAATTATTCCCAGTCATTTTGTTTATGAGCGGCCCTAGAGATGCATGACTTTCTAAGAACCTGTATCTTATTAAAAACCCCATGCTACAGACGTGCTCAGATCGCCCTCTACTGGTAAGAACGGGATGCTGCTGCAGCCATCCAGTGTGTCCCTCCTGCCCCACTCTGTCAGTTCAGGCCCCTCTTGGCCAAAGATTTGTTGTTCTTCATTTAAAACATCCATTCATCAATGGTTGCCGAGTTACACATCGAACTGAAGATGTTCCTGTCTTTCCTTTATGTGGCCTAAATTTAAGACTCAGAGACGTCTTCCTTTCTGTCTTTTCCAAGCCTCTGTTACCTCACTGCCTGTAAATCTAAAGTCTTTTCCCAAAGGTTTAGAGGCCTTTTCATCCTCCTCTCTCTTTCATTCTTCTGCTAGGTCAACTTGTTTTGACTGGAAATGATTGCTTGCTTCTCCCTCCACAGCATGTGTCTGACTGAAGTCTGATCTCGGGTAAACTGAGACGGTTGTGTCCTCTTAGAGCTGAGCATCCCTCTTCTCATACAAGAACTGTTTGAGGGCAACAATTCGGTTGATCCTCACAAACTAAGGCTGCCTGATTTGGCAAAAGTTATATTGCACTTTTGACAAATATTTAACAAAAGGCATATATTAAAAGACTAAAAGAACAAAGCATTTGAAAAGAAAACACAAAACACAAACAACACAGACTATTGGCAATGTGATAAAGATGAGCAGAGCTAATATGGTTGACATTTCATACACATTGTTTGGAACACAGATACTTTGATTAAAATAAAATAAAATAAAATAAAAATCAACATATAATTTTCTGTTTTGTTTACCTGTAAAATATCTACTTTTATATTTTTTCTATAAATATAATCCTTAAAGTAAAAAAAAAAATAATAATAACATAAGCAAAATTGTGTAAATTAATATATTTTTATTAGAATAGAATATTTGAATAGATTACAAAATATTTTTAATTAAGTTTATATTTCTTACTGCAATCAAATAAAATGAAATAAAATAAAATAAAACAATAAAATAAACATAATTTTCTGTTTTGTTTACCTGTAAAATATGTACTTTTATAATTTTTTATAAATATCCTTAAAATAAAAAAATACACATGAAGCAAAATTGTGTAAAATAATATATTTTTATTAGAATAGAATATTTAAATAGATTACAAAAAATATTTTTAATTAAGTTTATATTTCTTACTGCAATAAAATAAAATAAAAATAAAATAAAATAAACATAATATTTTGTTTTGTTTACCTGTAAAATATCTACTTTTATAATTTTTTATAAATATAATCCTTAAAGTAAAAAAATTACATAAGAAGCAAAATTGTGTAAAATATATTTTTTATTAGAATAGAATATTTAAATAGATTACAAAAATATTTAATTAAGTTTGTTACTTACTGCAATAAAATAAAATGAAAATAAAACTGCATCAAATTATTTACTAGCACTTATTGTGTATATCATTATATATTAGTTTATAAGGTAGTCCAGTTAACCCTTGAGCTTTTATTTGTCTGATATTTCAAATTCCCTCAGCGTCGCCTTCTAATCTCCAGTTTAATAATCGCACATAATTCATATCACAATTTTGATTATAAAACTGATAAGTTGTGCAGCTCTGTCACAAATCCTGAAGTGCTACATTTTAAATTTATTTGTCTTTTAAAATGCTGATTTTTTTTTTCCCCTCACTTGTCTCATTTTTTGTAGTGTTTATTTATACATATCTGTGAAAATAACATGTGACCTCCACTCCACAGGAAGTATAGTCAGCGTGGGTGACCCGAAAAAGAAGTACACGCGGTTTGAGAAGATTGGCCAGGGGTGAGTTTATGATGAATATCTTATCATTTATGCCAAATCCAACAATCTTTAAACATTCATCTAAATCTTCACTTCCTTCCCTCATCAGGGCGTCTGGAACAGTTTACACAGCCATAGACATCGCCACGGGACAAGAGGTGAGACTTTTGAGGTGCCAGCCAGTAATGTGTTTCTCCACTGATGGCACATATACGTCATCTAGACATGCGTTTTCTTCGAGAAGAGTGTTTGCTCATCTGCAGTATGACACTGTAACATTCCTGATTTATATTAAAACAACATTCAGCACATGCATGACATATTATTACAGACATTAAATGATGTTAGTCCAACAAATATAATGCTCAAAATGGAACATGAAGTACATCTGCTCACTAGGTCAATACTTGCCAAACACCTCTAATAAGGCAAGCATCACTATTATTATTGCTCATAGGGTTTATGATTTAAACAAACTTCATATTGCACTTTTGACAAATATTTGCTAATTAAAATCGCAACATGATGTTTAACAAAAGAATAACAAAAGACTAAAAGAACAAAGCATTTGAAAAGAACTCTAAAGTGATGCTTGTTGGTGATTTCCAGCAAAACACAAACAACTGAGACCATTGGCAATGTGATAAAGATGAGCAGTTTGTTTGGAACCTAGATGATTTGATTTGATTTGAAGAAAAGAAAAGAAAAGAAAAGAAAAGAAAAGAAAAGAAAAGAAAAGAAAAGAAAAGAAAAGAAAAGAAAAGAAAAGAAAAGAAAAGAAAAGAAAAGAAAAGAAAAGAAAAGAAAAGAAAAGAAAAGAAAAGAAAAGAAATATAACTATTGTCTCGGTTAACTTTTCATACTTTAAATTAAATTAAATTAAATTAACTTTTCAAACTTAAATTAAATTAAATTAAATTAAATTAAAAACAGCTATTGTCTCAGTAAACTTTTCGTACACATTATTTGTTTGGAACCCTGATGAAAAACTAAACTAAAGTAAACTAAACTAAACTAAACTTTTAAATTAAATTAAATTAAATTAAATTATATTAAATTAAAATATAAAAATTAGGCTATTGTCTCGGTTAACTTTTCGTTCACATTGTTTGTTTGGAACCCTGATGAAAATTAAATTAAATTAAATTATATAAATTAAGCTATTGTCTTGGTTAACTTTTCGTACACATTGTTTGGAACCCCGATGAAAATAAAATAATATAAAATATAAAATGAAATATAGCTATTACCTCGGTTAACTTTTCGTACACATTGTTTGTTTGGAACCCCGATGAATTGATAAAATAAATAAAATAAAATAAAATCATTTTAAAATACAATACAATACAATAAAATAAAATATAAAATGAAATATAGCTATTGTCTCGGTTAACTTTTTGTACATATTGTTTGTTTGGAACCTAGATACTTTTGATTTGATTTGATTTTAAAATAAAATTAAAAAAAATAAAATAAACTAAAAGGAATATGCAATAAAATAATAAAATATAAAATAAACTAAAAGGAATATAAAATAAAATAATAAAGTATAAAATAAAAAATAAAAATAACAATCTAAGTTTTGTCCTGTTTACCTGTAAAATGTCAAATTTTATTAATTTTATTACTATTTATGAATATAATCCTTAAAAAAAGATTTGTTTAAGAATTCTTAAGTAAATGTGATGACGTACATCTGCTCACTATGTCAATACTTACCAAACACCACTAATAAGGCAAGCATCACTATTATTATTTCTCATACAGTTAAGGACTTAAACAAAATTATATTGTACTTTTGACAAATTAAAACTACAGCATGATATTTAACAAAAGTCATAACAAAAGACT
This sequence comes from Hypophthalmichthys nobilis, assembly GCA_037950665.1. NCBI lineage: Eukaryota > Metazoa > Chordata > Actinopteri > Cypriniformes > Xenocyprididae > Hypophthalmichthys > Hypophthalmichthys nobilis. The sequence goes on along the minus strand of CM075484.1, from coordinate 15,888,486 downwards.
AAAAGAACAGGCGATTTCCAGCTAAACACGAGCAAACGAGACCATTGGCAATGTAACAAAGTTGAGCAGACCTAATGTCTCAGTTAACATTTCGCACACATTGTTTGTTTGGAACCAAGATACTTTGATAAAATAAAAATAAAAACATAGTATAATTATTTACTGTTTTGTCTTATCTTAAAGATGAAAAATTCTTAAGTAAGCGTGATTACGTACATCTGCTCACTAGGTCAATACTTACCAAACACCACTATTAAGGCAAGCATAACTATTATTATTGCTCATAGGGTTAATGATTTTGTATCCATTTGGAGAACTCTTATCACAAGGTTGGAGATAGCGACAGCCTTTTCAGTGTCCACATGCTCTTACAGTTAATAGAGAGCACCTATTGTCATCATTAACGCGATTCAGAAAGAGACGTCGACATTTCTGTTGATCGATAACAATGAATCAGGGCATGTGATATTGATCTGATGACATTCCTCTGAGCTGAGCGCACGCTGTAATCTTACCTACACACAAAGAGTGCTAATCTCAAAGCTAACTCTCACTCATGTTAATGGAGAGATGCTCAGACGGGCCTAATGGAGCCAAAGACTCTGGGATTAATCTTCAAGTGTGTCTAAAAGCTTTTATTCTGATGTTTGGTCTCTCAGGTGGCCATCAAACAGATGAACCTACAGCAGCAGCCCAAGAAAGAGCTGATCATCAACGAGATCTTAGTCATGAGGGAAAACAAGAACCCCAACATCGTCAATTACCTGGACAGGTGAGGGGGGGTTTAATTTTCCTAATCAGTATTTTATCTTGTTTTCCTGTAAAAATATCCTTTTTTAAATTATTTTTTATAAATTCACTTTAGAAATAAAATAATACAATATATATTTCTTTCTTCTCAGAGAATATATAAGGATACTGTTTTTTTTAATTTATTTTTATACTGTATTTTCTTTAGTTTTTATATTTAAGTTATTTTTTATTTAATTTTAAAAAATTTTGCTATATTTTTTGTTGTATTTTTCGTGTATTTTTAGGTTACATTTTTCTGTTTATTTTTCTTTCTGCTTTTTGTTACAGCACAAACTTAAAGGATTTTTTTTTTTTTGATTATGCTAAAGTCTTATTATCTAAAAAAAAAAACCAAAGCTAATCTAAAGCTTCTCTCTGTGTCCATGGTGAGTTGCTTTATGTCTGCACTAATAAAAGCAGAAGCGTCCAATAATTCTGTTGTCACGGCGATGCTGCTGCATCACTCAGCAATGTGGCGTCTGTTGACGATGCTGTCTTGTTGCCATAGTTACCTGGTGGGGGATGAGCTCTGGGTAGTGATGGAGTATCTGGCAGGAGGTTCCCTGACGGACGTGGTGACAGAAACGTGTATGGATGAAGCGCAGATCGCAGCTGTCTGTCGGGAAGTGAGTCTGAAATTATTCAACTTGCCATGTTTTTTTTGTTTTGTTTTTTTTGTCTCCAAAACATATTGAGCTGCCTTGCTCTCTTAAGTGAAATGGAACCTCATAAGTGACTGATTTGGAACACTAGGCAGCAACTCACAAACAGCATTTCTTACAAAAATACATAGAGAGAATCAGTTAATTCCAATTAGGGTTGCACAGGGGCGGAAAGTTTCCGGTAAACTTCCGGAAACTTTCCACGGGAACTTAACCTGGAATTTATGGGAATTACTTGGAAATTTAGGGAAATTTATAGAAATGTCTAAACAAATTTTATATAAAATGTATCATATACAAACATAAATATAAACATTTTGTTTGGTCATAATACAAGTTAGTCATGAAATAAGTTTTTTTTTTTGCATCCAATTAATTCTAATTTAGTAAATATGTAAAATAAATATATTTTTATTGCAGCAATTATGTGTGTTGTTTATTTCAGTGTCACATGATCCTCCAGAAATCATTCTAATATGCTGATTTGCTACTCAAGTATCAATGTTGGAAACAGTTGTGCTGCTTAATATTTTTTTGGAACCTGTGATTTTTTTTTTTTTTTTTTCAGGATTCATTGATTAATAAAAAGTTAAGAACAGCATTTATTAAAAATAGAAATCTTTTCTAATAATATAAGTCTTTATTATCAATTTCACACATCCTTGCTGAAAAATTTCTTTAAAAAAAAAATAATAATAATAATTACTGACCCCAAAATTTTAAACGGGTTGATTTCTCCACTGAACCAGTGTTATTGTTACCTAAAATATTAAAAATCATTTTGGTAATTGATATAAAGCTGAAATAAAATATAAATATTAGATGAAAAATTGAAAGGGTTAGTTCACCTAAAAATCATCCAATAATTTACTCAACCTTTAGCCATCCTAGGTGCATATGACTTTCCTCTTTCAGTTAAACACAGTCGTTAAATATATTAAAAATATCTGGCTCTTCCAAGCTTTACAATGGAAGTGAATAGTAACTTCGATTTTGAAGCCCAAAAAAACGCATCCATCCATCATAAAAGTAATCCATACAGCTCCAGGGTTAATAAAGGCCTTCTGAAGCAAAGCGATGTGTTTTTGTAAGAAAGATATCCATATTTATAACTTTATTAATATTAATATTATATAATATAATATTAATTTTACATTTCTAAGGCCCGGTTTCACAAACAGGGCTTAGATGAAGCCAAAAAACATTACTGATGTGCATCTTGAGACAAAACAATGGCACTGACATGTTTTAAGATATGTCAGTGCAAGTTACTTTCAGTTAAAACAGCTCAAACATGCATTTAAGTCTAGGACTAGGCCTAAATCTTGTCTGTAAAATTATTAAAAATAAAACTGAAATATAAAAGAAAGATTAATATAAATATTTTTAAAAATGATAAAAATATTAAAAATAACAGCAAATTCAAAATATTATTAAAAACTATAATACTACATAAATAATACTAAAATAACACTGCTCTGAGCTTGTTTGCAATGCATGCTGTCTAGCTAGGCAGCTCACTAGTTTTTGGGACACTTTGGAAGATTGTCACATGAACCCTGTGAAAGTTTTAATTTGCTAACTGGGTTGTTTTTATCCATGCAGTGTCTACAAGCCCTTGAGTTTCTTCACTCGAATCAGGTTATTCACAGAGACATCAAGAGTGACAACATTCTCTTGGGCATGGACGGCTCTGTCAAACTCAGTGAGTGCACAACTGATCAATAACTATTTGTCATAATTTTTTGTTTCTTCCTAAAACATTTAGGGCTGTTCTGGGATGTAAATTGTATGTATATATTAGTACCCCTGTATTAGTGACATGTGGACCTAAAATTTGTGCAAAGGCTTCTCTTTTGACCAGTAGAGGGAGCAGGAATCCAGATTATGACCATGCTTCACTATTCCTGCTGTATATTTGATATCACATGATAGTATCACACCAGCTGGTCTAAACATCTGTCTGTCTGTGTCTCTCAGCCGATTTCGGCTTCTGTGCTCAGATCACTCCTGAACAAAGCAAACGAAGCACCATGGTGGGGACGCCCTACTGGATGGCACCAGAGGTGGTGACCCGCAAGGCCTACGGACCCAAAGTGGACATCTGGTCTCTGGGCATCATGGCTATAGAGATGATAGAGGGCGAACCGCCATACCTCAACGAAAACCCTCTGAGGGTAAGATTAAAGACATCTAAACCTAACTCAGTAAAATGTGCACCTTATCACTATAGATGAGTTTCAGAAGTTGACAATTCTGCTGGAACACGTTAGACACAATATATATAATACACACACATATATATTTAGTCCTGATTATATTAAAATAATCATTAACTATGGTATTTACATGGTACACTGTATCAAATTAGCATATTAGAATGATTTCTGAAGGATCATGTGACACTGGAACTGGAGTAATCATGAGGAAAATTCAGCTTTGCATCACAGAAATAAACTATATTTTAATGTATATTAAAATAGAAAACCATTATTTTAAATTGTAATAATATTTCACAATATTAATATAATATTTTTCTGTATTTATGATCAAATGTGCATGTTATGGAGGAATGCACAGTGCATGCAGGGGGTGTGGCCTCGATATCCCTGCAGTAAGCATTGTGCTGTGTGATTGAGGAATGTGCAGGGTAAAAATTCAACTGAAACTGCATTAAATCTGGTTGTTTTAACCAAGATTATGCTGCAAGATATATATTTTTTCAACTACATTTAAGTTCCCTTTTATAGGATAACCTGCAATTTTGCAAATTCCCTGTTTATTCCCATTAATTCTCATGTATTATATATAGTCATATATATAGATTTAGTCATGACTGATTAAAATAATCATTAACTATGGTATTTACATGGTACACTGAGGTTCTGCAGAGAATACCATGGTTCATAATATAGTAATCGTTCAGGGCCATAACCCATAATCTTTGGACATGGTATTTCCAACAACTACAGTATTACCATGGCAAGATATGGTTTAAAGGTTATACCATGGTGATACTGCAGTATTTTACAGTAAGCCTACATGAAAAAGCAAGAAATTAAATTACATAGGTTTAAAGACAAAAATGACAAAAAAAGTTAAAATAGATGCAATTGAAAAACCCATTTTGTTCAATACTAATAAAGATGCAAAATCTAGAAAAATAATTGTAAATTTTTTTTTAACAATTTTAACTGCCTTTTAAAGAGTAGAACAAAACACTATCTAAATGTAATATTTTAATAATATCTGTTCCTCATTTGAATTGAGTGTTTCATAAAATTTAGCAATTTACTAACTAACTAACTAGATAATGAAGAAAGGAAGGAATGTGAAGCTGTTGCAGCTGCACAAATGGACCTAATGCTGTTCACTTGTGATCCCAAGATGATGATGATGAGATCCACCCTTTGTTTCCAAACCTTTGAATTATTTCCTCGTGCACCAAAATGACATCAGATGCTTTCCTGTCAACAGCACCAGATGGAAACAATTATTTTTATTGATTTATCATTTGTGGGTGGCCAGAATGCAACATTGATTTCAACTTTCAAGGCTTTTATCTTAAAAGGTTAGTTCACCCATAAATGAAAATTACTCACCCTCATGTCGTTCCAAAACCATAAGTCTTTCATTCATCTTTGGAACACAAATTAAGATCTTTGTGATGAAATCTGGGAGCTTTCTGTCCCTCCATAGACAGCTACATAACTACCACTTTGACACTTCAAAAAGTTCATAAAGAGATCGTAAAACTAATCCAAATGAAGAGCGATTTAGTCCAACATTTCTGAAGAGACTCGATTGCTTTATATGATGAACAGGCTTTTACTCGCATATAAACCTTGATCAGCGAACATAAACAGAAGCTCAACCGAAACTGTTTGACGTGGGAGAACAAACCTCTTCCGGAAGCTCAAAGGTGCTGTGTAACACACGAGAATGAACCTCATTGGTTCTCGCATGCGTCAAGCAAACATGCTTGAGCTTCCGTTTACCACAACTGATGTGCGAGTTGATGAATGTTTATATGTGAATAAAAGCCTAAATTCAATCTGTTCATCATATAAAGCGATCGAGTCTTCAGAAAATTTGGACTAAACCGCTCAATTCATATGGATTAGTTTTTAGGACTTCTTTATGAACTTTTTGAAAGGGCTGTCTATAGAAGGACACAAAGCTATCAGATTTCTTAATTTGTGTTCCGAAGATTAACTAAGGTCTTACGGGTGTGGAATGACATGAGGGTGAGTAATTAATGACAGAATTTTCATTTTTGGGTTTACTAACCCTTTAAATGCCATTGCAAACAAAAATATAGTTAGTGAGAAGTAGTTGAGAACTTGAGGCAAATATTTGGCAACAATGGGCCAAATATTTGACTATTTGTAGATTCTTAGAAACCTCTGGATGGTTATTCCATTATTAAGTAAAATAGACAAGAACATTTCAAATAGCCTATTAAATGAAAGCAACTGGTGCTGTAGTTAATGCTCATGATTTTTGTGTGACCTTTAACCCCTTGTGTTGTCCAGGCTCTGTACCTCATTGCCACCAATGGAACTCCAGAGCTACAGAACCCAGAGAAACTCTCCTCTGTGTTTCGTGACTTCTTAAACCGCTGTCTGGAAATGGACGTGGAGAAGAGGGGCTCTGCCAAGGAGCTTTTACAGGTTTGTGTGTGTTTTTTCAATGTTTTCCTCCTGAATTATTTATGGATTGTCAATGCTATAAAATCAAAGTTACCTTCCAGTATCAATGTTTAATGCTTGACATTTATAGATCAGTGAATAGTGGCTTAAAATGCAGCTGTAGAAAATTCTAGAAATAAGAGGAAACAATCAATTATCAGTTCATTCATTTAAAAAAATAAGTGGAAAAAAATAAATCACTTTTCATGGCTAACAAATAAAGACTTGAGTAGCAAATGGATTAAGAAAAGCAAATGACATTTGTTTTAGATTTAAAAGTGCATTTCAAATAATTTATTATTATTTTTTTTTATTATAATTAATATTATATTTGTCAAATAGTTGTCCTTCATACATTACACGTTTCAAAACCTAGTGAGCCGCCTACCTAGACAGCATTTTTGACCCATTTAATGTGTAGCAATAACTTCTATAACATTTAAAAGAATTAAAAAGCTGCTTTTGTTATGTAGTGTGTATATTCTCTTGAATTATATTAGGTTTTCTGGTAATTTTTTTTAGAATCATTCAGTCCTGGCTCCATAATAGCATCTCTCTCCCTCCTGCTCTTATGTCACTCCCACACGCACATCTGATTTTAAAACTCACGTCTGTTGTTTGGAATAAGTGCTGCCAGAACTTTCTAGAAAAGCCCCAGAAGATGAAAGTATGAGAGCATCAGTAGTTAGGTTGTGTAACACATTATATGACTCAATTGTGCAATAAATAATGCGGGTGGAGAAACTTGTGTAAATAATGTGAAAAGCTGCTGGAAATCTCCGTTATTAGAGTGAGCGGGAGCAGAAAATAGAAAGGATTTTTTACGATAACAACTGAAATCTACACTTCACTCTCTAGTTTTTCAGACAGGTGATGAATGAAGGACAATAAATGAAACTTAATAAGAATCAAATTATCAATTATATATTTTTATTAATTAAAGGTGGAGTGTGTAAAATTTGGGAGGATCTATTGACAGAAATGCAATATAATATACATAATTATGTTTTCAGTGGTGTATAAAGACCTTACATATAAAAAAAAGACTGTAAAAAATATGGATGTAGTGTCCATGACGTCACCCGTAGATTTCTGAATAGCATTTTTGAAGCGAAAATGAGGCCGCTGCCATCTTAGTAGTGCGTCACCACACGTCACTCCCAGATAACTGAAAATGGGCAAAGAGGCGGGACGTGGTTGGAACTGAAGTGCCTGGTTGCTGAAACCACGCCCACCTAGCTCGCCGTGATCATGTTAGCAAGCAAAGGAGCTATCTATCTATCTTAGATACTATCTAAAATATTAATAAAGATAATCATTAGAATTATATCATTAGAAAGTTCTAAAGGTTTACTGTCAATCTATGGTGTCTTATAGATGCTCCAGCACCAGTAATTGTAATTTGTGTCAGGTGTGCAAATGACAACAAGCAAAATCAAACGGGACTTCATACCTTTGTAATGAAATAGCAAACGCGATGAATCCAATCCGTAGCACTTGGGTAAAATGTCCATGAGTGTCCATTGAAAAACAAAAACCAGTACTTTTGGTCCACAAAAGCGTTAAATCCATGAAATATTGATATATTATTCTTTGCTTGCATCATATTTCTTCAAGAAATGATGCAACCTGAGCAGCGTTTATGTTGTAAAACTGTATATGATCGTATATATCTCACAAACAAATGAGCCCACGTCCAAAGTGTAATTTTTCAAAATGCAGCAGTTTTAGTTATAATATCACATGTACACAGACGCACATCTGTCTCGAGTCTCGACCATTAGCGCAGCAAGCCATATTATATTATAATTGTATAAAATAATCCCGAAAAAAGCACAAACATGGCAGAGATGCCAAATTCAGAGGCTGGAATTAGCCATACCTGGTAAAGTGACGGCTCACAGACTGCAGCGGCAATTGACCTATCACTCAAGTGACCACGCCCTTAATTATGCAGAACTTAATATAAGGCTTAATATAATTTAAACGGTTGAGTTACCAGCTGTAAACATGCTTTTTTTCTGCTGTAAAGTTGGGCATTTTAACATGGGGGTCAGTGAGATTCTGCTCTCTTTTGGAGCCTGTCCCTAGCGGCCAGTCGTTGAATTGCAGTTTAAGTCACTTCCGTATTGGCTTCAAGAGAAAGTGGGGGAGGTTGCCGCTTGGTCCCCCCCTCCATGTTAAGTCACCATTATGCGCCGGCATGTTTCTACAGTAACCCTAAATGGACAAAGTCTGCTCTACAGATAGCATTTCGTCACTATGTTCGTTGGTGTTTTTAGAGGCAGCTAGAGGCTCACTACGTTGAATATGCACGACGTAGCAGTAATAGTAGTCGTCGTCTGGTTTATTAGAAGCAGAGACCGTTCTTTGTTAGAAGTAAGAAGAAACCTCATTGCTTGACTAGCTAATGTACTCTCTGCTGTCTCAGACGACAACATCTTTGTCGTGTGGTGTGTGCGCCGTTAGTTGCAGTTCACAACCTCACCGCTAGATGTCGCTAAAATTTACACATTGCAATAATTCAATTAATTCAATAATTCAACTACAATAATACATAATAAACACAAATGATACAATACAATAAATAATAATAACTGGTTAGAACAGGTTCAAAATCCTTAAAATATTTGTCAATATGCATCACTGATCAAAAGTTTTGGGTCAGTAAGATGATATATATTTTTTTGTTTTAAAGAAAGAAATGAATACTTTAATTCAGCGAGGATGCATTTAATTGATAAAATAAGTGACAGTGAAGACATTTATGATGTTACAGATTTCTAGCTATTTCAAATAAATGCTGTTCAATTTTTGAACTTTCTATTAATAAAGGAATCTTGAACTAAAAATGCACGTTTCCACAAAAATATGAAGCAGCACAACTGATTTCAGCATTGATGATAAGAAGTGTTTCTTGAGCAGCAAATCATATTAAAAGGATTTCTGATCATGTGACACTGAAGACTGGAGTAATGATGCTGAAAATTCAGCTTTGCACCACAGGAATAAATTACATTTTAAAATACACTCAAATAGAAAACAGTTATTTTAAATTTTGATAATTTTTTACAATATTACTAATTTTACTGTATTTTTGATCAAATAAATGCAGCCTTGATGAGCGTAATAAGAGACTTCTCTGTCTTCTCCCTGCAGCACCAGTTCCTGAAGGTGGCCAAGCCTTTGTCAAGCCTCACGCCGCTGATCATAGCGGCTAAGGAGGCAGCAAAGAACAACCGCTAGCCCCCCTGGGACGACCCCCGGCCCCACCTGTCCTCAGCCCCGACCCCCAGAACGTCCCGTCAGCCTTCTCTCTCTCTCGCCCTGGTCAGGAGCTCTCATGCCGAGGGTTCATTGTCCCTCGTCCTCTAGTGCTGCTGTCAAAGGATCTGAGGGGTGTCTGCGGTCACTGAAAAGGCTCTGAATGATGACATCACTGAAAATAAAGGGTCACAGTGCGTCAGGCCCAAAGCATTATGGGGGATTTGCCCCTGTGTTTCACCGGCTGACTTTCTCTGGGTCTCACTGTCAGTTTTTCTGTTTGATTTTGTGTTTAATGCCTGTCAGATCATGGAAACATGATTCATGTTTTCATGTACTTTATTTGTTTGTTCATTTTACAATGTTTTTTAAAGTGTTTGTGTATGTGTGAGAGAGTGCGTTTGTCGGCTCATAGATCGCAACATGATGCGTGGCACAATTGTACTGCCATCTCATCGACAGAAAGATCTCGGCCGATACACGTTTTTGATATTGAAACTTGATGATCTGTAACAGACTATTGATTAAGGTACTATGAAGGATGCCTGTGCATGAAGAGACTGCCTTTCAGATGATGAAACGACTACCTGAGGTCCGTTCTGTCCCATAAACCCTCCACACGTCGGAAATTAAACAAAACCTCACTGCATTCTGTGCATTAAGATGGTTTGTGTTGCCACAAACATTAATGAAATTGAAATTTTCTGATGTTGCGTTTATGTACCCCTTGGCCTTAAACGAAAAGTACGACGTTACGAAGATGGCACAACCCACGAAGATGCAATCTGTTGCCGTTTCAGTGGACTGATGGGATTTGTTTAAAAGAAAATCTTTCCTGTAAGCAATCAGTGTCTCTGCGAGCCATAAACTGTTTATAAGGCCTTTTGATGAATCGAAATTCTTAATGAAATGGGACGAATAAACTTCAGAATTAAACAGTGTCCAGGTGATTTTTTTTTTTTTTGTGACTGCCATGTTGCTGCCTGTTCAGAATGGCACACTGCATGTGCTGTATCCCATAATGCACTACTCTCGACCATAAGTCATGTTTAATAACTTTTTTAATCTTTTGTTTGACTCATAGGGTATATAAATTCCAAAAGTTAAAACATAAGAGATAAAAAAAAACACTACTTCTGAGATAATTAGACTTTACTCTGAATATGAGTAAAGGTTTTATATATATATATATATATATATTCTAGGTAAAAGTTTTTACAATAATTATTTTATTATTTTTAAAAAGCATTTTTATACAAAATTTGATTAAAAATAAATAACTGGATGTTAGTCTGGACATAAGGATTTCCTTTAAAATATATAAAAAATTATAGGTAAAAGTTAAAACATTTGTACACAAATTGATTAAAAAAAACATTTATTTCATAGGTGATAAATGGTTTGTACTCTGAATGAGTTTTTTTTTTACCTTATTATATGTAGTACAATACAGTGCATACAGTACTGCAAAGTAAGCAATGTTGTAGTTTTCCACTCTGAACACAGTTCGCAGTTTACTTGAAACTGAGTGGCTTTGAGTATGTTTCTGTACTCTGCTTATTATTCACAAAGATGTGTTTAACCCATAAAAAGTATAGGGTCAAATAGGTTTAACTTGGTTTAAATTCATATTTTCATTTCAGCACACTTTCAGGATTATTGCACTTCCGTTCCGCACTTCTGAGATGATTAGCTCGAAAAACCCCAGAGACCGCACTCACTGTTATAAAACACTGCAAAACAACCATTGTGGAATGTTTTTGAACAAAATGTTCTTTCCACTAATGGCTATTTGTGAGTTGTTCACCCAAAAATTGTCATTTCCTCATTCTCATGTTGTTCCAAACCCATATTTTCTTCTGTCAAACTCAAAAAGAGATGTTAAAGTCTGAGCTGCTCTTTTTTTCTATGCAACAGTGGTGATTTACACTGTGAAAGACACATGACATGAGCAACCTGAACTACTTTTGTTATGCATGTGCTCGATGCTTTTTGTCTTATTTAAAGCCTGACAATATGGTTGTAAGTTTGGAACAACGTAAATGATGACCTTTTTTAACAATTCCTTCAATATATGCATTTTAGTTGTATTTGATGAGGCATTAAGTCTTAACAAAAACATCATCTTTATCCAGAATTACACTTTACATTATCACCAGAGAAAAGCCCTTTATAGGAAAATTTTCTTTTTATAGCCTCTCTGAGAGGGAATATTTGTGAACTGTTATGCAATGAAATGGCATTCAATAATCCTGATCTGAAAAAACAACATTACAAGACCCAAAACGCACCACATGCTAATCTCTGACCTCCCCCAACAATCTATTTTTAAAAAACAATCTGATTATTAATGTTCTTAGCTGTCTAAGCTGCTTTCTTGGGGCTGTGAAATGGACTTTGGGATGTGGACTGGACCAGTCTGGGTGTGTAATAATAGTAATAATTTTTATGTGCTTGTCACAAACTTAAAGAACAAAAATTTCACAGTGTCCAATAACCTTCAAATGGCATAATTACCAATATATATAATTGTTGTTAAAAGAAATTTACAAACAAATTACAACAAATACTATAGAGATACAAATCAAATAAACTTGTTTTTCAGATACAGTAGGTTTATTTACCATGTATACATTTATTTAACATCTTTTGTTGTTTTATGGCTCGTTTCCACTGAGCGGTACGGTTCGGTTCAGTACAGTACGGTACGCAATTTTTGCCGTTTCCATTGTCAAAAGTTGTGAATGGTACCCTAATTCCGAACCGTACTGTACCACTTTTTTGGGACCCTTCCGTTAGGGTACCAAGCACGATAGTACCGTACCAAAAGGGTGGAGCTACACTCTGCAGAACGTTGATTGGTTGACAGAGAATCGTCATTTGCGCGTGCTAAAAGGGGAATGACGACACAAGAAGCGCCACACAAATGTGGTGCAGGCAACGCCTGCATTGAGTATCTTCACTTTATGTAGGCTATATAACAAAACAAAATATAAAACACAAAACTGCCTCTTTTCGTTTTCATTTAAAAAATATTAAACTTATTAATGTGTGGTTCAGGCAATATGTGCATATGTGCTCTGATTATCTTCACTGTATATGTAGCCTACATGTAGCCTATAATAAAATGAAATAAGACAAAACAACCCTCTCATTTTGTTAAAAGTCAGTTTTAATTATCAATAATTACCATTATATAAGTATAAAGTATGAGAAGCTATACAATAAGAAATAAGACAAGCAAACAATTCACTCAAACGTACAAACTCAGCGCAACGGTAAAGTTAAATAAATATATAAAGTTATGAAACTTCACTTTGCCCTCAGCCAAAACTATTTGCCCGGGAACAAATTATAAATTCATGAGACCAAAGATTGCCCGTTATACAAAAGATGAATGACATCTCGTTTTTAACCACTACAGAGACATCAGAGCCAGCGGCAAATGTCAGAAGGACTAGCTGAGGTACAGCTGTGCTCGGCTGGGTACATTAGCACTGAGCGCCCGGTGATCGCCTGGATCTCACAACTCCGACAACGTCAGATCAAATTTTCAAATAGGCGCCATCTTTATAAATAAACCACAGATTTGAGCTTTAAACAACTACATTCTCGCCTAAAAAACTTTTAAAACTACATTTCATGACACAATAAAGTAGTTTTTAAATTACGCGGGTTTTCTCCTCCGCTTCTCCGCTATTGACGCTTGCTGGTAGGTGCTGCTGCATGGACGTCTGAACTTTGCGTATTTGGTATTGTGAAACGCCGAATGTTGGCGTGCAGCAAGCAAAGCTTGTCTTCTTCTTGTGACAGACAGCCTCAAGCCGAGAAGCAAGAACAAGATCTGCTGTATCCATTGTTGTTTACTATGTCGTTTTCTTCTTCGCGCGAGAATGACGTCGATCGCTACTTTCCGGCTACACCACGCCCAGGGGCGGAGCCAGATATTGTAAACATTCGGGGCTTAGCCCAAATCTATTTTGTCCAATGACATTTTAATTTTCTGTTAACAGCTTTACTGACATGAAAAGAGCTTTGTTGTAGTATTCTTGAGTAAAGTTCATAAAATGTACATAATTTCACACTGGAATTTGTGAAACTATGTTGGCTGTACCTCCTCTAAATTTTTTTGTACATTTTTAAGGTTAAATGCATCAATCTGGTGCACTTTGGAAGCTCAAAATTAAGAGCTTCAACCCATGTACAGTGTGCAAATTGACCAAAGAAACAGCATTGTACCTGGACATGAAAGAGGGTTCAAACATGTTTTTAGTTGTGATATAGAGTCTCAGTCTAAATTGTGTTTTAGGATGCCAAACAATTATTACAATAAAATAATACTATAATAATGTTTTAGGCCTTGTTATTCATATGACAGTAATATCCATATAGGCCTATTGTAACAAATGCACTCTAAAATAAATGACAATTTTTATTAGTTACTTTACACAACAGTATAGAGAAATTACAATACTTCTGTACTAATTTCTTAGATAAATCCTTGAGCTTTTATTTTGATCACCAGATCACCAGCTGATCGCGTGAGAAAAGCGCACACTTCTATTTAAAACACGCAGCACAGACAGACTACTTAATCACTGTCTTTTGTTGTTTTATAAAGGCACAAAGCCATTTCACGGTTTCGATTTTAGTTAGTTGGCAAAATACAAAGACCATTTAGCTATGTAGCCATGTTTTAAAATTTCAGTTCATTATGAAACGGTGGCAGCGGCTCAGGGTCATTAATGGGAAACACTGAATGAATGCTTAGCTGACAAATGTGCTAAAGTTGTCATATCAGCTGAAATATCATAACAAAAACCCTTCAACCGGACCGAAAGAGAGTATCGAGGCCTGCCACTGCTCTGAGTGAGTGACAGGAGGCGTGGCTCTGTAGAACTGTGTGCGTGAACTCGCTGTCGGAGAGAAGAGAGAGAAAGGATACTGTAGAAAAGCGGTATTGAACTGTTTAACATATTTTAAAACACGCAGCACAAACAGTCTGTATATATATATATATACATATATATATATACTTAAAGGATTAGTTCACTTCTGAATGAAAATTTCCTGATAATTTACTCACACCCACGTTATCCAAGATGTTCATGTCTTTCTTTCTTCAGTCAAAAAGAAATTAAGGTTTTTGATGAAAACATTCCAGGATTATTCTCCTTATAGTGGACTTCAATGGACTCCACTGTTGAAGGTCAAAATTACAGTTTCAGTGCAGGTTCAAAGAGCTTTAAACGATACCAGACGAGGAATGAGGGTCTTATCTAGAGAAACGATCTGTCATTTTCTTAAAAAAAAACAAAAAAAAAAACAACTGTTGCAACTATTGTTGCTGACCATGTCCATCCTTTAAAGACCACAGTGTACCCATCTTCTGATGGCTACTTCCAGCAGGATAATGCGCCATGTCACAAAGCTCAAATCATCTCAAACTGGTTTCCTGATCATGACAATGAGTTCACTATACTCAAATGACCTCAACAGTCACCAGATCTCAATCCAATAGAGCACCTTTGGGATGTGGTGGAACAGATATTAGCATCATGGATGTGCAGCCGACAAATGCAGCTAGTCTGTGTAATGCTATCATGTCAATATGGACCAAAATCTCGGAGGAATTTCCAGCACTTTGTTGAATCTATGCCATGAAAAATTTAGAAGGCAAAAGGGGGTCCAACTCGGTACTAGCAAGGTGTACCTAATAAAGTAGCTGGTGAGTGTATGTACAGCATTTTATATGTATATAGACCTATAGTAGGCTATGTGTCTGCGCTGCTTCTGCTCTGCTTGTGTGTCCAGTGTGAAACAGGCATAATTGCACTCCTCTGCAGCACTGCAGCAGATCATCTAGAGGGAATGAGGCTCTGCAAGGTTTTTTATCATCTGTCAAGTAGAAACACAGCAGTGCCCCTCCTCATGTGCGTTTATGTAAAGGATTGACTGTAACTCCCTCTTGTCGGTTCTCTCTCCTTCCTCTCGGTGCAATAATTTCCGAGGTACTGCTGAGGTGGCATTTAATGGGTTGGAAATCTGCCAGTGCCACACTCAACACTGGAAAGACAAAGGATTCCAGTGAATTACAAAGGACACTGGGAAGGTGTGAGGAAATGCCTTGAGTTCTGTTTGTGTTGGAATGTTTTCAGGTTTTAAACTATGATACAGTGTTACTAACTTGAGGAAAAAAGCCTGATCCTGATGTTAAGACAATACAACAATATTATAGAAGCTGTGAAACATTCTATTGTGTGTGTGTTGTTGGAACTCATTTGCATCAAATGTTTCTGACAAATGACAAATGGTAATTACTAAAATTATTCTGTCCATATTGTCGAGGTAATGACCGGGTGAGCATGTAATATCTATATAGAATAAGTTAAATCAAAGTTAAATGATAAAGTTCAAACTAAAGGGTTAGTTCACCCAAAAATAAAAAAATTCTGTCATTCTCCAATGCTGTTTATGTTGTAGTTACAGTGCAGCGCTTCCAGGTTCTACATCAGAACGCTGGCTCAGTATTGGCCGATGCTGTACACGTGAGCACGACACATGCGTGTGATGCTGATGCAGGAGCCGGCCAATAATGACTCGGCATTCTGACGTAGAACACGGAATCGCACTGAGGCTACAATGTAAACAGCATAGGATAATGACAGGGAAAAGAAGAATTTGTTGAATAAAGTCGTTATTTTTGTTTTGTTTTTGTGCACAAAAAGTATTCTCGTCGCTTCATAAAATTAAGTTTGAACCACTGCAGTCACATGGACTATTTTAACGATGTCTTTACTACTTTTCTGGGCTTTGAAAGTGGTAATTAAATTGGAGAGGTCAGAGAGCTCTCAGATTTCATCAACATATCTTAAAGGGTTAGTTCACCCAAAAATAAAAATTCTGTCATTAATTACTCACCCTCATGTCGTTCCACACCTGTAAGACCTTCGTTCATCTTCGGAACACAAATGAAGATATTTTTGATGAAATCCGAGAGGTATATGACTCGTCCATAGACAGCAATATAATCACCACTTTCAAGGTCCAGAAAGGTACTAAAGACATCGTTAAAACAGTCGACGTGACTGCAGTGGTTCAACCTTAATTTTATGAAGCGACGAGAATACTTTTTGTGCGCAAAAACAAAACAAAAATAACGACTGTATTCAACAATCTCTTCTCTTCCCTGCCATTCTCCTTGCATAGTTGCCGCAGTAAGCACAGTGAAGGCTTCTGTGTTTACGTCAGAACGGCGGCTCAGTATTGGCCGACGCTGGTCACGTGAGCAGCACGATGTATGCGTGGGATGTTGACGCAGGAGCCGGCCAATAATGAGTCAGCGTTCTGACGTAGAACCTGGAAGCGCTGGACGTAAACAACATATAAGAATGACACAGAAGAGAAGACATTGTTGAATAAAGTTGTTTTTATTTTGTTTTTGCGCACAAAAAGTATTATTGTCGCTTCATAAAATTAAGGTTGAACCACTGCAGTCACGTCGACTGTTTTAATGATGTCTTTAGTACCTTTCTGGACCTTGAAAGTGGTGATTATATTGCTGTCTATGGACGAGTCATATACCTCTCAGATTTCATCAAAAATATCTTAATTTATGTTCTGAAGATGAACGAAGGTCTTACAGGTGTGGAACGACATGAGGGTGAGTAATTAATGACAGAATTTAAATTTTTGGGTGAACTAGCCCTTTAATTCAAAATCCAATAAAATGTGAGTGGTGTTCAATATGCAAGTAATTTTTATGGCACAGAAATGGCACCATAAATTAGCTCAAATGAGGCTAGAATCACTGTATGTTTGGGATGACGGGATGATGTGTTTATTTACAGAACACACAAACTTCTCATAAACCCACACATTTTCCAGTGCAGAGGTGAACATTCAGGTTGTGTAAGCATTTAAAGAACTGGATGGAAATATACTGCATGTACTGCATATATTCCTTGATATGAATAATGGAGAAAGGCAAAAACATTGTTTAGGTTAATGGTTTAAAATAACCAATGATAATTCATTAATCCCTGAAACATCTGGGATTTTGGAAGTTGAGCACATACAGTAGCTCTTTTTATGAATAGATAATCATTTCTTTCTAACAGGCAATAAAAAGCCTCCAGACTTCCCATTTATTACCGGTTAACACTGAGAAACTCAAGTTATGAATGAATCAGTGTGAACAGGATGAAACTATTATAACAATTATATGCATTAGAATGATTTAGAGTAATAATTGCAATATGTATCATAAGTAAATATGTATAATAGAGTCCATCACGCACTAACAAAAACATAGGTACTTGCCAGTCAGAATGTGGAGGTAATTACAACCAAAATCTTTTTTTTTTTCCTAGCCAGAGAGGCATTCTGCCCTATGAGAGCTGAATTACATAACAGTGATCGATACCCTTGAGCTCAGTTGAGTCCCTGCATCAGCAGCACTGCAGTCAGGCAGTCGCGACACTGCGGTAATGTGAACCCTTCGGCATGGACTCACAGCTCCACGCGTCAGTATAACGCTGCATGTGTCTTCACCCGTCAGAGGCAGCGTGTTGTGGTGCTGATGCTGAGCACATGCACAGATGCGCTCACTGCAGCAGAGACTGACACACTGCAACATCAGACTACACACGGCCACAAACAGGTGAGTCTTTCATGTGATTTTACTTCAAAACTGCTGGATAAAACTGTATTTGAATGTTGTATGTTTGCTAGCGCTTTACATTACATATGCAGTGTAATTATAATTAATTACAATAGGAACAGCTATGAATAGCTCCACAAAATAAATATACATTTAATTATAGGTGTTATCATGTCATTCAGGACAGTTTATCAGTGTTGTTATGCAATATGTTAATATGCAGTGATGGTCACACTTCAGTGTTACTGTTTATTTAATGTGTTTATGTAGAGGTTGCCATTGTAATTCTGTATAATATGAACACTGTAAAATAGTGTGACTACATTGTTTACATGAATTATGCAATGATTGTAAGTTTTGAATTTATAATTTATCATGGTTGAATATGCATGTTTATGAATGAATATGAGATTAA